>JGVQ01000397.1:0-363463 GCA_001007845.1 Nigrograna mackinnonii
CCCCCCGCCCTGCCCCTCACTGCTCTGCTCTGCTCTCCTCTATTATCCGCACTCCGCGTCCGCAAACATTTGCAGTCCAGCTCCGGGCCAGGCCAGCACCAGCACCAGCACCAGCACCAGCACCAATACCAGCAACAAGCACGAGCAAATCACCAATCGCCTCCCCTCACTCGCCCCTCGCTCGCTCCCTCGCCCCCGTCCACCTACCACAGCATCTTCCTGGCACGCTGCACAGCACACCACACACAGCTCGGCCGGCCAAAGCTTGCTTGCTTGCTTGCTTTGCTTTGCTTGCTTTCCTGCTCTTGCTCTTTGCCCTGCTTTGTTGCTCCTCACTTACCACTCTCCAATTCACCACCCATCGAACACACTTACACCCCCTCAGCACCGAGCTTCCCATAGCTCTCCGAAGCTTTGTCCCAAGCTCCACCTCCGCCATTGAGGCCCGCCGGCCTGATTGCTGCTCTTCCATCCCGCTTTTCTGCTCCTCGCCCGCCCGCCATCTCTTCGTCCACACCTCTCTGCACGGTCCACTGCCCCGAGGGTAGATGTTGCTGGGCATGCCGCCTCGAGTCCTCACGGGTTCCTTTTCAGTCTCGGACGAGAACAATGTCGTCGTCTGCCCGCTGAGGAACCACGATGGCTCTGCCTGTCGAAAACGTTGCACTGGCGTGAGTTCTTCTTCCTGTTCTCATTCTCCCTCATGGCTCTCCCCCAAGCTTGCCCACCCACGTCACTGCCCAATCACCAACACCCCAAATCCGCCACTACACACACACGCAAACAGAGCTTCCCACGGCTGACATGTTGCGATGCACAGGAAAAGAGATATCGCTCCATGCAGGAGCATATCCGCCGCGCCCATCCCGAGCATTACATCTCCAAACTCCCCGCCACCGAGGAGAGCTTCACGTTGATGATCAATACCCCCCCTCAAGAGCGACCTCCCCCACCACCTCCTCCAAATACCTCAGCAGGCCCACAAGGTTGGTGCCCAAGTCTCTTCAGCAATGCCGGAGACTGACACAGCATACAAGGCTATGGAGGCGATCATAACAATGCCTTCTACAACGACGACTACAGCTCCAGCACCCCGAGAACTTCGGATGAGCTGCGCCGAGGCTCCCTCCTACCCGCTGCCAGTGCAGCCGCAGCCCTCGCATCGTTACACAACCACCGACCAGACTATGATTGGGACTCGGATCCGGTGAGTCTCAGCTCAGCATGCCCCCAATTGCGTCGTCAATTCGTGCACTAATCTTATCGCTCTGTCTAGGAGGCTGCGTCGGAGCCGGACTCGAAGAGCTATCGACCCCGCGCACGCTTTGCGCCCACCGCGCTCGAGCAACACATAAATGCCGACGAACCCTACTATACCAGTGCCTCTTTGCAGCGCGAATTACTACCCTCCTCTCTCGCACGATCGCCTCCGGGGCGCTCCTCCACCCTACCTCCCGTTCCTCGTTCGATCAAGCCCAATCGACCTCGGAAGTCATCTGTTGGTCAGAATGCTCGAAAACCCAAGCACGAGCGCACAAAATCAAAGGAACACATCAGGAGGATGAGCCACGACCGTAAAGCCTTCTCGGCGGAGCCCCAGGCAGCTGCGGCTTTGTATGGGAAGCGATGGGAGGACCTGATTGACGCGGCTGCGTCAGCGACAGAGGAGGATAGCCGAGACCTGACTCCTGTAAGTATCCGCATCCCCACCCGCTTCCAGCATCGTCAATGTTACACATTCGGCTGACCCGTCTCTGCAGGTACCCCAGTCCCCGCATCTCTCACCACACGTCGGCAATCCGACGTCGCTCCCTCCATTCGTGGCCTCTCAATTCCACTCGTACACTGCATCGCCTCTACAAAATACCCTGACACCCCCTCCTCCAGACATGTCCGATCTTCAACCATTTCCTTCCGTCGAGTCGTCGATTGAGTCTGCAACATCCGGTCAAAACTTTCATATCCCGTCGCAGGGGTTGTCTGACTCATCGCCGACTTACAAACACCAGGTACAGATATACTGTGCTGCGTGTCGGAAGCTATCGAAACTCGAGGAGAGTTACGCCTGTTCAGAGTGTATCTGCGGGCTGTGTCAGGACTGTGTGGATGTGCTCGTCAGCGAACAGAGTCGAGGCCGGACAGCTCGGTGTCCGCGGTGCGGGGCAGTAGGGGGAAAATTCAAACCGTTTCAACTGGACATAAGATGAGTGCATTTCAACACAAGCATCAGGTTGAACATTCTCTGCATTCATTATCAATTTTCTTACTCATATATGGCGTTTAAACGGACTAGGCGGAATTACTTCGATTCCATCACCCTCTCGAGGGTTTGCGTTTAGAAAGTGGCTTTTGGTTGCTGCAGGGACGCTGGCGTTTTATTCTGATCATCCCATTGAGGATTCGACATTGCATAGACCATTTCTGATTGGAAATGATTTTGGGCCGGCGTTGTGGGATGATAAAAGACGGTTTTTGTTTGAGCGAGTTCGCTCGGTTGATGGATGATGCGCGTCAAGAGTCCTCATTGTCGACTACGATGACGTTTGGTTCCACGAGCATCTGTGAGATGAGGTTAGATACGATCGAATACGAAAGCACTATACGTTCGATGGATGCTATGCCTAGCATCGACAAAGGAGAATAGAGAAACGCATATGCATGACCGTGACGAGAAGTGAAATTCGTATATTGGTAGTTGCCAATGGACGACATATATACTGCTAGTGATTCCGACTCATTCAACGCAATCGAAACGCCAGTTAATCTCGATTCTCCAAACAGCTCACCACCCCTGATCCATCCATGACATTCACGAATCGTCAACAAGATAAGCACCTCCCTCCCCCCCCCCCCCCCCTACCCGTCCCAAGCCTAAAAAAAAAAAAAAAAGAAGAATACAAGACTACAAATCAATGGTGTAGATATACTCCTCAATCTGGAAATTCGCAACGGTAGCTAGAGGCGGAGTCGGGATCGGACGCGGAATCGGAGGCGGATCGAGGTTTGAGGACTGGTTCTGATTCTGAATCTGATTCTGAATATGAATGTACTGGTATGTGGGTGATGGGTTTTCAGTGGTGGGTGGGGATAAGGTTGGGAAGGGGTTTAAAAGGGGGGGTTTTAGAGGGGTTGGCGGATGTAGAGTGCGAACATGGAAGAGGAGATGGGAGGGAGTGGGACGGGGGAAGTGTTGGATGGAGGGATTATGCTGGACTTTGTTATGTTGTAGTGTTGTCGACAAGGTTAGATTAGATCGGATGAAGAAGCACTGAGGTGTGTGGCATGACGTTACATCAAAGCATAGTAATTTCATCCTTTTGATAGGCGTTTACTACATACTTATCTAGATGTACATTTTTTCATCATTGAATTTGTACTTTTACTTTCAAGTCGAGCTCTAAGTTTGAAATCTCAAGTGTTTTTTCACTTTTCTTCAGGTTAAGTGGGTGAGCGGGTATGTGTTTCTCACTTCTATGTATGGTGTGGTATGGTATGCAGTTTAACGGTCAAAGATAGCGATCGCGTAGTCATATATGTAACCTGTTGTTTCAGGTTGTTTAGAAAGGGATCTAGGTCCGAGAATGGATATGCATCCAGGAACAACGAGAATGACAAGACTTTGCCGGGTAAGTAGTCATTTTCCACCGCACTCTGATGATCAAACCAACGCTACAAGAAAACAAAGTCCTCTCGCAAAAATCAAGAGATATCCTTTTTTTTAACATCGCATATCACATTCAGCTACGTAAAACCTCTCGGCCTTTACTTTGTAGATGATTAGGCAGATTGAGCATGCCTTGGTAGGTTGGGTTCTGGACCCTGAAAAAAAAAACCGAAAGAAAACGGTTTCTAGTCCAAGTTAGGCTTTGCATGTACATGCATATGCATATACGTGCATGAGCGTGTTACAAACAGTAGCATACATATAAACTTTTCTTTTGGGCGGTTGGGGGTTTGACGGTTTTTAGTGTACCGTTGGATTTTTGGTGGGGAGGGGGTTAGAGTTTCGTGCGGTGGTTTCGAGTTGAGGTTGGGTGGGTGGATTGGATGGTGAGCGGATTGAGGGTCTGAAATTAGAGTATTGGTATGGATAGAACGTTGAAGGGATTATGGCTTATTCCCGGTCGAGTGCGATTTCTGCTTCGTGAGTTCCTCAGGAATGACAGAGTCTGACGCAAGGCAATTGAACACCGCCCAACACACCATATGATATCCCCACGATGAAATCTAGACACCATCCACCATCCACCATCCATCCAGCGAGAACGGCGGGACATCAGAGTCATACAAGCGGTGAAGCATACACTAAACCACACCTCTTCACCATACCACGCGTACATACATACAGCACCCACCCACCCCTAACCTACATCTCCACCATCCAGACTCGAATCCAAACGTGACGCGAACCATGGTTGAACAAAACGCCTCGCAGATGAGAGATGCAGACTACACGTGCCCGACCCTCGTCCGTCCAGCCAGGCACCAGAGTCGAAGACGCCAGGAAAAGCCTCGTGGGGCTAATGGCTATCGTCTATTACTCTTTGCGGATTAGGTATGCGCTCCGAGCACGCACCACGGTTTGCAAGTCGACGAGTGATGAAGTCTGGGTCAGGGCTTGCTGGGAACGTGTGTGGATGCCATAACGACGGTATCTGACAGGACAGCCAGCATTCTATAGTACCTTGTATCGGATCAAAACCATGGCACGGCATGGCATGGCAAGGCATCACAGCAACAAGAAAGTATCTATTATCTATTTTACTCCGTCATGTCTTTCATTCCGTTCCATGAACTAAAAAAGGGCACCAAGCACGAGACGAAACGAGACCCTGGACCCCAACCCAACCCAACCGATTCACGCCGACGCCGCCGAGCGAGCGAGCGAGAGCGCGCCGATGCCGTCGCCGGCCACTCGATCTGCGGAGTGTGCAAAAGGCAAGCCAATAGCGTATTGGCCTTGCTGGCAATCGGGCACTTGTTATTTGATCGGTCTGTGTGTGCAGTTTAAGCCAGGCCAGAACATTCAGGCCGCCCTGGCACTGCACCTGGTTAGTTATTTAGCGCTGGTGCTGGTGTTTTGGCTGGGTTGAGTCTTGCGGTTCCTGCCGGTTTGCGCGGTCTTTTGGGGAGGGATGGGAGCTTTGCAGGGCCTGGGAGACGGACGGCTTGGATTAGGTACTGAGTATTTCGTTGGATTTGTGGGAACGAGTGTGGATTTTTGTATAGGCAAGGGTTGGATACTTTTGGTTGGTGGTTGCTTGTTTCTTTTCGACACTTATGTGCTGTACATAATACATACATCCATACAATTCTTATATGCATAACAGCTATGTAGTTCTAGGATATTGGGATCGGATTGGGAAAGCCGCATGTCATGTGCATGTTCGAATCCGTGCAAGTCCCCCTCTGATCCCGTCCTCTTCTGGCTATACCCTGGACCCAATATCGAATATCTGACTGACACTGCACATACATCGAGATTCATTCCCTTTTCAGGTAGCACCGCCCGTTGTGTGTTGGGGTTTGCAACGTTGCGTTGGGAAATTGTGCATAGGGAAAAAAGGGGCTAAGTCACCACCACGATTACGACTACAGAGCCTATCGTGGGCTTCGAGATTGATTGATGAATAATGGATAAATTCAGACTCGTGGTTGGAACCCTAAACTTTCAGATTATGGGCTAAGAGACTGTTCCTAAGGTGGTTGATGGTTTAGCTAGCAAACATAATGGGCTTGAGCCATGTTATGCACGCTTCCACCTGCAACATCTGCAGGGCAACAAAGCCAGTACGTCAAAGGCAGAGCCACGAAGGTATCTAGTGGGGGCAATTGGTCGTGTGCGCAAGCAACGTCGGGGAATTGAGGGGAGGAGAACCGCAACGACGAAGAAGAACAAGGCCAACCAGTTACCCACCAGCCCAGAACCCTGAGAGCAGTTAGCCTGGCCCCCAGTACTATTTTTTTTCGAATGGACGGGCCTACGGACGGGTAAGTGCGGGCTCGGGAATTGCGATGGGGTGGAATACCCTCTTTTGGGCGCACCTTTTTGGCCTCGTGGGTCGCGTTGGTTCGGTCGTCTTCGGTTGGGCTTGCGGCAAACCTACCTTGGTCCCCTTGTGCGGTGAAGCGCCTGGTGGGTGTGACTCTTTTCTCGTTGCCCTTGGTTCGGCTCCGATTCCCATGGTTCACTTATTTCTCTTGCTGCTGGGCGGTTTTATTATTATTCCATGCGCTTGCCCTTGTTCCCGTTCGTTGCCAATTCCGAGTATTTAGACTCTGGTGGATCCCGCCCTCTCTCTTTCGCGCCCGCCCCGCGACGCTCGCTTCTGTTTTGGATGGTGTTTCGCCCTACCACGACACACCCAGACACCTTCCCCTTGCACAAAAGACAATCGGTTACATCTTCTGGAATCTCGTGTCGCAGCTTTGTCCGCCGTCGCAAATCGTTCGTTTGATCGCTTGCTGGGACTTCCGACAATCCTCGAGACTATCCTCCCGCGAGAATACATATCTACTTGAACTGGCGCATATCGTACATTGGACGGCACAACTCGCACTATCCTCGCGCACAACCACAACCGCAATTGGCATACAATTCCAATCCCCAATTCCAATTTCTGGACCTTAAACTGCAATCGCAAATATTCATCCAGTCAAGATGCCGCTCTTACGCAAAATCACCACAAAAATAAAGACGACAGTCACAATTCTGTCTCCCACTTCTTCGCCCACAACATCCCCTTCATCATCAACCACCACATCGCCAACAGCAATCACTCCAACCCCTTCATTCGAAGTGGTAGGCCGCAAGAAACACAGGCCGCAGCAGTTACAGCTCCACACGCGAATGGACTCCTTTCTCTGGGACGATGGTGTTAGTATGCCCACGAGCGTGGTACTCGAGGAGGTCGCAAATGGTCTCAAGCGCTGGAATGGCGATGCGACTTCTGCTACTCCTGGGGGGTGTATTAAGCGGGAGAAAAAGAAGAGGAGGATTAGTAGGTTTAGGGAGGAACTGGACGAGGTATGTCACTCTCCATCTTGTGCATGCGCGCACGTGATTGGACCTTACTAATTGATGTGCAGAATTCATGAGTTTGAAATAGTTGATGTCTGATTGATCGTACATGGATTTACATGGTACATGGACTTTCTCGTGGATCTCGTCGGTGCGCGACCCTGTTGTCGCGACGATTTGGATTTGTCCGCTAGCGATACGATACCCGATGACGTCTCACGCTTTACGACTCCGCCTCTGCCTCAGGTTCAGCTGGCACGGGTGTTACACTCTTCGGAGGTCCCTTGGGTGGTCCTCCAGTCTTCGGCGGAGGAGGGACTCCCTTCCCCTTGGGCGCAAAATCCTCCTCCTTGCTCTTCTCCTCCCCCTCTTTGAAGTAATCATCCAACCCACCACCACCTCCTCCCCCTGCTCCCGGACTCACGTGCGTATGATGCGCTCTTTGTTTCCCTCTCTTCGGTGGACCACCACTCGCTCCGCCACTTTGGGGCGGTGGTGATTTCGATGGAAGCGCCATGTTAGCAGGGACGAATAGTTCTGTTGATGCGCCTAGGGTTGTCGGTGGGAGATTGGACGATGACGAGACCGGTCGTTTCTCGTCGAATGATGCGCTGTCTGTAGTGAAAAGGGTCTCGCCTGGTCCTTGGGGTGGTTCTTCCAGAGGTGCTGGAATGCGGTGGAGCGCCCCAAAACCCAGAACGCAGCCCAAGGCCCCTTCTCCACCCCATGAGCGCGTGGGAGTGATTGTAATGGGCCGAGTCACATTGTACTCGTGGTTATAGACTATGAGGCGCAAAGGCCGGTTCATATACTGTAGATTATTAGTACCACCGTCTACGTGTGGTAATGCGGGTCAAAGCTCGCTATATTGAATAAAACTTACATCTTCAACCAACTCTCCAAGCCCAGACTCGCCACGTACGAGGCCTTCTGGGCTGCCAATGACGTAGTCTCCGTAGGGCAACAGACCTGCTGCGTCCGCGGGTGAATCCGGAATGACGTCTAAAATGTGCCATACGTCTTCGGCCACAGAAAGTGGACTCCATTGCAGTGACAGCCCTAGAGTCGGGTTTTCTGCTGGGATGGGAAGGTAGGTTTCACGGATCTTTTGCCCCTGTGCCAAATGTAAGTATGAATGATAAGAAAATGAGAAAGTTCATGAAATAATGTGTCTTGGATGGGCGTCTACATATCTGACGATTGTGACGGGGAAGATGAGACCAAAACCAAAAGTAAGAAGACAGTAGTTGTTGACAGAGTCAAAGACTTTTGAATTGCTAAAAGAAATTTCTGGTTTGCATGAGACATACCTTTGCGCTGAAGACACCTAAGCTGATTGTTGAGCCGGCGCAATTACGGATCTCAGTCGCAAAGAGATTCGGGTCGGGATTGTCCTATTCGGTCGGTCAGTAATGTGTCTTCAGAAGTTTTTTTAATGCCGTCTAAAACATACAATCGTCCTCCCATTGATGCCAATGACGAAGTCGAACCAGGGATCCAGGGGCACGTTAGGGTTGGTGTTCTTTAGAATCTGAAATCCATATGCACCCTGAGTGCCTGACTGTTGGTCCTCCGGAGCGGCGTCCAGTCGAGCTATGAAGCGATTTAGAGCGCCAAACATGGTTGTCATGAAGTGCGGTGATGGTGTGTTGGAGATGTCGTGGGGAGAGCTTGATGTCGAGGCCAGATGTTGTGGCTGACCGTGGTTTTGGGTTTTGGTTTTGTTGGCCATAGCTTTCGATCTGCATCCGCTAGATTGCCTGCCGGACTCACAAGTATGCAGGTATAGAATCAGAGTATAGGAGAGTGGAATTTGGATTTTCTGATATACAGACAAACTCGGCAATAGAAAGTAATACGTCTATGGCCATCCTGAGCAGCGCATGAGAAGACATTCCGCCCTAGGGGAGACTCACAAGGCAGCCAATTTCGGCTAGTGCGTTCGCACAATAGCGAACACTGCTGCCTTTTCCGTAAGGGGCATAGCGCGCGCAGTATTTCCATGCGGCTCGAAACCCCCAGTGACTATCTTGTTTACACATGCGAAAGTCTCACTACCTATTCATCAGTCTCTGGCGCCCGGGACGGCAGACTAAGTGGGATCAGAGCTATGGATGAGGATCTGTCTGAGCAAGAAGGAATCCATCAGTGGTCCGATGTTGAGCAGTTTCCAGCACATCTGAAAAAGTATGCATGTTGTGAAACGAGGTATAACTGAGTCTAATCGCATTCTAGATATTGGCATCAGCGCCACCGTATATGGTCGCGTTATGATGAAGGCATCTGGATGACCGAAGATGCTTGGTACGGCGTTACCCCAGAACCAATAGCTAAGTATGACGGCTTGATCCAAATCAATCCCAAGTGCTCAAAATATCAAGCAAGGTGGCGACGCATATCGCCGAAGCTGTCTCACAGGACAAGACAATTATCGTGGACGCCTTCGCCGGGGTAGGCGGGAATGCGATCGCTTTCGCTCTCACAGGAAGGTGGAATCAGGTATTCGCGATCGAGAAAGACCGAAAGACGATGAAATGCGCCAAGCATAACGCAAAGATCTATGGCGTTGACA
This sequence comes from Nigrograna mackinnonii, assembly GCA_001007845.1. Lineage (NCBI taxonomy): Eukaryota > Fungi > Ascomycota > Dothideomycetes > Pleosporales > Nigrogranaceae > Nigrograna > Nigrograna mackinnonii. The sequence continues at coordinate 9,594 of JGVQ01000397.1, forward strand.
AGAGGATTGTGTGGATCCCTGGGGACTGCTTCGGCGCCATTCCGCAGAGGTTTCGACATTCAAACCCCGTCATCTTTGCTAGCCCACCTTGGGGAGGCAAGTAGCCAATGCCCGCGTGAGGGTATCTTTCTAATTGTGAGCCTAGGTACCGGATATAGCGCGGAGAATGTTTTTGATCTGTCAAAAATGGAACCCTACAACCTTGAGAAGCTCTATAAGAGCTTTTATGGCATCAGCAAGAGCGTAGTACTCTATCTACCAAGGACATCGGATCTGAATCAAATTGCCAAGTATGCATCTGCGGATAAAAAGGTAGACGTAGCACACTATTGCATCAAGGGTGCTAGTAAAGTAAGTTGAACTGCTTTGACTATAAAGATTGCGTTAACGGTGTCCAAAAGGCCCTCTGTGTATATATTGGAGAATTTGAATTTGAAAGTGGACAGGACATGGTGGAAGATGAAGTCGATCAAGTTGATTGATTTGACTCGTCCCTTGAGTGCCTAGTTCCCCGGCCGGAGCTACTCGTTTCTCAGCCAAAATTGTAACATAATGACTGGCGTAATGTTCTGGCGCCTCGTGGCGGTTGGGAATCTTTCAATAGCTGTTCCAGAACTGGCTTAATACAGCCACTATAATCCTTCCTATTGTTCTTCATTGTGATTGTCACCTCAATAGAGTCATCACGTGGTTAAGCACGGACGCCTTGGCGCCGACTTCACATTGTGAGGGCAAACCATCACCTTTACACCACAAACCTGCTCCCGGGGCAACTCCACGACACCTCCATCTACACGACCGAGACCTCCCTTGAATATACCCCTATCGGACGTCAAATCCTTTGCGCTCGCGAAATCCGACAGCAAATGACCCTCCGACGCTGAGATTCTGTGGATCGGGAGCTCCGCGTTGGTGAACTGCGGGTCGCCCCTCGGATCACTTATACCTCTCCTTGTGTGAATGCACCTAGCGCGCTCCACACGCTCGACCGTACCCGATAAGAACCTCCAACAGTCTTTACCTCCCTTCAATATCTCTCCCCACGATGCCACACGCCACCATGGAGCCGGACGAGACCCCCGCCACTCCAACTGCGCCTTCTCAAGATGAGATCGCGAACGATGACAATGAGTTAGCGAAGTTGATCATGGATGCCACAGGGCCCGAAGGCATTGGAGCAGAAGGCAACTTCATGGATCAACTCAATGATAGACCCCTAGACATTGGAGAGAAGGCCGATGATGCAGTAGACTATGAAGACATATCGGACGACGATCTACCCGAGGAAGAGGGTCTTGGGAATGGTGAGGACAATGACGGCGAACAACTTAGTGGAAGTACACTACAGGATCTGGCGGCGGAGAGTTTTGATCAAGATGACGATCTTGACGAGTTGTTCGGTGGTGGTTCCAGTCCGATTCAGGAGCGATCACAGAACGCCAATATACCTCTCAATTCTATCGAAACTCCTGCATCGGGCTCGATAGGTTCTCGTAGCCCCGAGGCCCTGCGCGACGGTGGCAAGGCCGCGCCAGCCTTTCGTGATGTGAATTACGGAGTGGACGAAGAAGAGGGAGAGGATGAGGATGACCCGGTAATGCGAGAGCAGATGCGAGAACAGATGGCATTGTTTGCGCAAGCGCGGCGTGGGCAAGAAGACCGTGTTCCCCCTCCGCCGACCACATCCAAGGAGGTTTTCGAGCGCATCTGGCCAAACTTCGAACCCGATCAACCCCCTCGGTTCCACAGCTTAATCCCTCGAAAGCGTGCCTTCTTCCGCCCGCGCGCCCCCCTCAAACCGCCAAAGCCTATCCAGCCTAACAAAGTCAATCTCGACATCGCTGCTGATCAAGAGAAAGCTTTCCGCCTACCTTCGACGAGCGCAACAACAAAAGCAGGCAGGCAGCTAGAAGAGGAGCAGCGAGGTATCATTCATATCACTGATGGGGTAGACGAGGAGAATGATGATTCTGATGTAATGGAATTAGAAGATATCGACAGTGACGATGACCAAGAAATGATTGGCAAGGTTTCCTGGAATGACCTCAAGATTGCCTGCCAAGACTGGGATGGATTGGACAGCCCTCACGAGGATCTAGAGGTATTGACACCGCCAGATACGATCACCGATGACATCGACTGGATTCGCGACCTCATAGCACACCCGGCGAAGAAGCGAAGAGTTGGTGAACCTGGTAGCTCGACTAAATTTTCCGTATATGACAACATGGAACTTCCATCATGGGACGACCCCGAAGCGGCCACAGCCAAAGTATCCAAGAGGATCATGTTGGATATGAACGACCCCTTCCTTCTATTGGATGTGCAACAGCCAAGCGCAGAACAAAAGAAGCCTCGCAGCATAGGCATGGCTTCTAAACGGGATGGCCGAGGAAGCCTGGCCAATCCAATGTTCAAGAGGTACAACATCTCTAACGATGAGGCATACGACGCTCTCAAGGAAAACAACCAGCAAAAGGTGCGAAGCACCATTGGCCATCTGAATGTCGAACACAGCTTGCCGGCCTTGAAACTGCAGTATCCCTTCTACAAGGTCAATCTTTCCGACCGCGAACTTCGCTCATTCCATCGCCCATCGATTGGATTCAAGCCAGGCGAGCGTGTGAGTATCGCGCCTCTTAAGTCAGGTGTGAAACGAAAACACAAGAAGGGCTTGAAGGCTTCAGAAGCTTTCGTGACCGCAGAGGACCTCAATGTTGGCGACAGCTCGGATCTTCTACTTGCCGAGTACTCAGAGGAATACCCGACTACTCTTTCAAACTTTGGCATGGGTAATAAAATCATCAATTACTATCGCCGCAAGGATAATGACGACACTTCTCGGCCCAAGCAAGAACTCGGCGAAACATCAGTCCTCCTGCCACAAGACAAGAGCCCTTTCTCCTTATTTGGTACTGTCGAGCCAGGTCAAACCGTGCCCACTCTCTATAATGCCATGTATAGGGCACCCGTCTTTCAGCACTCCCCGAAACGTACCGACTTCCTCGTTAGCAGAAGCACGACCGGTATCAAAGGAACCTATCACTATATTCGTAACCTTCAGAACATTGTTGTCGTTGGCCAGGAATTCCCTTCGGTTGAAGTCCCTGGAACGCATGCCCGCAAGGTGACTGAAGCTTCCAAGAAGCGACTAAAAATGCTTGCCTTCCGTTTGTATAGGACAGGTCAACAACAAGGCCTAAGGCAACCCTGGGTCAGCAACGAAATGATCAAACACCATCTCCCTGGTACCGAGATTGCCCAAAACCGTTCGAGAATGAGGGAGATCATGAAGTATGAGAAGGAGACCGGTACTTGGAGGCCTTTGGATGGCGAAACCATTCCGGAAGAACCAGCGTTGAGATCCTGGATTAAACCTGAGGACGTTTGCTTGATCGACTCGATGCATGCAGGTGATAGACATCTTACAGATGCCGGTTTCAAGGCATCAGATATCAAGGACGACGAAGATGCCGATGATGGTGAAAACATCGAGCTGAAGCTCGCTCCATGGCACACCACTAAGAACTTCCTAAATGCTTGTCAAGGAAAAGCGATGCTGGAACTTCATGGTGCTGGTGATCCAACTGCTCGGGGAGAAGCCTTTAGCTTCATCAAGGTTTCAATGAAGGGCGGATTCCGAGATGTTGGTGAGCCTATTGGTGATAAGCTTGATGCGAACAAACGCAAGGAGCTCGGTGGACACAGCTACAACGTAGCACAACAGCAAAAGCGATATGAAGAGGCCATCCAGCGCATCTGGAACAAGCAGTCGGACAGCCTATCGTCAACTCTCGAGCATTCAGATGTCGAAATGGATAATGTTGATGCAATGCCTAGTGGAGCCCGAGGACGAACACCTAGGTCAGAAATGGGAACACCTGCTGTATTGCGCGATGATGATACAATGAGTCAGTTCAGCCGCAACAGCGGAGCTGATACGAGGGGTAAGAAGCTTCGTATCAAGCGATGGATCAAGAACAAGGCCGGTCAGGAAGAGCTACAGGTTGTTACGGTCACAGACCCAGAGGTCATCAAGCTTTACACCAAACGCAAGAAGCAAGAGCAACTCGAATCTATGACGATTGATGGAATGCAACCCACTGGAAACGCCGAGTTTGATGCTCAGCAGAAGCTTAGGTATGTACTCGTGCCCACATCCACCTCAAATCTACTAACGATCATGTCAGGCTCGAGGCGGAATTGGCCCGACTACGCCGGAATGTTGAACGGCGTGAAGGGCGCGAGAAAGCTAAAGGCCTCACTGTTCAGTCGTCAGTTCCTGGAACTCCAGGAGGTCTTCCCAATGGTACGAAAACTGCTGGTGCCACCCCCAGGAAATGCGCAAATTGTGGTGAGGTCGGTCACATCAAAACCAATAAAAAGTAATTAAAAACCATCTATATCTTCCAGGACAACTGCTAACAAGACCTACCAGGCTCTGTCCACTGCTGAATGGTCAAAAGAAGCAGAGTGACACATTCAAGGATGCGACCGCCGCCTCTCCAGTCACGGTAGCTGCGACTCCTATCGCTGGTACTCCACAGGTTGCTGGATCCCCTCTCTAGTATAGAGACCTGTTCTAAGGCATCTTCCTTCCCTTTTAAGGATGGCTGACTGAACTATTTTCTTTTCATCATTTTCACCCACACTTTGAGACTCAGCAAGCATAGCATTGGCGTCAAGGAGGATTACGGTTACTTAAAGCTTTACCTGCATGCATTTTCCGGTGAAAGCTCAATGGCATCGGCGCGCATAGGGATGGTGTTTTGGTTTAATTGCTCTGCTTTAGTCTCAGTCTCAAATCTTGGTACCCATATCCCAGGGGTGCGCGCGTTCATAGTGGATTGAACGTCTACTTACTGTAGTAAGAATAGCTAATTCGACGGCTCGTAGTAATCACCTTTGATCATGTGGCGTGATTAGATAAGTATACACTGAGCAGAAGTCTGGATAAGTGACGTATATGAACCGCCTCGCACGCAAAATCACGAAACTCCATCAATCCCTCCGAACCAAACACAAATATGTAATCCCGCCCAGCCCAGTCCAGCCAAGATACACACACGCCCCCGCCCAGCTTCATCTCCCCGCCCACCTCGGCCGAATCCCAAAGTATACCGCCATCCATCCAAGACTACTAGTAGCCGGTATCGTCGAACACAAAATCCCCCCGACCGCAATTCCCGATTATCTGATCCACGCAGCAAACCCCGACCGGATCAGAAAATCAACAAATTTCCCATTGGTCGGGGTGGATATGCGCTAACCTAGTGCGGCGAAACTCACGAAAAGAATACGAGGCGTGGATGCTTTGATTATGAGGAGTCGGGGGGATTGTTGTAGGTAAGTTTGGGTATAGAGGCGTGGAGGTGCGGGTTTGCGGACCAAGGTCTCGTCCGTAGGTAGGGTTTTGTCTTTTGGCTGTGGTGAGGATGGGTGGGTGGATGGGTGTATATAAGGTTGGGGGAGGGCTGGGTGAATGGTATACTTACTTGCCTATACATTTAACTACCACCTACGAATTGACTGCGATCACTTGTATTGCTGCTTGATATCTACTAGTTCGCAGCTATATCTCATTTCTTTTAGCTTTCACCCTTATAATATCGATTCTTAGAGATGTCGAAATACTCAACCTCGATCTTGGTGACGGGCGGCACACAGGGAATAGGATACCACACCACCCTTGATATCGCGCGGCAGCTCCCCAACACCCTCGTCGTAATGGCATCACGAACAGACCCCGATAATGCGGCCGAATCAATCAACAAGACGCTGAATCAGTCCAACGTCAAGTTCATGCCCCTGGACCTAAGCTCCCTATCCAAAGTGCGCTCCTTCGTAAAGTCGTGGCAGACGGCACAACACCCGCCAATCCAAGCCTTGGTCCTCAATGCAGGACTCCAGATCATCAGTGGCGTGTCATACAATAACGATGGTATTGAGATGACATTTGGCATCAACCACGTTGGGCACGCGCTCCTCTTCCACCTCCTCACACCCCACCTTACACAAGACGCGAGGATCGTCCTCACGGCCAGCGGCGTACACGACGAGAAAATGGCAGGTCACATGGGCTTCCACCCACGTTTTCCCAGCGCCGAAGAAGTCGCGCATCCTTCCGCAGACTTTGAGAAACTCAACACTGGGCGGGATCGTTACGCTGCTAGCAAGCTTGCGAACGTAATGTGGATGTACGCGCTTAACAGACGGCTAGCCAGGATTGATGGGAATCAGAAGACGGTGACTGCGATGGATCCGGGACTTATGCCAGGAACAAACCTAGGGCGCGAGTACCCGCGCGCCGTGCAGTGGATCTGGCATCATATCTTGCCGCATATGGTTCCTGTCATGAGGTTCCTGATGAGAGAGTCGAACATCCACAAGCCCCAGGAGAGTGCCGCGGCGTTGGCGAGATTAGCTATCGGTGCAGACGTAAAGGGCAAGACAGGAGTATATTTCGAGGGACTGAAAGAAATCAATTCGTCCGAGGACAGTATGATCCAGGAGAAGCAAGAAGGGCTTTGGAATTGGACAGTGGAATTTGTGGGGACGGACAAAGACGAGAAGCAGAGGTTCGAGAGGGTCGAGTAAAACCTTGGGCTGAAAACGGAGCAAGTTGAGGCGCGTTGGGAAGTTCCGGAATCGTCATTGGGTGTGTAGTATTGTAAGAGTTACGAGAAATATACCACGAGTGCTACTGCAGAGTGTCGCCTAATCCAGGAAATGTGATGTATGCAGGGTGGTTGCATAAGATCTCAGAGATTGCGTGTGGTGTGGATGCTGGCGGGCGGGATCCGACGGGGGATTGCGGCACAGGAACAGTGGTGGGAGACATGGGTGAGAAAGAAAACACCAAGAGCAAACTGTCGGGGAGGAAGGAAATCCCCGCAGAGATCGAGAGAAAAGTAGCGATCGGGTCACAACACCTGGATGTGTTGGCCAGCTCACCTGACGCGTGGACACACGATGGTCTCGAGACTTTGTGTGATGAGTAGATTTAGGACGAGCGAACATCGGCAAATGACACGGTAGATGAGAGGAAGACTTGAGAGACGAACATCACGATGGATCAAGATAGAGTCTCGAGGATAGATGCTGGAGGTGTTAGGAAGTGGGCGAGGCGAAATCGACCCATCACGGGGTGGTGGGTGAGGCGAAACGTGACGCGTGAATCCCAAAACAAGACGAACCCAAAAGACGGGGAAAGAGGAGAGGAGAGGCGGAAGTGACTTCATGAGTCACGCGCACATTTTGGTACTTGTGTGTGAGTAGCTTTCGAAGGATGTCTCATTTGCCTTTTGTCAAGGCAGCAGTAGAGTTGAGTTGGCACAAGAAGGCGCGCGAATGGAAAGCATCGTGAGAGATGTGCGTGAATTACCGTGTTGGGCGACGACGATCCATGGGATAGGGTTAGGTAGGTGCGAGAAGGGCCAAAGTAAGGAGACGAAAAACGACTCAGAAAGAAACGAGGAAGGGGAATGGGAGGAGGGATCCACGGCACGCACGACCGGAGTCGGGGAGGAGTTTGAGAAGAGAGCAAAAAAACAAAGAGTCCGAGGAGGAGGAGGAGGAGCAGGAGCGGGAGGGAGAGGGAGGGCACAGCACATAGCACATAGCACACAGCACAGCCAGCATCTAACTCCCATGCTCACAACTGGACTACTGACTGACCAACTATTGGAGCTCTCGATCTTTATCCCTTCCTAAAGGGGTTTGGACTGCTTTCCTGGGACGGTTCGAGTGGCTTGTTGTGATCTGAAGGTGCCCTCGCTCGCTTGTCGGTCATATATAAGGACTTCCCCCCGCCAGCCCGCGCACCGTCTGGCCCTCTGCAACTTTCCCAAGCTTCCACCACATCCGCCACTCCATCGATACTCGAGCCTGCCCTCTCGTTGAACTCGTATACTCTTGCTCTTCTACTCCTTACATCTATCTTCAACAATGCCTCCAAAGAAGTCCACCACCGCCGCCCCAAAGAAGGCCTCCGGGTCTGGGCCTGCTCATGCCTCCTACCTTGGTACGTCGCTCCCCTCCACTTTGCACCACCACCACGCTGTCGCATACCTCCAACGATAGCTTCATTGTGATCGCCGTTCAATGCTGACTGTAATCCATAGACATGGTCAAGGATGCTATCATCAACGTGAGTCTATCCTTCCGGGCGCATCGCGACCCCCGCTTTTGGATTGCGACACCAAAACATTCCTCCGCTCCCAACACACAACACTGAGCTCCCAACACCCCCAATACAATGCAAGCGCAATCGCTAACATGTCTTCTTCGTCAATACAGCTCAAGGAGCGAAATGGATCCAGGTTAGTTCCCCTCTTGTTTGCTCGATGGTGCCGTCGGCGCCACGTCATGCTACCGGCTCAAGTCGTCTGAGAACATGTGCTGACACCAAATGCCTCAACAGCCGCCAAGCGATCCAGAAGTACGTCAAAGCCAACAACACCCTCGGTGATATCACCGAGCCCATGTTCAAGAGCCATGTCAATCGTGCCATCACTTCCGGCGAGAAGAACGGTGACTTTACGCGCCCAAAGGGTGAGTTTAACGTTCTGCTTGCCTTCCGCCTCGATTTGCTCCACCAACGCCTACGCGTACTTTATGAACGCGTTCGCTGCCATGGCCCAAGTCGTCTGGATTGCTTTCCCTTCTATTCCTTTCGCTAACATCGACATAGGTCCCTCTGGTCCCGTGAAGCTCGCCAAGAAGGAGAAGGCCGCTGCCACGAAGAAGGAACCAAAGGCTGAGAAGAAGGCCGCTGCTCCCAAGGCGAAGAAGGCCACCACTACCGTTAGTAACCCCCGAATCTCCTACTTTTCAATTCTGTGCTGACCCCCTCGAAAGAAGGCCAAGACTACAACCACCAAGAAGGCTCCTGCTACCAAGAAGACCACCACTGCAAAGGCTACCACTACCAAGAAGACTGCCGCCGCAAAGCCCAAGGCCAACGCTAGCAAGCCTAGGAAGACTGCTGCTGCCACCACCGATGCTCCCGCCGTCGGACAGGAGGTCTCACGCGTCTTGGGCAAGACACAATCTGGCCGCGTCACCAAGACAAAGGCACCTGCTGCAGCGAAGGCTGCCGGCGCAAAGAAGGCCGCCGGTGCTAAGAAGGCAGCACCAGCAAAGAAGGCCGCACCTAAGAAGGCTACACCAAAGAAGACCGAGGCATAAACGCATCATACCTAGGTCTTTCTTTTCTTCGTGTTGCTCTTATGAACTAGTTTGCATAACTGGATGCCACATGGGTCTCTTCTGATCTACAATCGGGCGGCCAGTCGATGCGGGCTATGTACGTGATATCCCTTTTTCTCTCTCTCGATGGGTGTGTGGGTCCGGGTATTGGTGAGGGAGCTGGGCTGGGAAACTCAACGGGTGTTTATCTTTGTTGCGCGCGGTCGCGGGTATTCTGGGAAATGTCTATCACATCATGTTGGGTGTCGGCGTTTATATGGGGCGCGCTGGGAAACTCCGGGTTTCTTCTTCTTCCATCGGTCACTTCGACGTGTATTTTTCTACTGACAGTGGGCGCGGGTGCCGGCGACTACGACACCTTTTTCCTTCCAGTCTGTAGGTCGGCGCGCGCGCAGCCAAAAGGTAGCGTAGCGTTCTCGGACGTGACGCTATTCGTCTGAGAAATGAAACAATCGAAACATAATGCAAAACTTCAAAAAAGAATTTCTTTTTTCAATGCCAAAATGTGACTCCTGACTGTGACTGTGGGGCTGTGCGATGCGGTGCGGTTGCGAAAATCAAAACAACGCGATGGCTCGAGCACCTCCCACCTCGCACCTCGAGAGCGAGAGCGAGAACGAGCGAGGTTGTTTGTTGATAAGCGATAAGCCGGATGCGGGTTAGCCCTGCCGCCCACCCCATACCTAAGGTGATGTAATCCAATCCATGGATGCATCCATGCCGGGGCGGAAAGGTTAGGTATGCGCACCTGCACCAGCACCAGCACTTAACCGTAATAGGCGATTCACGTGACGTGACGGGCACGCATTCGGTTATATTTCTTTCGTAGGAAGCTGAGGAATTATGTTGTTGTGTCGGGTTTGGGAGGKTTTTTGGTAGATATGTTATTTATGATTGGAGGGATTTATGTTTTGTAGGAGGTGTGTTGTTCTCGTAGTAGTAGTGGTTTTCGACTAGAAAAAGGTGGTGTAGGTGGGTATTTTCGATTTGTTTGTTGAAATGTGCTTTTTAAGAGAAAGTGGAAGGGGTATAGGCGATGGGTATTATATGGTAAATTATCGGATTGGGTCTGCATGGTTGTAGGTGTATAGCTGGATGGTGTTGGTGTGGGTGTATTGCGTGGTGTTTTTTTTTTTAGCGGAGTGTATTGTTGTCATGGGGTTACAGTTGTGGTTATACGAATGGAAGATGGGGATTCACTCATGTCCCACGTCAGATATATCAAGCACTTAAAGAATAGCATTTTTGGTATCATAATCAATGTGTAGTGAGTCTTTGGGAATGTTAATTCCTGTTACGATTGCTCCTTTTCCCCCTTAAAAGTTGGATGCGTTTCTCCCTCGGAGTTGCCGGGTAAGTAGCGTGTACTGTAATATTTCTGAATTTCAACCGCGACTTTTGATAAAATCCAGATATTTGGAAGCAACATCGGTGCTATTGAATGTTCCTTCAATGAATCTCTTCTGATCCCAAGACCACGTCTGTTTCCGAGATCTGGAACCCACGACGGATACCGTGGACTAGGAGGCAGGGCCTTGAATTTAAGTTCAAAGTACCAGTCAAAATCTTCATATCCCAATGCTCCTAATATTGCTTCTAAATATACAACATGATGATCCTTGCTGTAGTCCAGCTTGAGGTAGCCAGCTGTGTGAATGAGTCCAAGAAGTGCGAATACCCGATCATAGGGCAGAGATCCCTTCCCGTACGCGCCATGGGCGTCCAACTTATACTTTACTTCTTCACAGACCTTGCTCAACTAGAGATAAAAGATTTGCTCGAGAAGCGCCCACTTGAATGTATAGCAGCTCAATATCACAGGATCTGGAGTCCAATTGGAAGGGGCCGCAGAGTAACGCTGAAGACTGTTTCGGTAATGCTGATTCTGGATGGATCCAAATTCTTTCCCTACAAGTGTTGTCGGTGAAGTAGTCAAATCCTTCGCACATCTCGACTATCATATTCCATATCGCCTTGAATTCTGTTGCATGCAGGTATTTTCAGACCTGTACGTTCGTAGTATTGAGGAACTCGTAGTGCTGCGCATTCATTAAAAGCGATGTAGGCTATGAAATCCAGTGTACTACATTTCCCAACTATTCACGCCTTGGTTCATCGAGCTAGAGCGATACATTTTCGGCCATAGAGTATGTCTTTACCACCAATGGTATTGTCTGCACATGAGTTTTTTTGATCAGGTTGAGGCTGCTGCGTGATCCCTTTATGCTCACCATCGCTCTCCGTCGTCTTGTCACTACTGTCCATCGATGGTCTATACACGTGTCGGTTGCGCGTTCGGTCGTGTAATGTTGGCTTGTTGATGAGATGTTCGGGGCTGTGGATGGAGACATGAGACAATGACGGCAAGGCTACTTACCATGTGAATTTCGCTCTAATTTAGAAAAAAATAGTTTTAAGGTTGAAAACCATGCAATGCTGAAATTGAGGATCATGTTGACTGCTTTCGACTTACTCTCCTGGGGTTGGCTGCTAGATATACGGGTGTTGTTGCACTTCTGAACAAGAATTACGAATTTGGAGGGGCAGCTCGATAGGTGATTGATTTGTACGGTTACGAAAACCTCTGAGCCAAATACAGGCCTCTGGGATACTCCGCCTCGCCGGCGTTGGAATTGGGAGTCAGCAATTTGAAAGGATGCTAGACGAGTGGCCCTCAATTCCTCATGTAGGCCAATCTGCGAAATGTACTCTCCGATCAGATGTTCAAAAGGAACATCTTCCTATACGACATATACGAGTCTTGATAAGGAGTGGCATCAACGCTCGCTCAAGTTAGCTGAGGATCGCAGCTTCGCATTCTTGGAGCAGGGGACGACTCGTGTTGTCGCATTTTCAAACCTCGAGTGCGAAGAGTGTTGTGCAGTGCACCACCATCTGCTCCCAAGATGGACATTAAACAAAAAGACAATGAGATCATCTAAGCTGACAGAAGATAACCAGCCAATATGCGTTTCCTTATACAGAAGCAAACATGTCGTTATCGCACGTGAGAAAATGTCGATGGAAACCTTAATATTGTGAGCGAACAAACCAATCAAGGTCTTTGCAGAGAGAGACAGCAGCAGCCGAGGAAGGAATGAGCAAACGAAGCGACCAGCCAGAGGAGCGTGTCATTACCGGACCGGGGCTGTGGCTGGGATTATTTCGCAGAAAGCCCGCTATTATCATTTCGCGGATTGGGGAAATGAGACGCTGCTATTCTTGATCGGACAGTGCATTTCCGTCTTCCGGGGGGTTCCAGAAGGCGGCGTAGCCCGCTGAGCCCTTTGGAAGGTGGCTCTTATAAATCCACGGAGATAGCTCGCAGATTATGAAATGAGAGAGAGGAGAGAGGGCTGCGAATTTATTGATTGATCTCCAGTCCCTTCTGTATCATGAGGCTCAAGTCGGACACCCCTGGAGAGAGAGAGGCTCTGGAATATTGTGGCATGGCTGAGATAGAGAGAGCGAGATTCATGGGGAGGGAAAGGCCCAGAAGGAACGCCATTTTCAGCCCAGATACCCCAAACCCAAACATGGCATCCCCGAGAAGTGGGAGTTGCTGACCTGCAGGCGAGTGTGGCTGAAGGAGGGCGGAACACCCGCGACGCTGGGACTGGCAGTGTGTTTTGTTGCTCGCCCACTCCACTCCCACTCCCGCTACGCCCGAACTGGCGGCGCTGCCTCAGCCCAATATGACGGCTGGTTGCAAGGTCAAGGTCCTGATGATCCTGTGGTCCTGTCCTGGTTGTCCTTGACTCCTTGTGCTCCTGGCTATGGTATGTGGTAATCTTCCCCCTGAGGTCGCGCGAGTAAAGCCCCAAATCCACGCCGACTGCCGTGTTCATGGCAGTACAGCACCTCGTAGATACAGTAATAATAATGATTCTCTTGCTCTGCTCGGTGCTTCTCTGCGCTGCATTCACCGACTCTTGCTGCGGCTACTAATAATAAAAACAATAGTATGCAGGCGACTCGACTACAAACGTCGACACCAGCAGAGGTCAGAATTCACCACCACCACCACCACCACCACCACCCACCACCAGCACTCATTCGCCCCTCCATCAATTTCCAAGCCCTGGAATTGCGTGTCAAGCCTCACCGTCGCTAAACCGCCCATACTCGTCTCGGTGCAGTAGGCAAGTGTGGGAGCCAGCAATTGCGTTGCGTCGTGTGGATTGATCCGTGAGCCGACTGGGCGCAACTTGGCACGGACCCTGTCCAAAGCTGACCTTGCTTTGTCTGTCTGTCTCTCTGACAACTCCAAGAAGCCATCCTCCGACTCTGTGTTAACTTCCCCCCCTTCGATCCTCAGCCATTCTTCTCTCCAGACGACTGTTATCCAGCGCGCAATTCAGTGTGCTCCTATCCGCTTATCGCTTCACCCGCTCCCCCACGCCTCCCTCGATCCTCTCCACCACCCAATTCCCTCCACAGCGGCCCCTTCGTCACCGCCCTGCCAACGAGGACCCCGGAGTCGTCTCAAACGTCCCTCCGCCCATTTCCCATCCGGAGGGTCGTTTAAGTTGTTGGCGAAGAAGGCGGCCCATGATAATCGGATGATGCCATCTTTCGTGGCAGACAGCGCCGACCATACCACGCACCAACATCCCCACGCCCCAATCAACTCTTTTACGCGACCCTCCGCAGACGCACCGCCATTCGGAAAAGGGTACACAGAGAAGCAGCCAAATGGAGACGTCCCGATCATGAATGGGAACGGCAAACTGCCAAATGGTGCCCCGGTGATGCAATCGCTCCCAAACGGCCGTCCCGTGAAACCGGCCAGCTATGATAAGGGCACAGCGCAGATTGACGGCTCAGACCATTTTGGCAAAGGATGGAATCTTGATTTCGATAGCCCCTTCAAATCTTCAGAGACTCGCGGCACTTCCGGGGATGCATCCAGTAGGGACGACGGCTACTTTGCATCGGTGCACAGCAGTGAACAACAGGATGGTTGCAGAACCACGCACGTCAAGTTAGGCGGACTAGACACGAATGACAGTGCCAAAGAAGCTCGCAAGGACTTCAGCGCTCCTGCCAAGCAGGGTTCGGACCTAACCACCACCACGCAGCCACAGAACCCACCAACCAACGACGCCGGCCTACAAGTCCCCAATTCTTCTTCAACATACCGTGTATCCTCCCCTCCCGCTTTCAACCACAACAGCCCCGCCCCGAACCAGCACCCGCACAGACTTCAGCAGCGTCACACTCTGGAGGTGCCAAAAGCCTCCACGACGCGCGCTCGAGACTTTCAGCAGCCAAACCCTCCCGATGAAGTCGTGACTGCTACGGGAAGGTTCTCACCCAATACRCCCACCCGCCGTAGGGGGTCAATGTCGCTTGCGAGACGAGCCACGCGTTCCATACATTCCGACATGCATCTTGAGGAGGTGCCGCAGGACGAGGACGCGGCGCGATGGGCCGAACACATCAGACAGAAACGAGCAAGTAAGAGGAGGCGGAAAGAGGACGAAGACGATGATCGAGTCGTCGTTGGCACTAAGGTGGACCAGAATCACGTTAACTGGGTGACGGCATACAACATGTTGACCGGCATCCGATTTTGCGTTTCTAGGACCAACGCCAAAATGGATCGGGAGCTTACGGATGCGGATTTCGACGCAAAGCACAAGTTCTCCTTCGACATGTATGTACTCCGGCACCACCACTTCCCTCCTATTGCTAACAACTACAGCACTGGTAATGAACTCACTCCATCCGCAAAGTATGATTTCAAGTTCAAGGACTATGCACCTTGGGTTTTCCGCCGTCTACGCACAACCTTTAGACTCGACCCTGCCGACTATCTCGTTTCGCTGACGAGCAAGTATATTCTTTCGGAGCTCGGTTCGCCGGGAAAGAGTGGGAGTTTCTTCTATTTCTCAAGGGATTATAAATACATCATCAAGACCATCCATCACGCCGAGCATAAATTCCTTCGAAAGATTCTTAAAGACTACTACAACCATGTTCAGGAGAACCCAAACACACTTCTCTCGCAATTTTACGGCCTACACCGTGTCAAGATCCCTTACGGACGCAAGATTCACTTCGTCGTTATGAACAATCTGTTTCCCCCGCATCGAGATATTCATCGAACCTTCGATCTGAAGGGCTCCACAATTGGACGAGACTTCCAGGAGGATGAGTTGGAATCCAACCCCAGGGCAACCTTGAAGGATCTAAACTGGCTGCGCAGGAATTTAAGTCTTGAGTTTGGGCCAACCAAGAAGAAGGCATTTATTGAACAGATGCAAAAAGACGTGAAACTTCTTCAACGACTACACATTATGGATTATTCGATGCTGATTGGCATACACGATCTCGAACGAGGGAATGAGGAGAACTTACGAGACAAGACATTGCAGGTTTTCCAACCCGGTGGAGAAGAAGCAGAGGAACCTACCCCAAATATGCTCATGAGGACACCGTCCAAATTGGAAAACGCCCGGAAAGCAAAAGAATTGAGGCAGATGATCAAAACTCAGAAGCCAGTTCCAATGGATCAGACAGCCAGCAAGATGCCTGATGAATTGCAAGACCCAAAGAAGAACTTTTACTTCTACGCCGATGACGGTGGGTTTAGAGCAACGCATGAAGATAACTCTCCTGGGGAAGAGATTTACTATCTGGGAATCATCGATTGTCTGACTCACGTAAGTTTTGTTTTTATCTTCCACACAAAAGCACCACTGCTGACATCCGTAGTATTCAATCATCAAACGCTTGGAACACTTCTTCAAAGGTCTTGCAAATCAAGAATCGCAGATCTCGGCCATTCCACCCGAGCGATACGGTGACCGTTTCGTCAAATTCATAAGTGGCAACACGAAGACACGTGAAGCCGCCGAACGAGAAAAGGCCGAGGAGGCTGCAAATGCGATCAATGATCCACAAGTATCCGGCGTTAATCTAACCCAGCGGGACCGCTTGTCGACTGAGAAAGTCATGGAAAAGGCAGAACGTCAAGCTGAACGTTCCCGCCAAAGAGGGGCTTCCGAAGAGGACGTCCCCGACCGTTCCATGCATATTGTGCGGAGCCCCTCTGCCGAGCGAGGTGAGCTGGGTACCACCTTGCCAGTAGTGGAGGAAGCCGTAGAGTCTTCAAGCACAGGAGGCCGAAGCGGACGAAGTACAGAAACCAATTTGCAGCCACCAGCACCGCCGTCTAAAGACAATGGCGTACGACCACAAGAGCCTAGGTCTCAGGATCAGTCCCACCAAAGGCCTCCACCTACTCCTCCCAAAGATTCTGGGACAGCCACCAGCGAAGAGCGACCGGTAACCCCACCCAAAGATCCATCCTACAGGAATCGGAATTCCGGTCCTCCAACTCCGCCGAAAGAGGACAAGGGACGAGGTCGTGACAAGGAACTACCCCTTCCACCTCCCCTAGAGACAGTTGTAAGGGTTAATTAATGTCACCTGAACAAGATGTCCGGCCCTTCAATCACCTTCTATTTCCAAAGCAAAGCTTATCCAATCTTGAGCTGCTTGCATATTGCCATTGCTCTTTTGCTTGCATGACCATCGCTTCTTTCCTATGTATATTGTTTGGAGCGCGATGCATGATACCATTGGCGCGCACGGGTTCTTCCTGCCCGCGCTTTCCCTTTACTTTTGTACTTTGTTTTGTAACGGAATGGCGACATGGTAACGGCTTTCTAATCGAGCTATCGGCACCTTTTCTTCTACTTCCTGCCACTACCTTCTTCCCTACCGTTTTATAATTGTATGTGAGCGGAAATGAACGCCACTTAAAACCATCACGCCAGTCATATAGACCTTGTCTTGACTTCTTTCTTTTGTCTAGCGTATTCGTTACCGGGTGTGGGAGGAAGAATGAGAGAGGAAGGCAGGGTGTCATCGACAGCTGGCTGAGCGGTGAAGCGGTTCAGCCAACTGTACCTTGCAGCCCACCTTCTTGGAATCCTTCACTGTAGGATATTTTACTAGTGCATAGTTTGCGTGGGAGATGGAGATGCAACTAAGGGGGAGGCGTAGAGAGGAGTTATTGGGGTAGTAGTAGCCATAGTGAATGAAGATATTGGATTCTTCGACTTGTTTGAAATGTCGTAGTGTGCATATGAAATATGTGTCTATTCAGCTCGGACTGCTTGACGTGCATGCCAATTCCACGCCTCTCCAGCTTGAAAGAACATGAAAGAGGTTGATTTCTGATATGCCACGTGACGGCGCGGAACAACCCTCGTTCCGACGTCAACCCAACCTCGAAAGCTACAACAACCACAAGCAGTTGACGATCAACACCTATTGTCGACTCTTGTTCACGATGTCCGGCAGCAAGAAGATAGATGTTGAGGAATATGACTCCATATTCCAAGAAGGGTATACCGATGGGCTGGTTGACGAGATTTTGGAAAACAAGCGCGTTCTAGGTGGAAAGACATTCTTTGAGCGGCTCCTCGAGCTCCTACAAATAAAATGTTAGTCGCGCACAAGAACATAGATAGTAATTGGTTTCTCTAATCTAGCAGCAGGGCGCAAAATCTACCCTCCACGTTCAGAAGACCAGCTACGCGAACTCCACAAACGAATCACCGACGCGCCCATCTCCCTCCACTACAAACACTGCCTATTCTTCTACCTCCTCAAAGACCTCTCACCCGTATATCACGACCGAGACGAGCTCGCCTCAGGATTCGCGCATCAAGTGCACCTCGAGAAGCGCTTCTGGACATTCATCGAAGGCCTCTGGGCCCTCGACCACCTCGAATTTGAAACGGCCGTCGGGAACCTCACACACCCATCCATTATTCCCACATTCCCCGACGAAATCATGCTCACGCTACTCAACCGCTCTAATTTCCAGGACGTTCCCTCAAACGAGGAAATCCTGCCATTGGCCTACTATAACTGCGCGAATCCGCCGCTCGCGGGTCAGGATGTGAAGAAGGCGTTCGTGAGATATATGGCGGGTCGCAATGTTACTGAGACGTTTTATTGGATTCATGGACGCGGTGAGAATGAGCGGGGGGAGTTGTTGGAGATTTTGGTTGAGGAGGCGTTGGATCGGGGAGTTGGGGGGAGTCGGACGGAGGACGAGGGGTATACGAGGGGGGATAAGGCGATGGAGTTTGTTGGGTTACCGTTCGACGAGGAGGAGGGAGAGTGGGTGGAGAAGTTTCTTACGGAAGGTAAGGGGAGGAATTTTAAAGGTGCGAGGGATACGGTAATGGTTAGGAGGATTGTGATGGGGAGGGGAGCTGAGGCTGTGGATGGTGGTCATGGTCTTAGGGGAAAGAAGATTGAGCATGTTAATTGGGAGATTTTGAGGGATGGGGTTAAGAGGGGTTTGGGGCCTAGGATCGATGAGGAGGCGAGATTTACGGCCTGAGTGAAGTTGAATTGGTCTTGAATTTGTCTTTCTTCTGGCATAGCGAATGGTGTTTTGGATGGCTGCGATTGCTGATCTTGCGGCCTGGATTGATTACCCTCCGTAGTCTTTGGATAAAAATTACTGCTATTTCTGGTTCCTGATTACTTTGATCTTTACTCTTCACCCGAGATGCCGGGTCAAGTTGCATCAATCTACTCGTCCTCCTGAATATCCCAACTATGCAGTACTCAGTTCCCTTAATCTACAAAACACCTCCTAGATTTCTAAACAAAGTTCTCAAATATCTCATATCGTATCTCAATATCCTATATTAATATCCTATATATCAATTCTAATCAACCCTAGTAAACTCTAAAAAGAAAAGTGTACGCAAGCCACACCACCTCACAGAAACTAGAGATCCTGAGTTTCTCGAATATTTATTTTAAGTAGTTGTCTAGATAACCCCCCATAGTTCCGTTCCTGAAATTGGTTTTATTAGGGGTTGTAAGGAGCTGTCAAGTAGACATCAAGATATTATAGAATTTGTGCAGGTACGATGGTTTGCGTATGTATTAAGGAAAGCGGGAGTATTGGTTAAATGTATGCGAAATTGTAGCAGATATGTTCTCGCGCTTCCTTGAGCTGGTATTGTATTTCGTGGTCTGCTTTAGTGGGATACTCGTTCGGTGAATAGATAGATAATATACTTAAGGAGAGTTTAAGTGCAAAGAGACATGTACGTAATCCTAACATGATACTTAAGAAAAATGAAAAGGAATAGAATACAATAAGTACACCTCCATTATTCTTAGGAAAACAAAAACAGTACGGTGTACTTATAAAGCTTAGGTACTATATTCGAACAGATGCTACAAATCATAGCTGGTAACTGATTTTAGTAATCTGTATACTTACCTCATCTCATCTCATCCCCCCCGGATCCTTTCATTTCCTTCCCTCTCCTTTCCCCTTCTGTTCAAAAAAATCCAGATACTTATACACAACACCCAGTCCCCTCAATAAATTTCTCCCCTTCCACCAACCGCCCATCTTCTCAGGAGAAAAAAAAACCCTTATTGTTGAATGGACTACCTCTCGTGTGAACGATCGATAGCTTGTGACTAGTCACTGTACTTGCGTACGAGGGGTATCTTTCGATAGGTAATTGATTGATTGCTTGTTCTATCCTATCTACAGAGGAAAGGGGTAACTATCAATGGTGAAACACGGCACCGTGCGTAGTCACATGAGAAGTCATGTGATATCTGGTATCAACTAAACTACTGCGTACGGACACTTATACCACATAACGACACATTACGAATAACCCATCATCCCTAACAAAATTCCCTTTTTACTTTCTACTTCTTAAGTTAAACACTAGAAGATATGATACATTATTTATATTAGATAATGATGATGATAATAATAAAAGTGAGTATCTACTATACCATTTTCTCTGCTCACTTCACTCCAATTCCATATGATATGAATTCTCTTATTGTCTATTTATTAGAGCCGGTAAATGTTAGATATCTGATTGTTATTCTTACGATTCAATGTTGCATATTCTACGCTCTCACTTTCCAAGCCGCGATTATGAGATAATACAACTTCTCCCCATGCACGATTATCGATAATTTGAGCGTGATAGTCGCTCATGTAGTTGAGATAGCGATACTTAGTGAAGTAACGGTACGGTCAAACACGTTGCCTAGACATCACACTGGCCGAAGAAAAGGGTAGATATTGTCACATCCATAATCATTGTTTTTTGTTCTGTTCCAAGGCATAATATCACACGGTATTGAACTGAATACACACATACAAAGACACAAAAAATGCTGACTGCTTCCCTTCCTCGCATCCGATACCCAAAATCCCATTCCCTATGGCTTGCTAGTCATGATAATAGCTCCTGCCGAGGAAAAGCCAAAGACAAAAAATGTCGGGTTCTGGGCTCGCCAACCCTTGATCCGCTACGCCGAGGGATATTCAACCTCCTGTCTTGCTTTTGATGCGATGTTTAAAAATACAGAGCCGAAAATTCTCCTTTAGAATCTGTAGGGAATGAAACGCCTAATTCATCCATCCAGATACCCAATGCCACAAAATTGCCGCAAGGATTGTACATCTAAGCTTGGCGTGAGGAGAGCACTTAGAAGGGTCTCCTTTTTCGGAAGCACGTCTGCTTTGACCTTGAAGACACTGCCACCAATGTCAAGAGTCTCCATCTCATCATCATCGTCGTCATCTAGACTGCTTCCATTGTGGCCATTCGTTTGTGCGCCCTTCACTAGGGCATCGCCGCCCTTTGACTTCTCACCCAATCGTTTGAGCATGGAAAGGGCGCGGTGTACAATGAGCTGGAAGCCTTGAATGTCGTGATCCATTGGTCGCTGATTGCGACCCATTCGGTGATCCTGCTGGGGCGGTGGGAAATTGGCGTCAGTTGCGCAAAGAGACATTGCGAACTTTAGTAGACTGGCAGCCCAGCCGTCATCTGATTCGAGCCATGACTTGCATACTCCGCTATCTGGACCTGGCGCTAGAGTAGCAAGTATATCAGCGGCTAGCATTCCTTGCATGAGATAAGGCTTTCGCGCCTCCGCGATTCGTGCCTCTATCATGCGGACTTCGGCAATCCTGGTTTCGGTGACATGGTGAAGTCTCCCCGTGGTCCGATCTGGGACGACGGAGACTGCGAGGGCAAAGGCGCGCGTCAGGAGCTCGTATGGGGGAGAGGATGTTGATTCGTTGGCGAATATTTGTTTGTAGTATGTGCGGTTCGGATCGTCTCGGGCAAGGAGCTTTGCCAAGCTGTCCACCGCTGAGGGCAGGTATCGGTGGATTTGTGGATTGTAAGGCGTGAACTTGACAGGCATCCCAGGACGGGGGGTTGGAGCGAAGGCGCAAAGGAAATGGAGGATTGCGTAGGCGTCTTCGCGGGATGGAAGGAAGATTTTGGTACTTGTGTTGGAGAGGAACGTGATGAGGTCTTTCATGAAATCGAAGGTATTAACATGTGAACGGAGCATGAGTATGCGAGTGCCGACGAGCCGGATGGCGTTGCAAAAGAACTTCAATACAGGTGCGCTCGCCAGCGCCGCGTGGTTGATTTCTAGGAAGGAGAGATTGCGGAATATGGTTGTGATCGCCAACAATCGATCTGCTGTTCGGTCTAGATCATAAGCTTTAGTTCCAAATTCAGGATTCTCTTGGAGCGATTGAACCTCGGAATGGCAATTGTGGATGACATCTTCGTAGGGGGTCAATTCAAGAATGTCGGAAATTTCTGGATTATCATTAGCCAGAATTTCTAGTTGGTCCTCGGCATAATCGACCAGCACATCGACTAGATCATCGCATTTCTCCAGCTCCAAGGTCAGGTTTTGCTCATAGGTTAGTTTTGAGAGGGTGTCCAGGGCTAGCCTGGCTTCTCCGTGCAATCCAGACCTTATTCCCATCGTGATGGCCCGGATATCCACCACTCCCATTTCCATAAGAGAGGGCATGTTTGGCTTGTACGTGAGGATCGTCTCCACCATATTTGCAAAGTTGTCTGAGTCGAGGTCTAGGCCTGACCACCAAGAAAGCGTTCTCGTGGTGGGTTTGTAGACTTTGGGATCCTTGTCCTCGGTCAGGTCTTTCTTTTCCTCTTCTACAACAGCTTCAGGGAGTTTAACTCCGGGCGAAGCAGTGATTTGAGTCTGATCCTGGACTTGTGGTGGTGTAGCTTCAAGCTGTCGACTCATGCTTTTTCGATGCTGTGCAAAAGCATTGGCGGCCATTTTCGAATCCGGCTGTGGTGTTCCCTGACCGTTCACCTGTACAGCAGCTGCATTATTTTGAACTGGCGTAGAATGTTCTATTTGCTGGGGTTGTTGCATTCCCTGATCAAACGGCTGCTGCGGTTGTTGCTGCATTTGCTGATTTGGAGGAGGAGGTTGTTGCTGCTGCTGTGCCATGGCTTTGCTTCTTTGCAACGACTGCAGATACTCCTGTTGGACGGTGGAATTGTTCTGCATCCCCTGAACGTTCGGTCTCGTGGGAGACATTTGTGGGTTCATTCCCGCCATCTGCGCCTGCATTTGGTTTGCACCCTTCATCGACTGCTGCTTCGCGAGGTATGCATTCTCATATACGCCAAGGTTTTGCTCGTATGCCATCCGTAGCTCATCGGGAGCGGTGGGAAATTGTCGGGGGTCAATGCCTAGGACCTGAGCAATCCTTGGCCATGAACCTGTTTGTGTGACATATCTCCAGCCCTTTAGCTTCATGACCGCCCAATATAGTTGTTGAAGATTGATGATCCGGCCTGCCACTTGGGGAGAAGGATTGAAGGGTCGACCATGCTGCGCCATCAGAGATCCTACATTCTTAATGAAGGCTTGCGCCTGGGCCTGCTGATTCTGCATCTGCTGCCCTGGCATCATATTCCTTTGCATGCCAGGATGCTGACCTGGCGGCGCGCCTGGCATCTGTCCGGGGTGATGCCGCTGTTGCGCTTGCTGTGCGGCCATGTTGCTAGCTGCCAAATTGCCCATTTGGTGCTGTTGCTGAGCTTGGGCTTGAAGTTGCATCGCATATCTCCTCTGCGCCTCTTGCTGGCGATTCTGGAGATTCTGCGATAGCTGTACTCCTGAGAATTGCGATCCTGCATTTGGGTCGAATCCTTGAGGCATGGGAGAGCCTTGGGGGAACCCCATGGGAGACATTTGAGGCGCATGGGGATGCTGCGCGGGCGACTGCATCCGTTGCGGCGCTACTTGTCCGGGTCTAAAGTGTTGGTTTTGAAGCGTTGGTGAGGGAGTATGGGCGAAGCCTTGCTGGAAGCCGAACTGGGGTTGTTGTGATGGAGTTTGTGAGCGCGAAAGGGTCGCCCCCGTCGAGTCTCGTTTCTGGGGTACTGAGGACATTGGATAGTTTCGCGTCCCATTCATCTGGTTGTTCGCGATCGCACTCGGATCAATGAAGTTGGAGGGATCGAACATCCCGTTCTGAGGAGATTGGAAATCCATGGTGCGCGACGGGGAGCGTGAGGTCGAGGGAAGAGGTTGCGAGGAGGTAGGGAGGGTCGAGTCGAGAAGGGAGCACTACCGTGCATTCAATCCACCTGAAGAGACATTGTTTAGCATGCGTACACGCAATGGAGTGATGGCGGGAGGTCACAACAGTCGCGCCATGTCCGCAGTGGGAAGGGGAGGTGAGAGAGAGAGTGAGCGCGGAAGGGGTGAAGGCAGACTTACCACGCGATGACAAGCAAGCGCTAAATGCGTCTTGACATGAGGGGACGTATGGGCCAAAGTCCGGGATGGAGGTGCGAGTAGATTTACGCACCGAGCTACTCTTGGACGCGATTTGCGGCGGATATGAGAGAGTTGACTGAGGAGGAACGGCCCAAAGCGGCCGTGATTAGTCACGCCCGCCAAGTTTCATTTCCATTTTCAAAATCACGGGATTGGACCGGGCCCGGCAGGACGACTCTAGACAGCGCAATCCCGCCCTGGAGACACTGGAGCGCAACAATTGACCTCTGGGAGCACCGCAATATTTGGATAGCAGTTGGCAGAAGTCTGCATAAGGATCAGAGCACGCGTTCACGCGCCGCGACCAACCAGTGGAGTGGCTGCGTTCCCGGGGGCACTCAAGCCTAGCCTAACCCCATTTCGAATCAGGTCAGGTTCCGGGTCATTTGGCCGTTGAAGGCCGTTGTAACACGAGTAACACATGTCTCTCTCCACTTATTACATCACCTCCAGCTAGATGCGCTTTGCAGACACTGTGCTTGCTGGCCTGGCCGGGCCGCCTGGGCTGCGGAGGGAGAGGGGAGAGTGAGAGCGAGAACCCTTAAACTCTAGCGCCGCCCTCCTCTCCGCCAACTCCCATCACCCATCGAGGACCCATCTCCAATCCCATTCTCCACCCATCGTCAACCCACACCGACCCAAGCGCGCCAATGTCAAGCACGATCTGCAAGGGCTCAGTAATGGCCGATTCTTTTCGTGCCTGGTAGGGTGTTTCCCCCTCCCCCCGGCAGAGATAAGACCCTGTTCTGTACCGTCCACTATTCTACGAGATCCCTCCTACGGCTCATATGACCTCAACAGTGCCGACGCACGGCCCGGCGGAGTGGGCAGGCCTTTCCGGAATAACAGTCACCCAGAAGCTCTGCTTTCCACGGTAAGATAAGCTACAGCAGCCTGTTGGGAACTGCTCCTCCTGTCTCGGATGGCCGAACGTCTGTACCGACGTGATACGCAACCCTGCTCCTCTTTGAACACATGGTGAAGAGTCTGGGGTCCTCTCTATATTAGCAACTACCGGGTCTATTTGCTGCACGAGAGAATCCCTCCCACTGCTGTGGGGTTTGCCTGCGCGTCAATCCTGGAAACACGATCAATTTGACGAACAGAGGCCAATGAATTATGACACAGTAGTCAAAGTCTATGTTGCCGCCGAGCAGCCAGCATGCACGCCGCCTTGACTCGTTATGCGCGCAATTTTCAGGGCCCAGACTGTCCCGCCTGCTGAGCAGGGTCTTGTCTTTGGGAAATGCTTCGTTCTTTCTTGTTCTACGCCGCCCCACAGGTATTGGAGCCCTCACGGTTTATCAAGGAGGAGAAACAAAAGCAAAAATTGCCGAGATCCAATGAGGTGACAGTACGTGCGGCGAGCTTGGCGAGGAAGATGAAGTTGGCCGCAGTGGGCGCGCTCTTGGTGGATTGAGTGCTGGGTTGCAATTCGATGGACAAAGTGAGCGTTTCTGCTGCTCAGAATCTCTCCGTAGGATTTGTAGATGTTATGAGCACTCGTGCCTGCCATTGCTAAATTCAATTTGATGATCCTTGAATATGCTATCAGAACCTTGACAAAACCTTTCCAGCCGTGACTAGAATATGACTATACGTATATTTTATCGAGTCATGATTTCATCCTAGTTCTTGAGACGGCGGAATCTGCTGTTGCGAACAGTCACCTCAGTGATTGGTGACTTGCCAGGCGGGTGAAAGTCGATCACACGTGACCTGAGACGCGCACGAGCCACAAATTCATCATCACAAGCTCCATGGCGTTCGAAGGTCGCGGAAACTCACGATCACAACCACCACCACATTCCTTGTCCCTCACTTCGCCCCCAGATATCTGTCATAACACTAAAAGTCTTACTCGCGACAACAGGCCGAACCAGAATAAACCCGGAAAGACCTTTCCTCCGTAGTCATGGCCGATGCTGCAGTCGAGAATCCATCGAATACCATTCCGCCTCACAAGAAACAGCTCCCATCCTCCATACCAAACTTTGACTCACTAGAGGGCTTTTCCACAGATGGGAACGATGACTATTCGACCTTCAAGAAGCTCCAGCGGCAATTAGAGTAAGGACAGCTTTAAGGTCTGGTTTGGCTGATGACACTAACACATTGCCAGGTACATCCAGCTACAAGAAGAGTACATCAAGGATGAACAACGGAGTCTCAAGAGAGAGTTGGTGCGGGCTCAGGAGGAAATCAAACGTATCCAGAGTGTGCCATTAGTGATAGGGCAGTTTATGGAGGCGATTGACCAAAAGTAGGTTTCAAGGGCAACCCCGATTAATATGACTTCAAGGCTAACACTTGCAGCACCGGCATCGTTCAATCATCAACTGGATCGAATTATGTGGTGCGAATATTGTCCACTCTCGATCGTGAGCTTCTCAAACCCTCCTCATCCGTTGCGCTTCATCGCCACTCAAACGCCCTGGTCGACATTCTTCCCCCGGAAGCAGACTCCTCGATTGCTATGCTTGGTGCCGATGAGAAGCCTGACGTGACATATGCGGATGTTGGTGGCCTAGACATGCAAAAGCAGGAGATTCGAGAGGCTGTTGAGCTACCGTTGACACACTTCGATCTCTACAAGCAGATTGGTATCGACCCGCCGCGTGGTGTACTGCTTTACGGGCCTCCGGGAACAGGAAAGACTATGTTGGTGAAGGCAGTTGCAAACAGCACTACAGCATCATTCATCCGAGTGGTGGGATCCGAGTTTGTGCAGAAGTATCTTGGTGAGGGACCACGTATGGTTCGTGACGTCTTCCGAATGGCGCGCGAGAATTCCCCATCCATTATCTTCATTGACGAGATCGACGCGATTGCTACGAAGCGTTTTGATGCACAAACGGGAGCCGATCGAGAGGTTCAGCGTATCTTGCTCGAGTTGCTCAACCAGATGGATGGTTTTGACCAGACTTCCAATGTTAAGGTTATCATGGCGACGAACCGTGCCGACACTCTCGACCCCGCTCTTCTTCGACCTGGTCGCCTCGACAGAAAGATTGAATTTCCGTCGCTCCGAGATCGTCGTGAGCGTCGACTTATCTTCTCGACGATTGCCGGCAAGATGAGCCTGTCTCCCGAGGTGGATTTGGATAGCTTGATCGTGAGGAATGACCCTCTGTCCGGTGCCATTATTGCAGCTATCATGCAAGAAGCGGGATTGAGGGCAGTGAGGAAGAACAGGTACAATATCATTCAGAGTGATTTGGAGGACGCATATGCAAGCCAAGTCAAGGGAGCCACCGAGGCTGACAAGTTTGACTTCTACAAGTAATTCATATGTCCGAAACCTGAGGTCGGGAGTATAGTCCTGTGTATCGGTTATAACGCAAGGTTACGGGTGGGACGCATAGGAGCTACACTTGTATACTACATAATAGAGCTGAACCTCGCTTCTAGTCTGTTGGGGTCGAGGCCTTGCGCTTCATTCATCTGCCAGATCCTGCGGGCGTCGATTAGAACTGAGTAATGGAGCGTATGTCAAGAATCTAGCACCATGCTATTGTGATGCGTTATTTTGGCGATGGTGGTCGGCGTAGACATGACACATATTCTTGCAACCTCCAAAATATTTACAAGGTGCACACTAGGCTCTATAATCTTGACTATATACTACCTAGACCACGTAGTAAGAACCAGCTATCTGTCACCATGACCCGCAATCCTCGCCCATCTCATCCAGCCCACCCCACGGTCCCACCATCCTCATACCCCAAGCCATAACTCTTAACCCGACTCCAATAAAACGCCCTATCATTCTTCAAACCAAACTCGGCCCAATCATCCGTCAACCGATTATAACTCCAATACCCCTGCCAAGCAAGTTTATTATTTCTAGCGCGACTACCCGCAGATCCCAAGTTTAGGATCATCTTGTATAAGTATTTGGGAGTTACGCCGGCGGTTTCTATGTGTAGGGAGCCTTCTTTTTCGTATTGGTGGCCTTCGGGTCCGGAAAGGCGCCAGCGACCTAGTAAGCCGTCTTTCATCGGTGCTGAGGGCAGGTTGCCGTGGTTTTTGTGCATGTTTTCTATGTGTACGAAGGGGACTACATCGGCGGGTTCTGAGGTCGTGAGGAGCGAGATGCATGTCCCGTCCCGGAAAAAGCGGAGGTAGCGGTAGTATGTTACAATGTGGATGGGCGAGTTCCAGGATATGCTTGTGGGTGATGAGGCTCCTGGGCGGATGTAGTTTACGGTGGAGATATAGCAGCCGTTGAAGCGGATGCGGGGACGGCGGCGGAACATGGTGCGGTAGGTTGGGTAGATGGAGGGGACGAGGAGGGAGGTTAGGGTTGCGGCGTCTGGGGGTTGAACTTCTTCTTCTTCTTCGTCTTCGTCTGGGTCTGAGTCGGATCCTAGGAGATATCCTCCTTCGCCGTCGTCGCCGAGCGGCTTGCCGTCTGTTTGGCAGGCGAATGTGTAGTGCATGGCCGAGAAGCCGTATTCATCGCCCATGCAAATGCGTTTCCAAACTCGTTCTTCTGTGGTCACGAGGTAGGCGAGGCGCTTGCAGACTTGGGCCAGACGGGAGAAGTGGGCGACATCTTCGACTCCGACGTAGATGAGGATTTCTGCCAGGAGTTCCTCTGGGATGGCCGCGATTGGGCATGGTAGCTTGTCGGAAAGGTCTGTCGGTGGGGGTTCTCCTTGGATCGACACGGATGAAAATTCGTCAATCAGTGATTGAACGGAGGTTGACAGGCCTTGTAGGGAGTGGTGGGCGGTATTTGGCACTGTGACGGGCGCATTGGATGGATTGACATTTTGCGGTCTTGCTTTTGGAGGGTGGAATGATGATGGTGGGAAATGTTTGTTTTTGTATTGCTGATGGACATTTGAATCGAGCTGAAAGGGCTGTCAACATCATGGGCACAATTGCAATCGGAGTACTGCTCACCCTGAATGCCTTTCGGTACAGGTTCACACTGTCTCCCAAACTACCTTGAGTTTCTTTTTCTACAGCTTTCTCATAATGTTCTAGAGCAGAACTGGGCTCTTTGCTGGAGGCAGCAGTGGGAGCGCTGGTTTCATCCAGTCTCCTTCCATGTTGCTTTTCTCCAAGATCGTGATAAGCATGAGGTTCTACCTCGTCTATCTCTTCAATACTATGATGACGTGCGTGGGCAGGTGCATCGGGGGCATTGCTTTTGATGCCGTGGGATCTGCTTGATGACGCAATTACAGACTTTGAAGGTGCTGCGGAAGCTGTAGAAGTTGCTGGAGCCTTTCCTTTTGCTCTGGCCGAGACCTCTTCTCGCCACTTCTGGCGGAAGCTCTCGAGTTCTGCTTCGGTGGAGTCCATGGTGTGGCGGATATAGTGAGCAACAAAGTCCGATGTCGGCAGTTAACGGGGATGGTAATGGTGGAGCGTTGGGCAGGACTAGTAGGAATACATATTCTAAGCAGGAAGTGATGACTCCAAACAATTTGGCAGCCTGGCCTGGAGGGCACGGTGAATACGAGAATCCGTGAATTACTCACAGAGTCGCGGTGAGGTCTCGAGTCATCGCGATGACGAATTGGATATGTACCCGAGAACGCCACCCATGCTCTGCCGCTTTGCCATAGGGTTAGCCATGCCATGGCCAGCTGTAGCCGCATCTGATAAGAAAGATCGGAGTAAATCCCCCCGGCCTACTCCGATTCGCGCTAAAAGTTTGTAGCTTGAGCTTTGCGGCCATCGTCGCTTTTTCCCTTGCATCACCACTCATCACCAGCGGCCGACGCTGTTTCCCCTCGCTCACTCCCAGCCTGGAACATGTACCCACCCGCCCTTTTGCATCTCTGGAAATTCTTCGATACGCCTCGCACTCAGACGAGGTAGATTAACTCTTCCTCTCGCGAGTGCGCATTTCTTCCGGAATGGCCTCCGATAAAGCCGAGGATGTCGTCGCGGACGGGGGCGTGTCCATTGTGCAGAAAATGCTGTCTGCAGTCACTGGCAGTGTCTTGACCTCTTTGCTTGGTATGTACATTCTCATTGTGTTCTCCTACCAATCTGCAATTGAGCGCTCGAGGAGATCAAATGAATTTACATCGGGCGCCTGTTCGCATCCTCGCATATTCGCGGAGCTTCTCGTCCCTCTCTCTCCACATCCCAGGAAAATGGAACATTGCGGTCCTCATATGCAGAATATCAAGGCTGACCTAAATAGTGACCCCTCTGGACGTCGTCCGAGTTCGCCTCCAGTCCCAAGATCACCTGTCTGCTTCGTCGACGCCGTCCCCGCGACCCTATAGTACAATATCCCTCACCCAGTTTCGTGATTTGCCCACAAACGTTGGAATATCGACATGTTGCAGAGAGGTGTTTTGGATCAATAATAACGCGCCTTATTGTGTAGCAGGCCCTACAATGGCGCCCCTAAATCCCGCAGACGCTGCTTGTGTCGTAGAGGAAGCCGAACGACGGACAATCACCAGCACTTGGGATGGTCTACGGAAAATAGCCCAAAATGAAGGGCCCAGGACGTTATGGAGAGGATTATCACCTACTCTGGTCATGGCGGTCCCTGCAAACGTCATTTACTTCGCAGGTTACGACTGGCTTAGGAATGCGCAGCAGTCACCTCTGCGAAAGACCGTATCCGATCCCTATCTTCCATTAGTCGCTGGAGCAAGTGCTCGAGTGCTTGCCGCCTTTTCGGTGAGCCCGATTGAAATGTTTCGTACTAGAATGCAGGCTGCCAACCATACTGCAACCGCAGCGGGGCATTTTCGTGAGACAATGGATGGTCTACGGGAGATGGTTGCTTCAGAGGGCGTACACAGTCTGTGGAGAGGCTTGACACTTACACTGTGGCGAGATGTACCATTCTCCGCGATATACTGGTGGGGGTACGAGAGTGGACGAAACATTATCACCGATATACGAGGAAGATCAGAAGCAAAGAGTGATGGCTTGGAATTCCGCATGGGTCGTGGAGAAGAAAAGATTCGAAGGCGGAGTCGATCAAGGAGTCGAGAGAATCATACTGCGACCTTAGTAGACAGCTTCATCGCCGGTGCTGGCTCAGGTGCTGTAGCCGCCTTTGTCACGACTCCCTTTGATGTGGGCAAGACACGGCAGCAAGTGGTGCGGCATATGGGAGACGCGGCCAAAGAGCAAGCCGGCTCTACTGCTAAATCGCTTCGGCCAGAAGACTTGTCGATGCCACGCTTCCTATTCCACATTTTCCAAGAACAAGGAATGTCGGGTCTATTCAAAGGCTGGGCTGCCAGATGTCTCAAGGTCGCACCGGCCTGTGCTATCATGATCAGCAGCTACGAAGTCGGCAAGAAGATGGCCAACGAGATCAACGAAATCCGCGAACATCG
The DNA here is from genome assembly GCA_001007845.1 of Nigrograna mackinnonii. Taxonomy (NCBI): domain Eukaryota; kingdom Fungi; phylum Ascomycota; class Dothideomycetes; order Pleosporales; family Nigrogranaceae; genus Nigrograna; species Nigrograna mackinnonii. The sequence goes on from JGVQ01000397.1 coordinate 40,799, forward strand.
AACCAACGACATATGAACGAAATAAATCACGCCCTTTACCTATTCATCATCACAAGGCACCACTCGACACACCAATCGAGCGCGACCACAACGCAAACTTGTACATTCAACAACCTGGCGGCCCCACCCCACCACCTAGCATCCATATTTTATCTGGAAATACCCCAACATAAAACCAATGTCCGCATAATACATTCTCCCCTTTCCCTCCATTCTGACCCCCTTCAGCGCGTCAGTTTTTAACTCCTCTTTTCCAAAGCATGGGCTCAGGCGTTCTTGTTTATTGAAATGCGGAAATTCGGAAATCGGGAAATTCAGGGAGATTAAATACGATACCAGCGCGAGCTTCCTTTTTTTGCTCTTCCCTTTTGGGATTGAAGTATGACCCTGCTAAAAGGCTGAAATGACTCTTTTTTGAGAACCATCGGGCATTGGCATGTATTATAGAAAAGCGTAATGAATATATTATATCTGTGCATGAACGTCATCTTCAGTAGTGTTATGTTTTGTAGTCGCGGTAACTAGCATTTGATATTCACTGTGTGCACTCTGCATGGTTCCCACATAATATTCATTTTGACACGATTCTTGATTTATTAACGTAGACTCTGGGCACTGGGCACGGTATTCGCACCGGCATGGTCCACATGTTCTATGGATACACGTCGCCATTTTCTTTCATTTCCACAGCTCAACTCATCGTCTACCGTCTGGGCATACCTCGTCCGCGTCCGCGCATGCCGAGTGCTCGCTGTGCTGCGCCCGGTGGTAGAGGCTTGTTTGGTGCCTGGGGCTGTGCGGATTCTTGGTTCTCTGCCGCATTTTGTCAGTATTGTATACCGGTTGAGAACATTCGGGGCATCATACTTATCGTCTCATCAACGCTGAGGATCAGACATGCGGCTTCTGTTGCTGCCTGAATTGCGTTGATCTTCACCAGACTGGGCTCCCAGACAAACGTCTCCATATTATTTGCGATGCCCTCTCCCAAGAAATCAACACCAGCCCAGATATTACCCTTCCTATGCTCGACCCTCAAACGGTTAAGGATATCTGTTGCATCGAAGCCAGCGTTATCGCATAATTGCCTTGGTATTATCTCGAGTGCTTTAGCGAACGCCTTGATTATCGACTGTTGCTTGTGGGATATGTTCTTGTCCGCGAACGAATGAAGGTAGGAAGAGACTTCCATCTCACAGGCTCCACCGCCAGCGACGATGTTCCTGTTCTTAATTGATCGCTTGACAATCATGATGGCGTCGTGTAGACTCCTTTCCACTTCAGCGATGAATTGTTCCGATCCGCCACGTAGGACGAGTGTGCATGTTTTAGCCGCCGGACAGCCTTCGAAGAAATTGAAGCGTTCACCGCCAATTTGGCGCTCTTCAAACTTCTCACAGGTCCCGAGGTGTTTGGGCTGGATATCCGAGCAAGTTGATTGGATGCTGGCGCCTGTTGCTAAGCACACGCGCTCAAGGTCATCAGATGCCACTCTCCCGGCGCAGAACACGTCTCGATCAGCGAAATACTGTGTTGCAAGATCTCCAATGGGGAGCTTGCTGAGAACGACCTTCGCACCCGTCTTGTACAAGGCTTCCATCTTGTTAAAGATAATCTGCCATTCTGCGTCCACAATCGCTTGGTATTCCGAAACTTGCTCTACTCGCACCTCCGCATTATCCTTCTCGCTCTTGAGTTCCAATTCGACATTTAGACACACAATCTTGGGGTCTTTAAACGCTTTAGGTTGTTGCTCGAATCCGGCGTACGAGAATGTCTTTTTGAATGCGACTCCGTTTACGAAAAGCGAATCTTCGAGAGCACCACCCGTGATTTTCTTGACCCCGATGAGCTTTTCATTTAGATCGTCATCCAAGGACAGGACAGCATCGACGACCATGGAAGTAAAGAATTTGGAGTTCCTGTGAATGAGCTTGGAGCTCATGGCAGTTCCAGCAAGTTTTTGTAGTGTCTCCCGCTGACTAGCTTCCTGGGTGTCTACTGCAATCTCCATAACCTTGTTTACAGACAAGTTTGAAGCTCTTCGCAGTCCTTTGATAATCGTCTGGCTAGAGACTCCTGATTCAACAAATTCCCTTATCTCTTTCATAATCTCAGCAGCGAGTATGACCACGGAAGATGTCCCGTCTCCAACCTCCATATCTTGCGAAAGTGAAATTTGTGCGAGTATACGAGCAGCGGGGTGGACGATGTCGAGGAGCTGGAAGAAAACTTAGTAATAGATCTAGTTAAGCTTAGGGTTTGATTTATTTACCTTGACTATGGTAGCTCCATCATTGCTAAACGTCTCAGATTAGTGTAATCAATCCCAGTCTGTGTTTCGTTTCTTACCTGATTGTCGTCCGCCCGTTCTCATCGACGATTAGTGCGTCAGATCCCAAAGGTCCTAATGTGGGCTGCACAATTTGTTGTACAGCAAGACATGCTGATATATTGCTCAAGATTTGTCCTGAGCCTTGCGCATCGGATGTGCCTGAAGAAAATGAGTATATTTGACCTTGGCTTAAGGAAAAGAAACGATTAAGCACGTACCCTCCTTGAGGACGACGATTGTCGGGGTTTGCATGGCCATACTGGCCTCTGTTTATACGAGTATGAGCTGGAGAAATAAGATCAGGAGTGTGAAGATCCAAGGTGCGGGCTGTTTGAAGCTGTTCTGTTGCTACCTACGCGACCTGTCGTGCCCGCGCCAAAAATCTAAGGTATCGGAAGAAGGATATTCCGCTCCCCCGCGCTAGCGCGAGCCCGCGACCGTGAACTCCGGGACAGCCTCGTGCCTGCAACGACACCTCGTCTTCTCCATCCTGCTTATTATTGATCGTTCCTGTGAATACCTTCTCATATGCACTCGAAATACATAGCCCACGACGGGTTATTCAACCCTTAGAGCCCTCTTTGATCCTCCGCGATCCAATATCTCATCCCCGCTTCGGACCTCGTGACCAGCTCATCTGATACTTTACATCTTGATCACCTTGACCGCCAAAGCGCTACGGCGTACTGAAAGGCTCGTGAGGAGAAAAAGCCTGCCCTTCGTTCTCGTGTTAATTCGACTGTATCTTCGGTGCTGCCATGGCAGCAAAGACCGTGTCAAGACGGGATGGATCAAGAAGAGTGAGCTGATCCCGGCCTTCTAATTCAGACAGACATTGATTGCTTCAGCCTGCCCCCATTCAGACAAAATCAAATTTAAAAGACTGGAATCACTCAAAAGAATCCGTTACGAAGCAAAGTTCAATCCCGGAAACCATCACTGCTTTGGAAAACCCCCCTCCACTACTTACTCTCCCCAGTGAGATCAGACGAGCAATATTGAGGTATCTTTTGCCGTCAAAAAACAAGACTATACGTCTGTACACAGACTGTGATACGACAATCATTAGCACCAAGTTCAACAAATCCTGTCGGCCCTTCCCAGACCGCAAATTAAGTCTGGATATCCTGAGAGTTAACAGACTCATATATCACGAATGTCTATCCATACTCTGGAATGAGAACCTGCTTCACTTCTATGGGTTTACATACAAGCCATGCCTGGACTGGTTGCGAAAGATGAGCCCGGAAGCAGCTTCACAAGTGCGACAGATCCGCTTCACGTTGTTGTCGGATCAGCAGGATGAGCAGCCTGCGCCAAACCTTGACATTTTCTGTACTGTCGTACATGAAATCCTTCCAGGATTGACAACTTTACAAGCCGATCCTATTCGTTTCTTTTGAAGGCAATGATTTCCGGGTCTTTGGCTCAAGTACTTGCATGGAGGAGAATGGTGGGGCGTAATTAGGCGTCCTGCATGCGGTATTGTCAATTGTCCAATGGGTTTTCAAGCCGGTGCGGTCAGACATTCGGGGATTTATAAGGCTTTTGCAATATCAGTATTTCGGACTTCATTTTCTTGGCATTATTGCGCGTGGACCCCGAGTAGGTTCGCCCTGTGCACAAGAATACTGGATCCGGAAGGCAGAATTAATGCCCCCTTGCACAGTAAGTTAGATTATTAAGGATCGCCAATTGGACCCATGCTTTCGGGCACGTTCCTGCATGACCATTTGGGCAGTTCCTTCGGATTCCGATGTTTTCGAGCAGGCATTAAGGTTGATGGGTGTAATGTTGTGTAAGGGAAAGGCGTTTTTGTAGACTTTCTTTCCATTAGACTTGTCCGATTCTGCATTCGAGTCACATCACGTACATAGTTTCTCGCGAGATACCATACCAAGCGAATTGAAACCTTTTATTCTTGCCATCATTACATCAACCGGGGCCGGCGTGGCCTAAATGGTCATTCAATGCTTGTATTTCTATTGGTGGTAGCTGTCACTACAGTATCCAAATTCTACCTATGCTCGGACACTTCCAAGTGCAACTACTCTTCAACATAGGCTACTACATGTCCCAATCAATGGATCATTGTGCCAAACTCACTGCCCTCGGCTACTTTTGTGACGGTCATTGGCGATCTTGTTTACAGCTCTATCAAAGACTAATATCGCTCTACCAACTGTCCAACTAAGAGCTACTAGAGCAAGACCAACTAGAACTCCCAGACTCATCATGAATAGCCTTCCCACTAGCATACAACCCAACGCCCAACACCGTTACCCCTATCGTAATAACCACACAGTTGAGAGCCGTCAATAGAATCTTCCTGCTATTCTTGGTACATTGGCCCCAATTGAGGAACAGCCACATGACACCAGAAATCCACCATGTGTAACAAGAGGCGAAAAGTGCGCTGATCAATCTGAGTGGCGGTTAGCTGCGGATTCTACTTCATTCTAAAGGCGTGGAGTTTTGTCCTTACCCTAGAAGGTTGTTGAACACCGGAATAGACTCTGCCAATACAAAAGCAACAATCCAAAATACCAAGTTTATAAGTATCCAAGGCATTATGGAGCTCCAAGTGCGTTTCGACATCTTCCCGGTTCCTCGGAAAAGTCGTACATAGACATACTTTGCAGCCACGTGAGAGTAAACTAGGGCAGCAAAGAGGATTGTGGGAAGCGCGATTCCGTAGGCTACTTTGGAAACGACTTTGCCGGCGCTACTAAGAGCTGGGCTTGAGACATCCTGGCCGGTGTATCTGTATGTGACTACGGCAACTATTAGATAGAGCGTTGTATCGGTCACTTGGAGAAAGTATAGGGCGTATGGGAACTCGGTTGGGTCTCTTAGCTCGGAGATGAAGCTGAAGAATGAGATATGTCCTAGTTATATACATTAGTGAGCGCTGGGGAGAACTTGTGTTGGACTTACCAGCATAGGCAAAGATAATATTTGATACTGATAAGAATGCCTTGGCGAGAGTTGTGGAAGTGGTCACATCTAGATGAACACCAGGAAGAGCTATAGAGGACTCAGTGAGATGCCACCTTTCTAGGCAGGCCGAGGCCAGAACAGGACTTACGATCGACACCAACGCCTATCATGGTTACGAAGACTGCTCCTAGAATTGACGCAAAAGCTGATTCATATTTCGTTAGTCGAGTTTGACTGGTCCGAATCATGGGGAGCCATACATGCAATACTGAAATAACTAAGCTTCTCCATAGTGCGTGGAATTGAGCATATTAGTAAGACGATCAACCCAATTGCTGTCCAGACAATCTGGCATACTGGATCGCCGGTGATGGTAGACATTGCGATTTTGAACGTCAAGAGGTGACTTGCCATTACGAACAATAGGAATATGACTTGTGAGGCACCGCCAACTTCGCGACCGATTTTGCCTGCGAGTACTTCTCCAGCATCCGCCATGTTATGCACCTTTGGAGGTCAGCTATCAGCTCTGAAATCTGAATTAGGTGTTGATACTTACGTGTGGATAGGCCATCTTGAACTGGCCAATAACGTAACCAGTATATGTAGCTAGAAACCCGAGTCCGATGATGAGAATAATGCCTGGAACTAGGCCAACTGTGGCGAGGACGGAAGGCAGAGACAGGATACCTAGGGATATTGTTTCTGCGATCATGACTTAGGTAGAATTGATGATTAGCCTCAGTTACGTTTGAGGGCTTGATGTCCACTTACTGAGTCCGGCTTGCCACCACTTCAGCGTCCGATACTTGACATCGGACCCCTCTTCGTCCTCAAAGGGAACCTCTTTATGAGCCCAAGCTTCATTTCGTGGTTTAGAAGCAAGGCGGAACAACGAGTCCTTCTGAACATCGCCATTTCTCGGATCTTGGGTTTGCTGTGAACCCTCCGGAGCTGTACTCTCATATGATGGTTTCTCATCTTTGGATTTCGTAGGGTGTGGATAGCTTCCCGACCTCTCTACGTCCCTTAGGGGTGACTGGTTATATTGTCGTTGGACCATATCTACGAGAACCTTAAATTATGTACCGTCAGAGTAAATGCACGAAAAAAAGTCCACAAGAAAATATCGTTAAGACGGGCACACGAATACAAGTACCCCGCAACCGTCGTACAACACATCACGGAAGCTCCATCCGGTACCATACGCCCAGCATTGAAAGGGCCTCTGTACTAGGAACCGTGGTAATTGTACGTAATTTGGCGTCACGCAGGGTCGCATGCGGCACGAAGGAAGCCTCTAGGTCAAGCATGCGTCAACGACGATCCCACAAAGCTTCGATCCGATCGTACACCGGATGGCGTATGTAGCTTGTGGGTTGAACACTTCAACCCCATTTCGGTAAATGTATCGTAGTACATGTCGCTCGCAGTCTTGTTTATGCTTGTCAGTTGATGTTAGACATTACTATTGATCTATCAGCCATGATTGCTCTCGGAGGCAGTCCCTAAATTCCGTGTTCGTATACTGATAGGGGTTGGGACAAGGAGTGGAGGGATTGTGACGTCAGGATCGAGAAAACCGCCACGACCCCATCTTACGCTAGTGTCCTCGCGCACGTCGCGTGCCTACCAAACTTCAAAGTGAACGACCTTGCATGTCTGTGGAGCCTGGCTTAGTTTAGGTAGAATTCTAATCAACGTCGGATCTAACGGAAAGATTGTCAAAGCATGCGTAGATATTTAAACTCCCTGCCAACCAATTGATATCTTGGAGTCATGATCACCTCCGGCATACACCTTCTCCTGCGTATTCCCGCTAGCGACTTTATTCGCACTCCATGCTGTGTTCCCACCTGCGGCCAATTTGCCGTCTACCGCAGTGAATGTAGTGGGGGAGTTCACCCCGGATCCACATGTGAAGGCCCCTGAGACGACGCCGCATTTTCCCTTCGAGGACGAGAGGGTGAATCCCGAATCTGACGATGTGGCGGTAAAAGTAGCACAGGTTCCGCTCTGGTACCATGTTCCTTTAGATATGATGCAGCCCTTTTTGGAGGAATCAACTTCAACATTCAAATAGCCTCTCCCTTTAAACGGGGATCCGGGGGTGCTGGTACCTGTCGGGATGGATGTGCTGGTCTTGGTGCCGCCAGGGGCTGATGTTGGCTTCTCGCCTCCTCCGCCTCTCTTTGGGAGGTATTTGATTCCGCTCGAAGAACAAGAACTCTTGGTACCGTCTGGGTCTGCTTCTTCAAACTTACCCGTCTGAAAGGAACCCCTGACATTATAATGGTACCTATCATGACATGAGTCTTGTATTTAGGAAGCACACAGGGTTCAATCATACCAAACCTCATTCAATGCACCTCCCTTACAGCCAAGAGTGACCTCGACGCCGGGCCGCTTGGCCTTTATTGCGTCTTGAATGGCCTGGAACTCGTATGTCTTTGACGTTGATGGTACAATGTCCGCAGCAGCAAGCCACTGTTTGATGTTAGTCTAGTCCGGTATGGTGTAGGGGTATCCTTACTTCATAAGTAGGCAACGCCTTGAACAATGTGACTGCTTGCTTAAAGTAGTCTCTTGCTTCTTCTGTGGCTTTGTAATCGGTATAACAATCCGGCTCTGCGGTGGAGATGCATGTGCCATGTTTTGACCTTCCGTGGGTTTAGTTTACAGTGCACCTCGACCCGAGCTAATGCCTTACCATTCATGTTGCCAAAAAGATTCGTCATCGCCTTTGTAGTCTTTCCAGTATGTTTGCATATCAGATAAAAGTTCCTTCTCCCCAAATGACTCAATGATATCAGTTATGTTTTTGTATGCCCTTGTATTGTCACAAGACGCCTCGTAGGTACCATCGCATCGATCAGGCCTACGCGAAACAATCAGCATAAAGATTTGTGGCACATCGATGAGATGACACACCATGCTCCATGGAGAGTCTTTTAAGAAGGTTCATTAGCATTCATTCCTCTATTCAAGCACAATAAATTGACCTACCCAAGAATCATCCGGTCCTGTAGCAGGCTCTGTATCCCAAAACTGGGTCAGGAGAATCTGGCCACCCGGTGCATTGAAGCAGCATAGATCCTCCACCACTGAAGTGTTGTGACAGCTAAGTTGTGGGCTTGAACATGACTGTGAAGGGCCTCCTAGGACGGTTTGGCCCGACAGTAAAACTTGAGCACCGCTCAAGGCGAGCTTCGAAAGGCTTCGGATCGAGGGGATGGAGGACGACATAGTTGAGAATTGTGAGGAGACCGAGGACTCAACAGCAGCAGGAGCCGCATTTTGTACGCCTTCAAAGGCCGGCGAGAGCCAGGGCATAGCTACACGACGGTATTGTAGCTCCGGATTCTAACAAGCTTTGCGGGGCGATCCTCTCCCGGAGCGGCAGTACGAATAGCTAAAAACACTCTCTTGATTCGCCGGCACGTATACAATGTTTCCCTAACTCCAGAATGAATGGGGGAGGTGGGATGTAGTGATGGGAACTAGACGCCTCGGACGTTATTAAAGGTACAACGAGTACAGCCACTCATGGCGCAGCATCTGACACACATGCCTGACTAGGTCACGCACCACCTAGCCGCGACTAGGCCATCGCAATAAGTGAAGCATGATGAAGATCGGCTGCAGAATCAGGTCTTTGGCCAGTAAGGCGGTCATGATAAGACGTGTCAACGGCACGTGTCCGTGCGCGCCGACCTCGGCAATTCCTATTGGATCGCCCCTGCAGGATTCCCCAATCGACGCTATCCCACTTTCGAATATGCTTGTTTCGAGTTCATATCGGAGCTCTACTTCTTGCCATTTCTGTCATCCCATTGGAACGTAACAATATCCTTCCGTAAAAATTCTCATTCTCTAATGTATCATATCTGGGGATGCCTATCCTTGTCAAAGTCCGCCTTGTCGAAGTCCGTGTGGATCTTCCGAAGCTCCTATATCGAGCATCAATTTCAAGATATGTGGGTACAGATGGTTGCCATTGCATATCGAAGCCTTCATAGGTGAACTCTGGCCGGAATCATGGCCTGAAATCTTACTCATCGGCGCATGCTTGCTGCATTGATCCTTTATATCATACATCATGACAATTTCTTTGACCATATCTTTCCTATATTGTTATCTCAATGTCCTCTAGCTGCGATCCCCAACTACCTCTGCTGCAGATCGTTTGACTTACGAAAATGATTTTCGTCCCCACGTGATCCAGCCCTTGTACACTTGGGAAGTGACAGACTCACGTTGACCAGACAATGAATATAATATAGAGATTGATTGACTGACTATGTGTAGGCTTATGAACGCATGCTATTTGAACCCTAATCGAATCCAGCAGCTACAGGGGTTTGCGTCGTTGACCTCAACATTCGAAGAGACTGAACTATGCCTCGCTGGCGTTGAGGAAATAAACTGTGAAGAAGAAAAGGGGGGCTTCTTCCATCGTAGCTAACGCCTACTTTGTTATTCGTGTGGGCGAAGAGTCATCTTCCCAGCAGCCCACCTAAGCCCATAGGATATCCCGCTCAAAGAATAACAAACTGGTGAAATACTTAGGAGGAAACACTGAAATTATCGCTTTCGACTGTATCCTGTGAGAACTGCCCCAGGCCTGAGAACCACTTGGCTACGTTAAGAAAGCGGAAGGATCTTTTTGTCTGACCTGCGCTTACAGATGTAGATACTCAATGCGCGTGATCATGCGCTTGCCCAAGGCCACTTGCGCACTTGTTGCAGGGAGTGGGGTGGTCACGCCACTCCTTGGCATCTGTGATAACGATCTGGTTGCACTGAGCCGGACCTGATGGTGCCACCGGTTCTGGGAAGGGAGCTGTGGCGTCTAGCGGAATTCCAGGTAGGTACCTGTTCCTACCGTGATATCGGCGACCATGGCCGTGGCTACGGAACAGGCCTGCATTACGAGATTGGGGTCGCCCGCGACGAATTGATGATTCGCCGCGACGGGTTGTAGAGTAATCGGTGTCGTTGCTGCCTGCGGGATTCACTGTGGAAGAAGATGCGCTTGGTCCGGTTTGATAAGGTGACCCTTGTCGTCTTGATTCGCCTTGGACATTCCGGATCGAGGACCAGTCAACCGGCTGGGATGCTCCATGGATTCCATGTGCGTCTCTGTGTTGAGCAATGGTCTCCATCTGAGTGAAGAAGGGCGAGCTGGTATCATGGCTAAAGTTTGGCTTCCCTCGAGGAGATAGATCAACCTGATTCTCTTCATCACGGTGTTGCTCAAATTGAGCTGCAGTTGCTGTTCTTTCCCCTGCTACATTTAGATGTTCGCCATACTCTGCACTGGCCTTGGACTCTGAAAATCGTTTTTCTGGAGGTAAAGAGGCGGTATTGTTTCGTTGACTGCCTCCACGGGACCTTGCGCTCAGGGTATTCCTTCTCCCCCGGCTTCTACCTCTCGCAACTGGCATTGGATCGTAGGAGTCAAAATTGGCTCGTGGAATTGGTGAAAGGTAGAAGGAGTGCAATTGATGGTAAAGCGGGACACCGGTGGCATCGAGAAGCCAATCAGGTTGGAAAACCATCTGAAGGTCAAGCACATTGGGCTGAGCGATCTGAGGTTGAGCGATCTGAGGTTGAGCGATCTGAGGTTGAGCGATCTGAGGTTGAGCGATCTGAGGTTGGACCACTTGGTGTTGGGACTGCAAAGCATTGGCTTGAGCGGGCAAATGCATCTGTATGGGGAATGAAACCGCCTGTTGTTGAGGTATGAAAGTCGGGGCCGTGGCTCGCAAATCAGAAGATGGACTGGACAGTAGAGGAGTTTCGCTAGTAGTCTGTTGGTTGAAGGCAAAGGCTGAGCGTTGGGTCCTTCCCTGCTGTGGATTTTGAATAGTCCTCAGCTCACGCTCTTCAGTGTCGGCTGTCGTAACGGAGGGAAACATATTAGTTCTTGCCTCTTGTGAACTACCTGCTAAAAGATATTAGTCATGCCTGGCTTCCTTTTGACGAGCAAGGAACTCACCGATAGTGTTTGATCTCCTACCACTGTACACAATAGCTCCTTCACTTATGATGGGGTCATCCTGTGCCGATGTGGCCGTTACGATAGTTTCGCTCGGGCCGCTGGTGACACTGGAACCATGAGTTTGCTCGCCATGTTGGCTCTCCGAACCTAATTCCGGCTGGGTCGCTCGCTCACTTAGGCTCGTTCTGGTAAATGAATTGATGAGGTTCAGCATGGAAGTATCTGAAGTTCCTGCCGACCCTTGCATTGAGTGTTTGACTGATGGAGTGTCCGCATCGCCCCTTCTATTCTCTTTCGACGCCACTAGCGATATTTCAGTTTGGATCGGTGTGATTTCAATCTCGCTCGTTAACAAGGGTGTTCTACCTTCACTATTGACTGTCTTCACGTGGCGCGATCCCTTGTTGGGTGGCGTCTCTGGAGATAGGGTAGTAAGAGCTCCACTTGTACTGGCAATTTGACTGCTTTGATTTTCGTGGCGAGCCAAATTTACCGTTTGGGCCTCATGAATATTGAGAATTGTCCGTGTAAGCTCTGGACTGGCCTCTTTACTGATGTGTTGGGCTTCTGTCCACTCTCGGCTTTTCGAGATATCATCGCCAGGTGGTGGGTTGGCTAATGTCATTTGAGCCTTTCCCTCTTTCATTGGCGAGCTAATACGTGGGATTCGCGAAGACTGTGCTGGAGATGCTGATTTGTCAGATCTGGACTTGGAAGTGGAACCAACAGCGACGACGATCTCTCGATCGGGGGAGGACGACTTCAAATGGGGAACTTTTAAAGGAAATTTGGGAACAATCTCTCTGCTTAAAGGGGACTTCGTAATTGTTGATGGCGTTTTCAGGAGCGGTGCTGACTTCCTGCCGAGCTTGCGATGCATTTGGGATATCTTACCATTCGATGTCGTCTGCACCTGGCCATCATTAACATTGTTAGCCAGGGCCATCGCGGGGATAGAAATGTATGGCTCTACTGGAGCTGTGACAAAACTATCCTCCGTTCTGCCGCCCTGACTCACCGGTGAGTGTGGAGCCGTTGTATATGGAGTCCCTCCTCCTGAAAGTGAACCTAAAGACAATTTGTCATTGGTCAAATCCTTGCTAGATAGACGACCGAGCGTGTCTTGTCCGACTCCCGATGCGGGAGTTCCAATCGCCGACTGCCTGGTAGGGCTCCTGGATGCTCCGCTACTTCTCTGATGTGTTGGCTGAGAAATCTTCAAGCGTGTCGTCAAAGAAGGGTGCAAATGGCCTTGGGATGTGATGTCTTTGTCTACTGCCGCAATAGCTTCTTTTGTGAGAAAGGTGCTCGGTTCTATGCGTTGAGATTTGCTCATGGGAAACAGGCTTTGGGAAGCGCGGATGGTCTTACTGTTCTGCTTTGTTGGAGATTCACTCTGCGGGTTCTGTTTCTTTGAGGCGCGTTGCAGAGCACGCTGCTCAGTGGCCAGAACTGGGCCTTGGGTTCGCATTGTCCAGTGAGAAGGTATAGGGTTCCGTGGAGGCTCTTGTTGCTCATCTTCGCCTTCAGCTGTCGCTTTATCCTTTTTTGCCTTCTTCTTGGATTTCTTGCGGGCTTGAATGACAGCTTCAGCTGCTGTGGAAAGAGTGCCATGAGCATGTGCTTGAGAAGACCTGATAGTGGGCTGAAGGGGCCCTGTATCGCGGACCGAAGCGCTATGAGACTCAAGAACGGGATTGGTGACATTTTGCATGGGCCCACCTGCTGACTGATCGTGAGAAGTTAGGTTGGTATCGCTGGTATCCTGATCTGCATTCACGTAGGTATAGTCAGAGAATGGTTCGCTATCAACTTCGCTTTCCGCCAAAGATTCAAATTGAGTGACGATTTCCTTGACCTTACCGTCTTGGTGTCTAAGTTGTAACGAGAGGGCGGAATGAGTGTCCAAAGGAATATTTATATTCAGCCTCCTTAACTCTTCGCTATCCAATGTAGGACTATAAGGAGATGTGTCTCGACGATGTTCGTTAGAATTGCCACGTTCAATGTGCGCTGGGACATTCGTATCCGGGTGCACTGAACGGGGGATAAGGGCTGCGGCGGAAGCAGGTCGATCGATCGGGCGAGAGCCGGCGTCTGCATGCCTAGGCAATGTCATAGCCAAGATTGATGATGTAGCAGTAGACATTGTTGAGTTGTAGGGATGCGGCGCTTGATGGTTGTCGAGAGATACCGGACGGACCGTTTGAATACTGGCAGAAGAAGGCGCTTGACGAGAGGAGTTTGGATCTTGCGGACGCAGAGCATCTGATAAAGCCTCCAAGTAACGAGTAACCTGATCGTGTCTGTAATTCGGTCAGTGTGAACAGTTATCAGGGCTAGAGTTCTTCTTACTGCGTAGGTAAACCGGCTGCCGTCGCGGTGTCGCAGTAGGTCAAGCGGTACAGGACACCATGCTGACAGGAGGAATAATACATGAAATGGAAAAAGCACATGGCGACTCCTAGTCTGCGCTTGGCGCCTTGAGGAAGGAGCGACAAGAACGGGAGGCGCAGGCCGTATGTGCCTTTGCTCTTTTGAGGATAACCAGGAAGGACCGACTCACGATGCAAGAAGTTGGTAGGGACAAGGAGTGAGGACAAACAAAGGGAAAACCCACAATGTGTGAGAATTGTTTACATTGTGCGTTTGCTGTCGCGAACGGGCGCGAGTGTACACAGAGCCGCGCTTCACTACCCAAATATTGAAGTGAAAGGCCCTCGCCGCTTTCACTTCCGTCATGATACCTTGTCTACGTCACTGGTCGTCTCGAGAGACGATTCGATGAGCGATTATTTCTTCACAGTACACTAAAATGGGCATGATTCAGAACCGCTTCTTCTTTTTGCGCGCCTGCTTTCTTGCAAGCTCCTCGTTCTTCCTCTTTAGCTCAAGTCTCTTACGCGCTGCCCTTTCTTCTGGCGTTTCTTCATGAGCTTTTCCCTCCAAATTAGAATCCTCGACCTGGGCAGTAGGGAGTGAAGGCGCTTTAGAAACCTTCTCTTGCCCAGTCGACACTGATGTGGAGATGTCCATATTCTCCGTTGCATGTTTAGGGGTTTGGGGACTTGTGATCATGCTTTCTCCATTATTCGTGGGCGTCGCATGCTTTCCACCAATCTTGAACGCATTTCTGTTTGGCTTCGTTGGCCGAGAGACGGGCATATCGTTTCCAGCCTTTGTCGAGGAAGGACTTTGTATGCTTATATCATCTATCGTCTGAGAAGATCGTTGGGGAAGTGTGTTATCTGCTGCCTTCTTCGATTTGGTTCCTCCAATCCTGAATGTATTTGATTTGAAGCGACTAGGAGATGCCAGAGATGGCTTTTCGGACACTGGAAGATTGGGTGCTGGAGACCTCTTTTGGGCAGGAGCTTCTACGGTTTGTTGGGGAGGTTTTCTTATCGGAAGTGTGTCCAAATCATCATCTTCCGTTGTGTGATCGTCCAGATCTTCCTCATTTGGTTCTATTGCTCGTGGGTTCCTCGGTTTTTGCGTGATGTCCTGCTCCAATTGGCGCGTCTGATTTACGGTTAATAAATGGACAATGCATAGGTGGGGAAATAACCGACTTTGAAATGTTCATGAGTCTCAAACTCGTCTTCCGTCTCGGTCTCGTCTTCGCCATCTTCTTCTTTAGATGGAGCGACAAGAGGTGATTTTGTCCTTGATGAGAACGATTTCAGCTTAAGGTCTGAATAATCGAGAGCAGTATCTAACGAGGACCACCAGGGGTTTCCCTCTTCGGATACTAGTTGTGACGGAACGTCTGTGGTACAGTGCGAGAAAACCTCCTGAAACGGGCCAAGCGTACATAGATCATCGTTACTCAAGGGCGTGATTTCTTTCTCCCACTTGTTCTCGTTGAATAATTGGAGAGCTGGTACGTGTTTCGCGGCCTGATCACGCTTCATAACCTTTCTTCCGGATTTCGATCCGCCGATACTAGGAAATGCTGAAGACAGGTCCAGGTTACTTGACTCAAATTGATCCAAGAGTCTCGTTAAAGCCTTGTCCTTTTCGGTCACGATAGCGATGAGGCTGTTCAGTCTCTCCAGGTAGAGATGTGAGGACACGAGAAGGGGCAGTATGAGTTCGTTTTTGAGGAGAGTAGATGTCATCTTGTTCAGGTCAAACCGCCATTTCAACGAATCGAGGGGTTCTGGAAGACGGGTAAGGGTGTGCAAGATAATGCCATCATTATCATTTCTGGTCAAATGGAGGGTAGAATCTCCGGAGCTGCTGAGGGATCTCTGGATATTCTCGAGGAGTATCGAAAGCTGCGTCGTGTCTCGCTTGGATATATCTATAGGTGACTCTTCCTGCGAGGCACGCGCAACGATACCGTCCAAGTCTAGCTCTTCACTCCATATATTACTGAGATCCGTGAGAAATATTGTATATTTCTTTTCACTGAACGTTGTCTTGATCAGAAGTTGAGGTACTTGGTCACTGCCGCCGCAACTCGTTAGGGGAAAGGCTCTCCAATAAGCCATCTCGAAATGCGGTTTTCATCCAAGTCTGACCTGGATGAAGAGCACGAGTCCCTCTTGATGTACTGACGCGGTGCTTAGGCAGCCGTTAGACTGGCAGGGGCCTACTGCAGGGGTGTGATGCACTATACCCTTTTCAGTGAATACGTCACCACGCGCCAAGACCGCGGCCG
Organism: Nigrograna mackinnonii; assembly: GCA_001007845.1. NCBI lineage: Eukaryota > Fungi > Ascomycota > Dothideomycetes > Pleosporales > Nigrogranaceae > Nigrograna > Nigrograna mackinnonii. Next base: position 56,744 of record JGVQ01000397.1, read on the forward strand.
TTTGGATGTAATTATTTCCCCAAGAGGCTCGCACAGGCTCTCTTTCACGTCTTTCTACGTGACAACGACAATTTGGCAACACCTAGGCAACAATGAGCTCGCGCAAAGCGCCGGCGTGGCTGACCGACCGCGGGCCCCGCTCACAGCGTCCTCCGCCTCCTTCAACTGTGCCAACAAAGCGAGGTGGAGATTCGCGCGTAGACAATGACAGCTCCAAACGCGCACACGTCTCCACAGCCGCACAAGAGGAAGCTTGGGTCGCCGAAGAGGATCGGTTTGTCTTGCAGCAGACCAAGAAGAGAGCAGCTCTACGCGTCAAAGGTGGCCGAGCAAAACCTATTGATTGGCTGGCTGTTACTCTACGATTCATTGATCCAACCAAGACACTCTTGGACGAGGAAATCGAGGACGGCGAACTTGAAGTTGCAGACCCAGAGGCTGTCTTCGAGGGGCTCACTGAGCGCGAACTATCGGACTTACAAAAAGATATCGAAAACTTCTTAGACCTTGAAACGAACTCCAGTAACAGGGAGTACTGGCATGTGGGTGTTTCTCAACTGTATCTGAGCTCGTACCCATGCTAACTTTAACAGGCCCTCAGGGTCATCTGCAAAGACTACCGACGACGATCCAAAGCCTCGAGCGCTGCACGTGCTACTGACACCGTTGCTGAAGATATTGATCGAATTCTTGCACCCAAGACGTATGATCAGCTTGTGACCCTTGAAGGACAAGTCAAGGCGAAACTAAACTCGGACGAACCCATTGACTATGACTACTGGGAGGAGTTGCTGCGTACACTGCGCGTCTTCAAAGCGAAAGCGAAGCTTCGGAATGTTTCCAAGGACATAGTTAATGAACGACTCCAAGCCTTGCGCAAGCAACAAGAAGAGGCGGCTTTGGCTATGCAGAAACAAATACACGCACAGCTTAACGAAGTGGGTGCTCCATACGGCAGCGATATCCCGTACAATCCCGTGCTCGATCCTGAGGCTTCGCTCAAACTTCGCGCCGAGGATAAACCGCTACCATCGTCAGAGGAGAAGAGGTTTCTAGAGAATATCATAGCAGAGCGTCGGAAGATTATGAAGTCGGGCTACGTTCCCTCGCAACAGTCAGTTCGAGGTGCATCGACCAAAACAGGCATTCCGAAGCCTGCCCATTCGACCGCGGCTATTGCCATGAGATTTGCACCTGTTGAGGATGAAGACTATTCGCAGGCCTCGAAAGAACTATATGAGAGGGAGGTCGCCCGTGGGGTTGAGGAAGGCGAGGAGATCTTTACTGGTGAGGAAAAGATTGTGAGCGACAAATCGGACGGGACGGAAAAGACACGAAAGCCTCGATACTTTAACCGTGTTCAAATGGGCTACGAATGGAATAAGTACAATCAAACTCATTACGACCATGACAACCCCCCGCCAAAGGTTGTACAAGGGTACAAGTTCAACATCTTCTACCCTGACTTGGTCAACAAAGCGAAACCCCCGACTTACAAAATCGAGCGGGAGAATGGTAGGAAGCGTGGACAGTCATTCGCACCTGCCGGTGAAGATGACACATGCCTGATCCGGTTCATCGCTGGGGCACCGTACGAGGATATCGCTTTTAGGATCGTGGATAAAGAGTGGGACTATAGTGCAAAACGTGACCGTGGCTTCACGAGCACATTCGACAAGGTGGGCATTGAGCCTCTGCAGTGAATATTTTGATATTAATTCTAATTCTAGGGGATCTTACAGCTACACTTTCAGTTTAAAAAGGTGCTTGCGACCCACTTCCGTAAATCTAAGTCAAAGCACAAACGTTAACGGTCTTAGGTGTACTATCGAAAATGATTTAACGAATGATGCTCCGGACGAGAATGAGAACACACAATGCGATGCCAGGTGCGTATTAGATTGATCAAAGCGACTTTAGCTTATGGACATATGTGGTAACTTTAGAGCAGATATACCCTGGGATCGGGCCGGGAAATGCCCAAGATGGGATGCCTCCATAAGCATCTCAATGCATTAATGCTACTATGGAACTAGCGGGACCCCCTAAATGAGTCCATAATTTCTTCAAACTAATGATTTGCGAAGGTGGGTGGAAGGTAGTGCCAGCCTCACATAGTAGCCCGCTCGGATTGGAGTGGATGCGTGGCGCAAGCCGCAAACCGCATGAGCGGAATCCGTAGTTCAATCGAACCCGTTCACCGGAGAATGACCGTTGTGAGATTGTGTCACATTGCGCAAGGCAGTACCCAAACGGCTGTCGTTGGTGAGTAGTAAACGAGAAATAGTCTGCAGCTTGTCTAAGTGGCGGCAATCCCCATGAGCCTCTTTCCGCTCCCTTCTTCATTCCTGTGGGTGGTGGTCCAGGGCAAAGGAGAAGAGCTTGTGTGGCTTGCAAAGGGTCATGTACATACAAGCATAGGTTGCGTGGTGGGGAGTATTTGGACCGTACTATTTGGTGCAATCCATATGCAAACGCACGTGTGGCGGCGTAGCGAGGCGGTGACGGGATCCGGTGAGTGTTCCGTGAGGTGTGGGTCTGTGGGGAGCAAGTTGACAGCACGCCGTGCTTCTAGAAGGGGTTGGATGGACGGGAAGAGGCAGCAAATGGCGCCATTCCAGTGGGTGACATCAGGCGTGAGGGAGAGGACGAGGAGGAGTGGGAGGGAGAGGGAGAGGGTGATGGAGAGCTGGAAGGGCGGCGTGTCAGTGACCACCCAGCCTACCTAAGGTATGCAGGCGACTGGATTCACACCAACAGCCTCACACCCTCTGGCTGGACCCGCGGCGTGAGTTCAGTGGGCTTAGATGTGGGACGTAGGACAGGCGTGTCACCCCCATCCGTGCAGTGCAATGCCATCTCATCCCATAGATGGATCCTCGTCCAAGCCTGTCCTCATCAGATATTACGGTTTTTGGCCCCGTGACACAGTCTGCACTGCATCCAAGCAGCCTGTCTGATATCCTACAGTTTGCTCTCTCCACTACCCGTTCCAGAGACAATCTCTGCGTACGCATTGGCAGCGGGTACCCGCGTCTTGGTAACAAAGATGCCTCCTCCACCCAATCCTTGCTCTCCGGATGCCATACAAGTCATTCAAATGTCTCTATGTATTCGCTTCATCCACTCCTCTATCATCCACTCGCTTTCCTTTATTCCAGCCGTCTTGTCTTACAAGAACTGTTGGCAATACCCTTCACATCGGCAGATCGTCACCGAACCCCTCGCCCACCTGAATCTTTCAAGCCCATAGAAGGGAGACAACAAAGCAACCATACTAAAGGCTCAAGTAGCAAAACCACCCGCCATCATGTCTGAAGAAAGGCCTATGCGTATGGACACCGACCATCCCTCTCGCAGGGTATTCCACGCCCCAAGCATGTTCCACTCCGTTACGCCCTCGTCATCTTCCAGTCCAAAGTCTATCGCGATGCCGTCTACTGCGCATACACCCTTTCTGGAAAGCGGCCTCTATCAAAGGCAACAGTTCTCGACGTTTCCCGGACTTGATGATTCCACCTTTGTTCAGTGGCCGCACTGTGATATGTCTAATACGCTTACATCGTCTCAGATGAGCCAAGATAGTGCTGTCTATCCTATCGAGCAGCAGTACACTATGGGTTCGACGGCCCTCGCAGAGCACAATTCAAAGGCTATAGCATACCAAGCGAACTTCCCGGTCACTCCTTTCGGTCTCGATCCTGATCCAAGCTGCCCACGCTCTTACGTACACGGTCTCCGCATAAACCAGTCAGCAGCTCATTCGAGCGTCTCAGAGTCGTATCCCCCATCTTACTACGTGATAGAGCCGCCTAAACCGCGTGAGGGTCTTGACCTGCAGCAACAAGCAAGTTCGAACCAACATATACCGTTCGTTGACGATCATGAGCATCAATTTGCCCAACATATCAAGATGGAAGAATTATCGGAATACTCTAGTAGTCCATACGACTCGAACGCAAGTACACGGTGCTCCACTCCACACATTGATTCCCCGGTGCCATCGTTGGCGGCGGCGACCCCTGATAGTTCTCAGCTTGACACTACTGTTGATAAAGAGCAACCCTATGCACAGCTTATCTATCGAGCACTTCTGGAAGCACCGGAGCACACCATGGTCCTTCGCGAGATCTATAAATGGTTCGTAGACAATACCGACAAGGCGGCAGACAAAACCACCAAAGGATGGCAAAATAGCATACGCCATAATCTGTCAATGAACGGGGTCAGTCGCTCTCTTCATCTGTTTTGTGGCTTGTTACTAACTCGAATAGGCTTTTGTCAAGGTCGACCCACCAGGCGATGATCCAAAGAAGGGCTTCATGTGGCGACTGACCGATGAAGCCATGCGTGAAGGCGTCAAGTCCACCACACGTTTCAGAAGCAAGCATCCAAATAGGCGAGGCCACCGCACCCAGCCACCGTTACCCCAGCGCCAGGCATCTGGTGCCAAGGGAGGACATGCGGCCAAGATATCAAAGAGACGGTCACAGCGTGGTAACGATAGTTTCTTACTCAGGAACGACTATATTGCAAGATCTGTGCCTCTACACTATGATCCGTGGTACGACCCCAACTTCAATGTTGCAGCGCCTTCCCTGACATATCCTGACGCTGGCAGTACATGGGATGGAGTGGATTCGCTGTATTCGCCTCTACTAGGTTCGGGGGTTAATACAGGTCACTACACTCCAGTCTCTACATACCAATACAACATGAACATGTGCCCCGGGCCTGCATACGCTTTTCCTCAGACGATGTCAGAGCCTTTACTTTCCATCGCAGATGACTCTCCTTCTCCTCCCACGCCGGACGAGCCTCAAACCCCTGGTCATGCCGGCATGGATGTCGGTGTTGAGATGCCTGTGGACAACACACCCTACGTATTCGACTACGTCAGCTCCGAATATCACGAGAGTATGCCATGAGCCGCCAAGCTACCATCGATTCTCCTTTGTTACTGCTCACCATCATACTTTGTACAAAATCGTCATCGTTTTCCACACTGTGGCTAAGCGCCCGGTGAATTGACGAGATTACGACTTGATGCCTACTCAATGAGATGAACTTCACTTTGCTTGCTTTGCATCCCCACAGTCCTCACGTAGTCTTCATGAAGAAGCTTCGACTTAGCTTTCATTTGACCTTACACTCATTCATTCCTCATTCTCATGTATCATAACTCTTACTACCTCGATGCTGTGTTGTAGCATCAGTAATTCCATGTTCAAGAAATATGGTTGTCCATTATGCTACAGCGTGGAAAATGACTTAGAGTTCAAGGTGTCTTGCGTTCGTCATGTAGAATGCATCTGGTTTATGGTATTGATTCATATAATGCCATGACGAATTCCCCGTTTCCTCTCGTCTGCAATCTGTCTAGCATTTTCAATGAAGTCCTTGCACACAAGCACAATTCACACTAGCTGTCTTGAGCAACGGGCCGACTGCGAGCGGTGTGACTTCATATCGTGACGGACCGCACCGACGTAATGTTGGACAAGAAGCGAGCCCCTCTTCTGCATGAGCATGGATCCTGCTCCAACGTACGCTAGTTTCACCTAATTCCTACCCTTGCATCCAGTCTACTATCGGCGGTCCGAATGGCGTTAACTTCACCTACTCTGCAACTCACTCACATGCTGGTACAATTCATGCATGTCGGCTCACGTCTCCAAGATTGTAATACCCTATCGAAGTGGAGGCTGTTGAATGGTTTGTGACCTGTCCTGCCTTCAGAGGTTGTTAACAACGGTAGAGCTCTTGTGCTACCAGCAGCCTGTCTATTTCCAGCCCTGAAGCCTTTGCATGATTACACTACATGTAGTGAGTAACACCTGAAAGCGTCACCGTTGTCGTCAGACCTACTCAGATCTCTCCAGACATCGTAAAATATGTCCTTCATAGCGAACTCAGAGAGATATGACTGCCTCCTTCATTCTCTAGCCAAAGGTTGAGGGCACTGGACGACTCCGCCGACCGTCATAATAAGTAAACCCTAGATGAGCATCCTTACATGGTACAGTGGTCCGGTCCGATTACCGTAGACGCCTATTGTTACTCCCCTACCTTTGACACTTACTTAGCTGGGACTAGCATTCCTGAGACTTCCTACAGCTCGCTTATAAGGCCTCCTTTAGTCTATAACTTAACACTAAATCTCGATTTGGACAGCATGACTGTGACGGATGCGCTTCAAACGCATGATTTCCGGTTCTTTCGAAGATTGGCAAACCCGGAAAGTGCGAGCACTTGTCTTTGATCAGAAGACCTCCCCCGCATAAAACGATTACTGGACAGGCAACACGACTCGACTCATCCTACAGATTCATTGCTGTGCTTGATAGAAGCCCTACTCTTCGCATTCTTCGTATAATATAAGACCAGGGTAATGACAGTATGTGTGGTTGTCAATAAATCAGCCAAATCTTCAAACAAATTTGACAGTGGCTCTGCATATTAGAAGCACAGTAACTGAGAATTTGCGGAACACCAACCTTAGACGATGGAGCTGCCACGGATTTAATGCAAAGCGCTTGCTCCGAGGGCCTTGAAGGATGACATCGTTCTCCATCTCTCGATCCTTCCCAAATACCAGGCCTGCGGCTAGATTGGCCAATGTGCCCAGTTACACCAACGCATCACTTTTTTAACGCCACTTTTTTACGTGTCACCCCTGATGAATTGCACACTCAAGGTTCATCCATGTACAGATGTGGTACAATACGGCGCGGATGTCGTGTAGTATTTCTGGAGGCTCGACGACTATGATAAATCATTATTCTACGTTTCAGCGTCATGCATGACGGCCCACTGCTGAGCAGCCAGTCATGAAGCATACCGAGAAGCGGCAAGCCGATCTCCTATCTTCGATCTAGACAAGACGATAAAGCCGCTGGCAAGGGGCCTTCCTTTTCGGTTATCTTATATGTATTCGGGAAACCTAGCCCGGGAAGGGTCGATCAACTTACGATATGACGTGAATTACTCTAGATATGTCGCTTCCATTAACCATTCTCAAAACGCCTCGCAACACACAACTTCCATTGCCGGGAGTGTTGCTCTTGTACGTATGACTATGCTGGTGGGGGCCTTGGAAATCACTGCCTCCCCAAATGCCAACACAACGCTCCAATGCTACCCTGAAGCCCCGAAGATGTGCAAATGATCTGTACTAGTTATATGACAATTCTGCAGAAACGAGGGGAAAGTGCCCTTCCTCTCCAAGGCCCGAGACCATTCCTCCGCGCGACAATTTTCACTATCGTTTTCTATCTGGTACCGCGTCTCTTTACAACCTTGACAGAACCTGTCGAAGAGGGAACATCATTGGAGCCCTGAATATGCCCAGAATCACAGAGACTCAGCCAGAAATGAAGGGGAATGTGAGGACCGGCAAGAGCGCAGGAAGGACTAGCTCGCGAACACTAGGTAACCCACTACTCAAAATGGAAAAGGATATGCTCTCAAACATTCAGTGGATCACAACGACACAGAATATGCGGGCTCGATTACCCCCAACTGTGGTTGCCAAATCACCACCTCCTATCCCACCCTAAAGGATGCCTCAGGGTAGAAAGAATGCTCTGGAGCTGAGGAGACCCATCCTCATACCGCCCCACCCCTTTTGAAGTGTGGGATACACCGCAGGTGTGAGCGGCAAATTCGCCTATTAAAATTCACTCACCTTGAAAACACTCATCTGTGTAGCTACATGCATAGGGGCCAAGAGTTGAGGGAATCTCGCAGCTTGACCTCTCCCGGTCACATCCTTTCCAACCCGCCTCTAGCGTTGCAACGCGTCAATGTCTCCGATGTTTTGGCGTGCCTGATATCACAGGCCTTTTGTGTGACAAGCTTTTGGCCTGACAGACTGCACCGCGGCAAGCGTTGATACACGTTTGGGTCCATGCTAGGATTGGTTGAAATAACAAGCACAAATATCACAAGCAAGTGACTACATACACTGCAATCAGCATTTACTGATTGACTGGCAAAGTTTATGTATTCGATAGTTTGTTCAAGCGAAATTTCGGACTCAGGCAAACATGCCAACATCCAAGCCAAATTTCACAGCTTGGTTGACACGACATGACTCCATCCGTTTTCGAGAAATGACGAGCTAGATCGGACAAGACAATCCGTAAAAGTCTAGCCTAGTTCCACGACTTGCGCATCGAGCAGGTTACCACATCTTGAAGCATAGGTAGTCTCCCTTAGCTCGGTACAGAAACGAAGCTAAGCTTTGAGGAACTCGGCGGTTTCTTTTCAGAGTCCCCTCTCGCCCCCGCTCCTTTGTTTTTGTTGAATGGACTATCTCTCGTGCGTACGATCGATAGCTTGTGACGAGTCACTGTACTTGCGTACGGGGGTTATCTGCTGATAGGTAATTGATTGATTGCTTGTTAAAATCCTATCTACAGAGGAAAGGGGTGACTATCAATGGTGAAACACGGCACCGTGCGTAGTCACATGAGAAGTCATGTGATATCTGGTATCAACCAAACTACTGCGTACGGACAGTTTTTGTTTTTGTTTTGATGTTTGACTATCAAATACTCTAGTATTTCGTCATCTTGATTCGGAGTATCGTGCTTCTATTCTTAAGGCCTTTAATCCTGCTACAGGGCATTCACATGGTCGAAACCCTGGATATGTCAATGGTTGCGCGAAGATGCTTGTCGGTGTAAGTGCCTTAGTGCAGAACTCGTTAATGACCTAAATGCTCAACTCGAGCAACGAACGATATTGCAGCGAGAGCGCAATCATTTCGAGACTTTCCCTTTGAGTTTACTGCCTGAAGCTTCGAGGCGATACACGACTCCATCGTTTACTCCTTCTCTCATCTCATGAACCCAGCGCCTGCCCGAAGAAGCATGTATCCACTATCGATAGTCTTCATCGGCTTCAAACGCAATGAAAGACAAAATCGCTAGGTAAATTTTTTTTTAGTATGGCGCTGATAGTTCCGCCAAAGTGTATACCAACAATCCCCAAAAGCGAACCTTTCAGCTCCCAACCTCGTTGGTGGAAATGAAGATCAGACTTTCAATACTCCAATGGCCAAAATATCCACATCAGCCGAGGACCGAGTAGGGCAACGCTGGCGCACAAATCTAACCATCAGTCTACATATGCGCGACGAAGAGAAATTTTGGCAAAAGTCCAATACACTATTCCTATATCACAACTCTAGTATCGATATCAAAATCCGTCGACCTATATTCGCACTCTAGAGCCAAGCACCACGATCTAGACTGAACGTCGACCAGATGCATATCCAAAGCACATCCAAGCATAAGMCCCGCCTGCATCGCACTACAAACCAACACAAGAGCAAAATAATCAACTAGCGATCAGATCACCACTGCACGAAATACCTCACTCAATCCCTTCCCCAGACCAGCAACCCCTCGCATCCACCGCCTCCCGCCCGCATCCCAACCCTCGTCCCCAGAACCCAGGAATCCGTAAAAATATGCACAACCTACCGTCGCTGCCCTGTTAGTCGAACAATTGAGGTTCACACCCACTATCGTCAGGGATAAAATCGCATATATACCCACGGCGCCGTACGCACCCCGGTCCACGGGCCCTGAACTGCCGATCCGGATCCGGGTCGCGTCTCCGTTCTTGCACGCGCGTCTGGAGTAGCTGGCATTATTGCTAGGATCTAGTCTAGCTGAATTGAATCCAGTGCGTAGGCTGATGTCGTTGCATGCATTGCGCGAGGGAAATGATTTGCGGGGTTTCGTTACGTGATTTATCGGTTGGGAGTTGAGTGAGTTGGGAACGGAGGGACGCGCCGTGCACCTGGTTTCGTCCAATAACTCTTGCGTGGTAGGTTTTCAGAAATTTCCCGGCTCAGGGTCAAAGCGAGAGGGGCTTTTTAATTAGCTGCTCGTGAAATTTATTTTTATTTATGTACATTTTTAAGTTTTGGGCGTCGTGAGTTCAAGGGTCGGTTTTATGTACAATGACTTGATGACCTTGACTGTTGACGGGTTTCTGTAGGTGGATTAAAATATATATACGGTGATTTCTTGTTGTTCAGAATGCTCTCCTTCCCCAAGGCTCTCCTCCCCTCGACAACTTCCTGCAAACCATGGTCCATCACCTACGACATCTATTCGTAGATGTAACAGAAAGGACCACCAAGCGTGTGGCTCGTCTCGCGGATGGATACAGTTGGCACACCAACGTAACCTAGGTTAAAGGTGTCGTCAAGAGTTGCGTTTCTGCTAGGAGGCTCATTGTTGACGGTGATGGTGGCACCGATAGCGTACTGGCGGTTCTTGATATCCTGATTTTGCCAGGTCCAATACACTCGGTCTATCATGGAATGGTGGAGGAAAAACGCTGGATCAGCGGGAGAGGCAAAGAGATCGCCTCCTGGGTCGCCGCCGATGGTAAAGTGGCCAGCTGTGTGGACACCTAGGAAGCCATTGACAAAATCGCCTTGCATAACCGTAGTAAAAGTATAGAAGTCTTTGCTGTTCTTAATCAGAGAAGAGACATCAGAGTCTTTGAGCCAGCCACGAGCTGCTGCGACGGAAATGTCGCGACGAAGGCATCGCGGGTTATATCCCAGACCACTGAATTCGGGGTTGGGAGTTACATCCGGAAGTATGGCAGCAACGGGACCAAGATTGACTTTCCAACTATACCATATCGTTAGCCGCCGGCAACTGAAACTCATGATGTAGGAACCTGTGGGGTGTTCGGGGGATTTGTGGATGTGGCTGGCTATAGTATTATGCATATTGACTTAAATTTAGGAACGTACTCTTTGAAAGGGCCAGACTTGACGCAGCCCCCACCATTTCCAGGTGGAAGTTTGATGCCACACAAGTCTGGAGATGGAATGCAAAAGTCACCACGACCAGACTGCTTCTCACCATCACCGGACATGCTGGTGGCACTGCCGTCGAAGATGGGCGATTTTGTGGGATCGTCGGACCATTTCGGCCAGTTGTAGTAGGGCTGAGTCCCCTTGTAGCCGCACTCATTACGGAGTGCCTGCTCGTAAGCCCAGGTAAAGTAACGATGCCAGGTCAAGAAGTTGCCCTACACGGCGTTAATGTTCGATCGAAGTGAAAAGAGGGAGATCAGCTCACAGTGCCGTGAATAGACAGTGTTTGATTGATATGGGTTGCCACAAAGTCGTCATAACGGTTTTTAGCTCCTGCTGCGAGCCCAATTGGTGTCTTCGCTGGCTTTTTCGCAAGACATTGTACAGCGGCAATGTAGCTCTTCTTCTCTGATGTAGAAAGCGCAGACCTGCGATGGATTAGGGACAGTGACAATACTAGCAAGGCCCGAAACTTGCCATTCTTTGCGGATAGATACGTTATCAAGGGTGCACTTCTTTGCGTTCGGGTACCCGTTCTTCTTCACATACAGCCCCAGGTTGATAGCGCCCTGCGCTGCTAGATCATCTGTCTGCAAGCCTGCGCGAGCCTCAAGAGGGGCAGCACCCACGGTGCTGAGCAGCGTGGCCAATGCAAAACCAGAGATCCTCATCTTGCAATTGTGGAGGAGACGAAGAACTGCTGTTCGTTCTCCTTCTCAATAGGTGTTATATTAAACGATGAAGAATCCGTGCTCATCAGCACAGACAAATAATCAAACTGAAACACAAATTTTGAAACTTGGATGCAACAATATCAGATATGGCGCCTATATTGGTGAGATATCTAGACGAGAGAAACGCGCTTGGTTGACCTTGTTTTTGTGGATGAATTCGTGGATAAAGTCGCTATATAAATACTCGGCCACTTTCCGTGCAAAAGAAAAGTCCCATTTCTCCTTCCCACGTGTCGACCTCGTGGAAAGCAAGTGCTCCCATGCCTCAAGACGCCACGCATATACCAATAGTTCGGTCGAAGAGAGTGCTTTTGGAAAGGTGAGGCTCTAATCGCTGACATCGTGGCCGGGTACCATCGTCGGTTTGATGTCTCCGTCGTCGACCGCCTTTCACTGAAGAGTTGAGGCGTAGGGATCCATCTCAAATGGGTGTACTACGCTTCGAAGACACCTTGTCGATGCAGGGTTCTTTTATTGAAGGTGAAAGGGTGTGAGCCGTGCATGTAGGATGCAGCTGAAATAGTAACTGAGCGGTTCTGTTGTAGACCTAGACGCGGTCGGATCAGCGGCGAAATTTCCTAAACCGCGGTTAATGCATGAGGCTGGGTGTGCTCATGGCCAATGAACTCGTAGATCAAAGGTGATCTGGAAGCGATTGCATCTAAATCTGTGTTGGGGGCGGCCGGCTTCGTGTTCCCTCCCGTTCCCCGTGCCGGATTCGCCGCCCTACGCTCTAACAAATACCAATAAAGACAGCCAACATCGCGAATGATCACTCTGTAAAAATTGCCATACTAGAAGCTGTGAAAATCGCGTGGTATGACCCGTATGGGAAGTTGTCACTCGAAGAGACTGGCCTGCGCGAATGATCGAAGGATGGTGGATCATTGGTACGGAGCATGCTGAGATACTTTCCACGCAGTAAGATTGGGTTTAGATGAATGAGCCTGGACCTGGAGATGTTTAAAATTCGCAAGCGACATGTCAGAAGGAAGCCACGGCAAGCTATCCGCATATAGTGAGGTCTGCGCACTCTGGACATGATCAAATACGGTGACTCTACCGAAAGGGAAGGCTGTGGTTGTAAATAGGTAGAGCAGTCTCAACTCCGGTAGCGCCGGTCAGAGGTACTTGCCTCATATTGATGGTTACTCTGCTTACCTCATGATACTTCCCTAGGTAACGCTATGAAGCCATTCGTACATCATAGATGGCAGTGGTGACATGTATTTAGGCCGATGCCAATTCTATCAAAAGCGACTTCTCTGACGTACTTTGTACGATGGTCACCCAGGCCGCGAAGCATTTTGAGTTGAAGAAGCGGACCAGAAGACAATCCTTGAACCTGGAGTTCATCTAAGATTGCCAGACGGGACGATGCAAGCTCATGTGGGGACAGTACTGGGCTCTGAACGGTTGAGAAGGGCCGAGCCGTCACCGGAGGGGTTGAAGGGGGGAAACATGGAGGAAACGATACGAAGAGATGGAAATGCTCACAATGAAGCATATCGGGCCGCGCCTTGGAATTGGCGATGGAAAGGGCGACAGAATGAGTTCATGAATGTTGAGGGCTACCTGTCCCCCAGTTAAGGGGTCATACCAGCCAGAATGGAGGCGGTCGAACCGGGAGTGACTTGAAGGGAACCGCAAGCGAAGTTCAGTGCATTCCGGTGCGAGCGAGGTTAGATCTGTGCCAAGCCTGTCTGACCTGGCTTAACGAGCGAGGTAGGCACATAGGCACTGGATCTGGATTGCCCCATTCACGCTCTCGACTTCAGCCTTCTATCTCCAGGAGCCCATCTCCAAGGTTCACCCCCAGCACTGACTCTCGACTCCAGACTTTGAAAGTCAAACTGTTCCCACATCTGAGGAACTTTTCTCCACAGAGGCTGCTGCAGGCTGCGTTGGGTCCAGTCCAGACTGCGGAATTCAAAAAGTCTCCGTGCGAAACCCCCCCCTGAGCATGCCTCGCACTTTGCACCAAGTACCACTCCTTGCCCTCATATGAACAGTCGTACCCTCCTCACGAGACCGCCATGGCTTGAAAGTTCTTCGCTCCCGGCCACTGGCGCCTTAACTCCAGCACCCCCAGACACATTACGGAATCGGATCATCGCCCCTCCAGTGTGCCTGGGGTGACAGGGTAGGGTACTGGGGTCGCACCACAGGCTAATATCGACCTCCCCCCTGTCATCATGGCCACTCTCCACCTCTGCTGCACGCTGATGCAGGAAAGTTTGTCCCTTTCATATTCATCTTCCAATCGCATGTTGCTCCACGTAACACAGTGTCCCTCAATTCTTGGACACGAGGACAAGTGCAGACCTTGAGTCGATTCGAGAGTATGAGAAGGGTGGACAGTAACCTCCGTGTACCTCGTTGCGCATCATCATGAAATCTGTTTGGCGGATTAGTCTTCTCGGAACGACGTCGATCTTCTCTTGTCCATGCTCCTTGAACTGTCACAGCAGTGGCTGCTTCCAGCCCGGCTGGGGAAAGCCCTGAGCGAGCCGGATGGCTGAAGTCAAGCAGACGACACGAACTCAAGACGAGGGTGGTTTATGCTTCAGGGCTGTCACTCAAACTCTAATTCTTGGGCCTTGCCCCATCTTCCCTAGTGCTTCTTCCATTGATGTTTGTGCCGACTCGAGCAATGAGCGCTCCCAGCGAACCCACCATCTTCCTGCATGCCCTAGATCCAGGTCTCGCGCGGACTCTGCTCGGAAGGGGAGGGACATAGTGCTTAGCAGAGACACCCACCTATCAAGCCAGGCTTCGACCGAAAAGTCTATGGGGGACCTGAGCATGCACTCTGTACGCCACCCAGCTACAGCCGATCGTCCCTGGTTCCTCACACCGTGGCCCGCACTACCCAAACCTGTGACATCGCATGCACTCTTGCATCGATGGGTATATCGAAATTACCCTGGGAGCAGGAACCTGCTCTTTTCGTCTCAACACATAAGCTTTCTCTCTTGTCAGTGATGTGCTCATAAACTCTTGTGATCGTCCTACTTGTTATACATTGTCGGTCACTTCTTTATATCCTACGCGGCCCCACCCATTATTTTAAATTTGGGTCAAACTGAACACATCTGCTAGCCTCGACTCCAGCACCACGGCGTCTTCAGGATGCCTGCGTGGAGTACAGGTATCGAGAATGTCATGAAGAGGCAAGGGCCTATGGGCCCGCCTCCATTGACTCCAGAACAGATCGCCTTCAACAATGCGCCTGAGATTCTTGCAATTACCGGAACCTTCTTCGCTGCTGCCGCAATCGTTGTGATACTCCGCTGTTACGTCCGAATCGCCATGCTCAAGGTGTTTGGCATCGATGACTATGTTATGGTTTTTGCAATGGTTCGTATATAAGGACGATGAATTTGGAACACATGCTCATTAAACTCTCAGTTTCTAGCTGCTATCGTCTTCATGTGCTTCAAGATTGAAACGGATTTCGGTCTTGGAAGGCACTTGATGGTCATGTTCGCAGATCTTGAAATGTACATGTACTTTGCAAGGACTCTTTATGTGCACTCAATCCTCGTCATGGTCGGTATATCAGCGGTCAAGGTCTCCATCGCCTTTTTCTTGCTCCGCCTTTGTACAAGAACGCGATACAGCCATATTCTATACGGCATCATTGGCTTCATCGTCGTCATGACAATCGCATGCTCAATGACATTGATCTTCCAATGCCTTCCCGTGCAAGCTGCATGGGATGGTAGGCTACGGCCGCCGCCATTTGGAACAGGCGATGCAAAGTGTTATAGCATGACGGTTTTCCGGAACTTGGGCCTGATGAATAGCTGTAAGTATAAGTAACGGAAAGCCAAAATCACTGTACTGAGTCTAAGCAGCATTCAACATCGTAACCGACGTACTCTTTGCTACCATCCCAGTTCCGCTGATTTGGAAATTACAACTGAATATTCGTACCAAGATTTCGTTAATTGCCGTATTATCTCTGGGCTGGTTTGCTTGCGCCGCGGCGATCATCAAGGCTGTTCAACAATGGACTGTATTGGAGGATCCAGACTGGACAGTTCACGATTCATTCAATGTCTGGAATTATATCGAATTCACTGTTGGGATTATTGCTGCCTCACTGCCGTCACTCAAACCACTGTTCAACTGGTTCCTGGAGACAGCCCGCGCAATCACCACGGGAGGACGATCTAAAGGATCAGGATACAAAGCATCTGGATACAAAGGAAGGAACTCGCTTGGCTATCATAAAACCAGCGATAATTCAAGCAAGGACATTCAACTCAACAGCCTCGGTAGCAACGGAGAATCATCCCCAGGAGGCTACAACAGGAGTCCATATAATGTCAGAGTCAGCACACATATCACAGGCCTGGCTGACAAGGAGGCATGGGAGATGGCGAGGGCGAAGAACAGCGATGAATCGATACTTCCTTTGCAGCAACCCGAGCGCGCTGCGAACGGGATCATCATGACAAGAGAAGTGCGTGTCAGTTAAAAGTTTTGGGAACTGGACATTTACGATTCAACGTTTGACAAGGCCACCACTTTGGTATCAAGTGTCAGGCTCTTGAAAAATTTCTTTGCTTCTGCGCCCATACAAAGGGTGGGCCATACTCTCTGAGATACCCCTATAGGGCTCAAAGCCCATTGTACTATTTCCTTGGGTTATGCATTCGGTATAGCGATGATTGTAATCTATTATCATTCAGCATAATTAGCATCAAAAGTCCAGAAAATTCGCATGACATTCTGCGCACGTTCCTATAGTTGTAACATTATAACTTGACGTTGAACTTAAGCCCATCCTCCGGCATTCAAGCACATCAGGTTTCGCAACCTGCCGGATCTGAGGATTCCCAGCTACTTACGCCCAAGCAAACCCCTCTTCCATGACCCCGCCCAGCAATACGCAATTGTCTGCACGTTGCCCATCTCCCACGATGCTGGTCGATGAATTCACCCGCTTCCAATGAACGGGGGGATCAGCGAACACAAGGATCTCCGGCTGGTCTTGCTCCGTGCGCATGATACCATCAGGACGACTTCGTCGTTCTTCTACGACCACAACCTTGGTTTTGCAGAGCAAAGGACATTGCGGAAATTCGTTACCATGCAGCATAGTGAGGAGCGTTAGAGACGGCCAAGGAGCAGCAAAGACACGATGCGCCGTGTAACTGCAATATCCACCAGAATTCTACGCGACCGCCGGCACTGTCCCGGCGTGCTTGTATGTAGGTTCATTAAAGCACGTGTATATTGATTGAGGAGTCAAATCTGGGGTGCAGCGATCCTCTGCGGTGTAACAGGAAAGGTTGATTACGCACGATTTCATTTGCTCGTGTTCGGGGTGTGAATGTCCGCATCCAAATGGCCTCATATATCCATCTTCCTTAAACTTAGTTCTATTGCCCACCGCTTTTTGCTACAGAATGGCCAATTTCTCGCTACGCATTTCGCCCCCGTGGACGAATCAACTTAGCCCGGCTCTTTTGCACCTGTGAACCCCTTCCCGACGGCAGTTGAACGCCATGAGATCAGGGTGCCTGAAGGCGTCTTGCAATGCCACTCGTTTCTTTCAACAAACTTTAAATTGGCGTCTCGCTACAGCATTCGATTGTATCGACCGGCCGATAAGTCCCTAAGAGTGACCTCGGTCAGTTGCATGCAGTGACAGCGATCGGTGAATCCGTAGACCAGAACAAGAGACCAGGAAGCTCGTACGAGCCTTCGAGAACGCAAGCAGAAGTTGCAAAGAGTCAGGTCCTCACACAAATACAGTTTGTCGAACTGCTGATCGTGCACTAAAACGCCAAAACGTCCAACGCCCAACGTCTCTGGCTCTTCAAAAGTACTCGTCCAAAACGCTCAGGGCTATATGTGGAGTCTTGGAAACTTAATACGAGTCATCACCAACTTCTTATTTTGGTAAGACGAACTCCGCATTTTACGCACGTTGCACTCCATGGTGTCTGGAGATCGTAGCACGTGGATGCAGGCTCCTTACTCAGGTCTCCCTGGCATGAGCAGCGCATGCATCCATAGATTGTGATCTTACGTTTTGCCCATATCACACTTGTCCTTTATTGTATTCCTTTACTGGAATGTACACAATACGCCCATCAAACCTTAAGAGTCCCTGACTCCGCTCTTCCACAACGTTTCGCTTACGAGTCAGTCTTATCCGGGTACATCCACCCTCAAATACGACCTGGCTGACCATCCTCACCAAAGGTAAATCCTCAAGACCCGACAACCGGGAACTTGTTTAGCTTCCTTGGTCTGGCTGAGCTTGGCTGAGCTACGGTAAACATCTCCGCCAGCACCTATCCGACGACAGCCACCGACTGCGAAACTAGATCTAGCCTCCGTGTTAACTGCGCCAATCATTTCGGGCAAAATCAAGTCCATCACAGGTCTTCTCATTATCTAGCAGGGCTTATTAATTAGTATCGTCGTTGGAGGGAAACGCGACATCCGAGACCCAAGGTTGGGGGCGTTTCAAGCTCCGCAATACCTAGTTATCACCAAGTGCTCACTCACGTTACAGTGACAAATTCAGCTACCTCTTAGCCAGCGCTTTATCTTCTCGCAGTTTAGTGCTTTCACATCATGTGTCTTTGCACTTGAATCATGAACTTCACGCTGGCTAAATGAGAACGGTGTGATTTGTGGGTACCTATTTTGAGTGTGTGGCGGGAATGTGCGAAGCTACCTACTTACTCAGTGGAGCACACGGACTAATGCCATCCCCAGAAAGCGCAACGGTAGATCTAGAATATGAAGCTGTGATCGTGGTCAGTGTGTAGACCTGCGATATCAGGAGATCAATCGTATTGTTAGAGGGGGGCCAGTGATCACGAAATCTCGTGGATACTAAGGGGATCTGTGCACCTGATTCCCTTATGTTAGATGTGGCCCTCATTTCAGACAAAGCAGTGAAGAACGCCTTCCTTTCTGAAACTTGATTTCAAAGTGCACAACCAACGGCTGTTTAACACATCACCGACTCTTCATAACGATTGAGGGGTTAAAGTAAGTAAGGTTCATGTTTTAATCGCCTAGTGTCACCTTGCTCATTATTCATCCATCGTTCTTTGAGTTCTTTTTATCTCATCTTTCGGTACGTTGAACTGTGGAGTACACTCGTTCTATCAACACTTGTGTGTACGCGCAGTAAGTACACTTATACGAGAGCGATTGCGAGATATTAAGACTAAGATTTTGTATCGACCACTCCACCTAGTGGTATACAGTTTTAGCGGGGCAATTTTGGCCATTCACTGTGAAAGCTCGCGAATTTTTCGTTACTTGCAGAAACACCCCTTCGCCACAGATCCAACCATCTCACAGATGCTTGACATACCGATTCTCCGGCCTTGGGCTCCCTAGGTTCTCCCTCAACGTTTTTCCCTCATACTCCTGCCTGAATATTCCACGCCTTTGAAGTTCTGGAACGATATGAGTGGTGAAATCCTTCAGTCCATCGATCAAAAGGGGTTGAATAACAGCAAATCCATCCGTCGCCTCCGCCTCGAGCCAGCTTTGCAAATCATCAGCGATAGACTGCGTTGTACCAACCAGCGGCCTATGCCCCAGCCCAATAGAGCATCGCTCTGCTGTTTGTCGAATCGTCAAGCCATTGGCACGTGCATAAGAAGCAATAGCTGCCGCGCGACCTTGTGAGAATTTCGAATCGTATGTATCAGGAAAAGGTGAGTCAAGATCGGCATCCCCAAAACCAATATGCAGATTCGATACAGCAACTTCGATTGGCCAGAGTGATGAAACTTCACGTAGCTTACGCTCAGCATTTTCTTGCGTTTCACCCCATATCACAGCCACGCCAGTCAGAATCACCAAATGATCGGGGTTCCTGCCTGCTGCTATTGCAGCATCTTTGAGCGCGCGAAAGGTTTTCTTGCCGTCTTCGATAGAGTAGTTGGCACAGTAAATCAGATCGGCCGTCGAGCCGCCAAACGCAATCCCTTCCGGGCTCGTCCCAGCCTGCGCAATCACGGGATGACCTTGAACGGGTCGCTCGACCCTGAGCGGCTGATTAATTTGATATAACCCATCATCAATACTCGGCGAATGGACTTTGTCGATATCGACATACAGACCACTCTGCTTATCTCTCAGCAACGCATCATCTTCAAAGCTATCCCACAGCGTCTTAACAGCATCTAGAAACTTGCTAGCTCTGCCATACTTCTTAGCGCTATCCTGCGTCTCTTCGAGCGGAAACCCCAAATTTCGACTTCCAGGTCCGAGAGTAGTGACTACATTCCATCCAGCGCGTCCATGAGAGATATGATCGAGACTGGCAAGCTGCCTCGCGACATGCGTGGGCTCGTTATCGCTTACGCTCGCCGTGTACACCAACCCAATTTTCTCCGTCCTAGCAGCGATCGCAGAGAACAAAGTCACAGGCTCGAAGGCACTAACGCTCCAGTGATGTTTTGCTAAAGGACCTGTAGGAAACGATGCCCCGTCTGCAAGAAACAACGTGTCGAACTTTGCGGATTCGGCGAGCTGAGCGTAGGATATGTAGTAGGAGACATCCAAGCTATCGTGGGGAGTGCCGTATTTCGGGTGGCGCCATATTTGTGTTTGTTGTCCCGAGTATATGAAAGCAGCGAGACGGAGTTGCTTTTTTGTCGGGGTTGTCATGTCTTCCTGGTGCGGGACTTTCGCGTTGCGAACGATTGGAAAGGCAATGGTGAGAGTGTATATTTTGATTCTTCCTATAGTGGAGCGTACACGCACAAGTAGGATTCGGTCCGGTTCCTCGTAAATTGTAACTACTGTCCTTCAAGCATATCAGATGTCGTCATTTCGCTACCTTAAGGTGCCAGAAGATAGCTTCGAGTACTAAACATTACCATCCCAAATACCAAGAAACCATGCCGTTTAACTATCGTATGACCAGCGAGATCGCGAAAGCGCTTCGCAGGGCTGTTATCTTGTGGCTTTTTCAGCGAACTCGGTCTTTTCCGTGGAGACTTTTATCGCTACTGCAGAAGGGCTAGATTATACATCTACCAAACCCAGATATGTACTGTGGAGCCATCTGATTGGTCAATACTAGTGGTGTCGTTATTTTCGCCTGGGTCACCTAAGAGGTGCACCCGGAAACAACCTCTTATATCCGAGAAAACCGTAGACGCTTGTCAATGAGAGTACTTTTACAGCTTGGCAGGTAGGGTAGTGCTGAAAATGGCCCCTATATGCGGATGTGTTTGTGCAAGGAAACGACTCAGGTAGGGAGATCCACGCAATTATAGCCCAGAGCACGATACATGATTCGGCATTTCAAAGGCGTATATGGTGGCGAGGGCATGGGTAGCATCCAGGAGGCTAGGTCGATATAAAAACATTTGACAATTACAAAGAGTTATTGTTTCCCTCGGAAGGAAGAATAGTACTTTGTTACTTCTTGAAATTTGCCACGATAAGTAACAGATTCGTCAATACCATGGCGCTCCCTACTGGAAAGAATGGAGACACCATCAGCGCTTCATCCTTGGGCGAAGATACAGGCATTGCAGAAACCGGAAAAGTGCCTCCTGTGGTAACAGCAACCGAGCTCGCTGCTCTAGAGGACCTTTCGCGAGACCTACGACATGATCCCGAAGCGCGCGCAGCTTTCCTGAGTACCTTTACTGCAGAGGAAGAGAAGGTTATTATGCGCAAAGTTGATATACGCTTCTGTGTTCTTATTGGATTTATGTTCATGGTTAAGAATGTGAGAATGAAATCGCAGGGCAGTTCAAAAGAAGTGGTGCTGACATGGATTCTAGATTGATTTTAACAACATTGGTATCATCAAGACAATGCATGCCGGAAAACCATCGAACATCTTGGTTGAGCTTGGGTTTTCTGCAAACCTTTATAACTGGGTGGCTACAACGCAAGGAGTATGTATTCCTTCTTGTCTCCCCGAATCCTGATTTCCTCTTCTCGACATCAATATGGCGATGTTGCTAATCTAGTCATGTTGTATCTAGATCTCGTATATGATCTTCGAGCTGCCAAGTAACTTGGTGTTGAAGTGGATAACTCCCCACGCTTGGGAGTCTCGCATATTTTTAACATGGGGTATTGTAACTGCGTGCTGTGGAGCTGTGAACACGACTTCACAATTGATAGGACTCCGCTTCCTAGTAGGGTGAGCCTTTACTCCTATGTTTTAGCCGATGAGAGATGTGACCTGTTACTGACTTAGGATTTTTCTTACAGGATGTTTGAGGCTGGCATGTTTCCCGGAATCATCACAACGCTATCATACTGGTATCGAACTGATGAGATCGGTCGGCCAATGGTGTGGTATTTCACGATCTCAAATTTTGCTACCATCGTTGGATCTCTCGTGTGTTACGGCGCCAGCTTCATGGATGGAATGCAAGGCTTGAGTGGATGGAGATGGGCGTTCATTCTGGAAGGTGTTGCCACTGTGCTCTTCGCTGGAGTCATCTTCTTTGTACTCCCCGATTTTCCCAAGTCGCCGAGAAGCAGCAAGTGGCTCACACCTCGTGAGCAGCAGTTCCTCGAGGCACGTCTACCACCCAACGCTCCCTCCACGGCTGATCCGGCATGGAACAGCAAAGAGGCATGGGTTGCGTTCACTAGTCCGGCCACGTGGGCATTTTTGTGGGATCAGACACTGATGAATATGGGCAACTATGCACTGCATTGGTACCTTCCAACCATCATTGCGGGATTGGGTTTCGCAAAACTCCCGAACAGTTTGCTGCTCAATATCCCGCCCACGGTAGCTGGCATTAGTGCTATTCTTCTGTGTCTCCTTGTTACCTCTCGGGCATGGGCGCCGCGACCCTTCTTATGCATGTAGGTGTCTTCTTCATTTCTAGTCCAATTACCGTCTCGAATCTTAGGTCCGATTCTAACTACCTCTAGATGCACCGTTCTGGGCACTATCGTTTGCTTCATCCTTTTCTTCACCGTAAGCAGCCGCGGGGGTCTGTACGCTGCCTGCATCCTATCTCAATTTTTCATGCAATCCTACTACGTTCCTTACTGGGGATGGAGAACGTCCATCATGACGGGGTCCACCGGCGCGAGTTTTGCAATTGGCCTTCAATCGAGCATTGCTCAACTTGGCTCTACTGTCGGTCCGCAAATCTTCCAATCCAAATGGGCATACAATCGATATAGAAATAGTTTTCTCATTGCGTTCATGATCACGTTACTTGCTTTGGCTAGTAATCTGTGGACGTGGTGGCTTACGAAGAATATTGAGAGACAGGTTCTTGAAGTGAGGAGGAGGACTCTGAGGGAACGGAAGGAGGGGAGAGCTTATCAAGGTGTTGAGGATATTGATGTCCTTGGTGACGATAAGATCAAGAACAGAAAGTGGTGGTAGACTGTCCATCTAGAACGCTGGAGGCACTTTCTTGTAATCGCGTGCATAGTCAATTGCGCACTTTCACAACTTTGGCTATCGAAGGATGAGCTTTATTGCTCTGATCAAAGGTATTGATTATATTTATTTGCAAACGAAATATACTCGTCATATTATTGGAATTGTGCAATGTTGTTGGGCTAGTGCTCTTCTCCCTTGACCTATTCGATATCAAACTCCTTTGTACTTGATGGATAAAGCTGCCTTCGTCAAGGAATTCGTAGCCTCGACCATTCGAAGAGCACCCCGTGAAAAGAGTGGAACGGTAAAACACCGAAACATGCTTAAGGTTTTCCTCGATAACGATTGCGACGATGGCATAATTTTACTGATTCAGTTCCAAGGGAAMCCAGCCGTACCATGAATAATTACTGCAGTCGTGGCTTATTGCTAAGCCAAAAGTAGTTGCATAAAGCATCGCTAAGGCCACCAGAATGCAAAGCTTCTTTCGTCTATGGCCTTCAAAGTGGGGCATGTTCCTAGTGGTCCAACATTGGAAGCAGAAAATTCTGATATTGAGTGCTGCGAGTCATTCCGTGGAGTATTTCCTATACTTACAGTGTCATCTTAATCGAGCTATCTCTAAGGGCTTGGATTAGGCGCGCTTGTTCGAACATGGGCATTATACCATGGGGAGCCCCAGTAATTCAATCTAGGGGATGATTGGTTGGAAGTTTACCAACAGCAGCACCAACGTCTCGTGCTATTCCAAATGATGATATATAACTCCAAACACCATCGTCATGTAGGTTGGTTTCCGCAAGGCAGTGCGCATCTAGACGAGCAAAGTTGCTGGGATGAAGGCATAGCACAAACCATTCAACTACCCAATTCTAAAGTCTGCCGATATCTTGATGTCGTGCTACGAGTAAAAAATGATTCAGTCTTCCAGGATGCGGTTTCGGAGCAAGATTGGCTTGCTGGACAGGGGAAGCTCGGAAATATAGGCAAGTAGGCGGGACTAAGGAATTGCGTCTTTCGAAGGACATCTTGTGTTATGCTTAGTGTCCCCCACCAACACCACGCAACGAAGCGGGTCGCACAACATCTTACTTGCCGGATAAGCGTCTCGTGATAAGACAGTATGAAATATAATAAGACGACATGTCATTTTAATGCTCGACGTAAATCACACTGTTTACCGCCCAAGAGAACCCGATAAGACATCAACATGGCTGCAAATCAGCACTCCATTCAAAATGTTGATCCACAACATCTCGCAGCCGTCCGAAAGAGATATACCGAGGAAGCACAAAAACGACTTCGACCAGAGGGTCTTGCACAATTTGTTCCATTAAAAGAGGCTCAGGACGAGCGATTGCGATCTTTGAGCGAGGACCCTTGGGTAGACCACTCCGCTCTCAACGCTAGACAATCGCCCATCGCTCCCAATTCAACTTACAAACATTTTGTCCTTGGAGCTGGATTCGGTGGTCTTGTCTACTCTGTCCGATTGATTGAATCTGGTCTTGCTACAGCGGACGATATACGGCTTGTGGATGCTGCAGGAGGGTTTGGAGGGACATGGTATTGGAACCGATACCCAGGGTTGCACTGTGACGTCGAGAGCTATATTTACATGCCACTGCTAGAAGAGACAGGATATGTGCCTAAGCAAAAGTATGCTGCTGGGGCGGAGATCAGAGAGCATGCCGAGCGCATTGCCAAACAGTGGAGATTGAATGATAAGGCACTGTTTCGCACAGATGTGAAAAGCGCCGAGTGGAACGACAAGACAGAACTGTGGACTGTCAAATTCACGGAGCGCAGGGGGCCAAATGAATCACCGATTGACTATGTAATCCGAGCACAATACGTATACCTGGCTGCAGGAGTTCTCACACGTCCACAAGTCCCTAGAATTCCTGGACTCGACTCATTTAGGGGGGACATGTTCCATACCGCACGATGGAACTATCAAATATCAGGAGGCTCTCAAGAAGATCAAACGCTAACGAACTTCCGCGACAAAAGAATTGCAGTCATAGGCACAGCAGCAACTGCAATTGGTGCAATCCCTGAAATTGCAAAGTACGTAAAGGAATTATATGTCTTCCAACGCACACCTGCATACGTCAAGCCACGGAACCAAAAAGTGACAAACTTGGAAGAATTCAAGAAAGAGGTAGGGAACAAGAAGGGTTGGCAATTCGAAAGACAAAAAAACTGGAATACACATCTCACCAACTCTGTAGCTCCAGGAACGCCCAACTTGGTCAATGACGGCTGGACAGACATGCCAGCCTACTCAGCCATCCTAGGTTCCCCATCCCATGGCGTGGTAGACGCTTCACCAGAAAAGCTTGAAGAGCACGTCACAAGCTTCCATGCCCTGGATTTACCACACATGGAAGCCATCCGCAACCGCGTGGACCAAAACGTCAAGGACCCTTCAACAGCAGCAAAACTAAAACCCTGGTATCCATCATGGTGTAAACGCCCTACGTTCAGCGACACCTACCTCCCCCTCTTCAACTCACCACACGTACACCTGGTCGACACAAACGGCCAAGGCGTCACCTCTGCAACACCAACCAGCCTCGTCGTAAACGACACCGAATACCCCATCGACATCATAATCCTAAGCACAGGATTCCAAGCGCCCAACGCAAAGAACGGAAGTCCCGCAGCACGCACAGGGGTCCGCGTGATAGGTCGCAACGGCCTCGATCTCGACGACAAATGGGTCAATGGCGGAGCAGCCACTTTACACGGATACCTGACGAGTGGATTCCCCAACCTTTTCTTCTCCGGCGCAGCACAAGCTACCATCACAGGAAATAATATCTGGATGCTAACACTCATCGCACAACACATTTCCTACATCATCTCCACAGCCGAAAAACGCGTGGGAAGTGGTAACCGCGCCATCATCGAAGCTACCAAACAAGCTGAAGAAGCCCATACTGCTGAAATCCTGAAACGAGCGCCGTTTTTCAGTTCGTTGGCTGGTTGTACGCCTGGTTATTTCAATGCATATGGTGAGGCGGCGAAAGTTACGGATCCGGAGGCCAAGAGGAAGAGGGCTAGGGCTAGTACCTGGTCTGAGGGGACGGTGAGTTTTTTGAAGTATATTGGGAGGTGGAGGGATGATGGGGGGCTTGTGGGGGTGGATGTACACGCTGCGAAGGAGTTTAGGAGTGTTTTGTGAGGGTGGTGGATTGGGATTGTCTGGGTTTAGAATTTTGCCGTTGATAG
The DNA here is from genome assembly GCA_001007845.1 of Nigrograna mackinnonii. Lineage (NCBI taxonomy): Eukaryota > Fungi > Ascomycota > Dothideomycetes > Pleosporales > Nigrogranaceae > Nigrograna > Nigrograna mackinnonii. The sequence goes on from JGVQ01000397.1 coordinate 82,941, forward strand.
GGTTATAGATACTTCCATTCATGATTCTTCAAATATTAATTCACTCAGGGGATACGCATGTCTTTGTATCTCGTCCATATGTTGTTGTCCAGGATGTTTTGGGGAAACGTATTCTCAAGCTCCATACGCGGCAAAGAACTATAAGTTCATGGTGAGACGCGAAAAATTACATCATCCCCTTACAGATGTATTGACAGGTCATAAGAGATGTTTCTGCTTTGTACAATGGGCCACTTTGTGCGTTCTCCAATGAAATTGAATATCCGCACTTATCACTTTGTTCTCATTTCAGTTCACTTCTCACTACTCATATAATACGTAGTCAATCTAAACGGTCGACAATGGGATGTCCTTATTCGAGCAGGCCAATCCGCTTTCCTGACAAATTTCCCCATAATTCTTATCAAGAACTACACCTACACCTAGACTCTCTACTCATCATTCATTTCAAGAACTACACCCAAACCCTCCACCCTTCCAACCACCCAAACACCCAATAAACTCTAATCCAACGTATATCCCTCCCTCCTCAAAAAATCCTCTAACTCGACCGGCTCACCCCAAGCCTGCTCCCTAGCCCAACTAACCAAATCCTCCATCCCCTCTCCATAATACCCATAATCCCTGATAAACGCATACATCTCACAAACCGACTCTTTTAAATTCTCCGGCAAGAAGCTCTTGAAGACTTCATCAGGGAGGTGTTGGAATGTGACCGACTTGCCTGTGACTTTGGAAATGGTTGATACGACTTCGGACCAGGTGTACAGGCGTGTCGCTGCTGCGAAGAATTTTCCGGCATATTTGGAGGGTGAGGAGAGGATTGGTGCGATCCATTTTCCGGTTTCGGTTATGTCGATGAAGGGTACGGCTGTGGAGGGGTGGCATGGGTTGGCGAGGACGTAGGTGCCGTCGTTGGCTGGGGATGGGCGGGGTTTCATTTGGTCGAAGAGGTTTTGCATGAATGAGGCTGGGGCGTAGAAGGCGGATTCGATGGGAAGAGTGCGCATATATTCTTCGATCTCGGCTTTGATGTCGAAGTGGATGACTTTGTTTAGTTTTCCGTTTGTGATTTTGGAAGGGTGGGACATGGAGCTCCAGATGATGTATTGTGAACCTTGCTTCAGGGCTTCTTCGCAAATCGCTTTGGCTTGTCGGAATTCGACTTCTTTGGTGTTGAGAGTATAGGTGGTGTTAGTCTGGGCGAAGATTGTATGAGCGCCTTGGAGAGCTCCAGGAATAGAAGCTAGGTTGTCTAGATCTGCCTCGACAATTTCGGCACCTTTTGATTTGAGTTCTTGTGCCTTGGAGCTCGATGCGGAGCGGGTGATGGCCCGCACTGAGTACTGCTTTGAGAGTTCGGGGTTTTCGAGTACGACTCTGGCAACGGAACCACCCTGATTGCCTGTCGCACCGAAGACGACAAGAAGCTTCGACATTTTCAATGTTATATGAAGGGAAGATGGAAAAACTTTGGATATGGGTAGTGATTGAGATGGTAGATAGAACTTTGATGCCAATTGATTAAGAGATCAAGTGTTTGACACTATGAGGGAGGAGGGTGTCTCTCCCATTTATACTTCAAACCATGATCCATCTTCGACCAAGGCAGCATCATTCCAAAGCTGCAGACAGGACACACTCGCGCGACTACATCGGAAGCAGTCTGCCAAGTTCCGACTCTGAGGGAAGAGTGGTTCAGTGGCTAGAGTCAACTAGTATTGGCCAATCAGAGAACAGCACGCCGGTCCCGGACTTAACAAATCTCCAGGCCCGGAGAGGTTATACGAGAGAAGGTAAAGTGTGTTTGTGGGGCGAACGATCTATGTCAATACTCGTATATTTTCCTTTGTTCTAGAGCTTCAGTGTTTATTTAAAATTGAGGAGCAATTAGTAACTGGTGACCGCTGGCTATGTTCCTGACGTTATACATTATGCAGAGCGCCCATCTTGTTCTCCTACACATCGGTGGCGAAACCCGTCAAATGGAATGTATACTCTTGATAAGGACTTTGATTCCTCCTTGTAGACAGAGATAGTCAGACTTGTTGTATTAGTTTCTGTGAGAATCGATGTCTTTGTCGAGTGAATGAGTGCCTGCAGGCACATGGTCTCCGCAATCTCTTGGCCTGTGATTTCGCAGCGAAGCAAAGACGGGAATGGGGTTGTTGATTTCAGGTGCTTAATGTTGACGTTGACCAACCCGGGTTGCGCCCGGAGGCATCGACTTGTGCCGGCACTATTCCTCTGGCTGGTTCCGATAACACCGAATTGGGGGCGATTAGTGCCTGCTTTCTAGTGCCATTATTACCCCATCTTCATCACAATTTAAAAGGAATGTAATCGTCGGCGTATAGTCAGCTGGAATGCGAGGATCTTTGCCAGTTCGCGTACAGAATGCTCATTTCAGTCGCCTCCATGGCCTCGAGCTACGCTTGGCAGGGTTCATAGTTGTTCGTCTGAGATCACATATAATGGAGATCTGGCAAGGTATTACCCTGATGTCTCGTATCATGAAACACTTCGTCCTCTTCGCTCTTGAAGCTTCCACGTTGTGCCATCGAAACCCCGGCCCCAATATCGGTGTATCGCTTAGAAGCCGACAATGATGTGGTAGATCGGAACAAGCATGTTGCTATTTGGATAGTTTGACATTGCCTTGTTCTAGAACTGTAGCTGGAAGGCTGCCGTAGCAACAAATCTTAGCGTTCCAGATACGAATCGGCGTGGGTTGCTGTTGTTACCAGTTCTTGGAATCTGGAGATGTCTTGACTTCTAACTAGAGTATCCAACAAGGCCGTGCGATCCTCGGTGTATACAGATACATGGCTGCGTAGTCTTCTGCTGAAGTCTACAGCGATGATTGGACGGTTTTTTCACATGCCCATGGAGGTAGAATCTAGAAGTGCGGAGTCGATGCCTATGTATGGTTCGCTTTAGTGCAGCTTTACCAAGGTGCGGAGTAGGGAACTTCAACGCTATCAGCAGCAGGGTGTCCGCAACAGCTACTCCGCCAATACAAATAAATACAGGACCAAGCGCCTGTATCGCTGCACCTGGAGACTTTGACTTGGGCAAGATCTTCACAGCTCTTCCAATCAATCTATGTGCAGGGCACTGCCAATCTCCAATTTCCCGGTTACCCTGCTCTGCCTAAAGAGGCACGCGACACAACCCGCAGCACAGGGAAACCTGAGCCGCCGCACCGCCAGCATAAGGATCATTGCGTAATCCCTCCAGTTCAGTCTCTACTCTCCACCTTTATATATCATGTCAATTCGTTCAGCGCGTTGAGATCTATGGTTGAAAACCCCCTCCTATTGCTGAAAGCCTTGTATTTGTCAGGATGCAGCTTCCAATTTCTATCGCTCTCCTGGCCTTGTCCTACGTCACGCGAGCAGCTCCCAGCCTCAGCAGACGAGACGCCGACATTCGAAGCTTACATGGCCTCACCACTCTGTCGCAGGACAACTCGGGAAGAGCGCGCGATCCAAATGGCAAGTACTTTCACGAAGCAAAGGTATGTTTGGGCGCAATGCGTCAATTGGTTTGCATTCACCCACAACGGTGCCATAGCTGACCTGTACCTATGCTGTAGTTCGACAACCATTATGACGGTCGCTTTGCCTCCAAGCCACTCCCTTACGATGAACGCAAGACGCGCCTTACCCACTTAATTCAAACCTACCTTTCCACCATGCGTGATATGAGCTTAGAAACCTGGATCATGCACGGGTCGTTGCTGGGCTGGTGGTGGAACCAACGCATCATGCCTTGGGACAATGATGTCGATGTGCAGGTTTCCGAAAACTCAATACATTTCCTGGCTGCATACTACAACATGACGGTACACCACTACAGCCTCCCTGATGTTGAGGAGGGTAGAAGCTACCTGCTGGAGATAAACCCAAACTGGGTCAACAGCAGCCCCAAAGACAGACTAAACGTTATTGATGCTCGCTGGATAGACATGTCTTCTGGACTATTTATCGACATCACTACTCTCCGTCATGACAAGGAGGCGGAAATCCGCGGCGAGCCGGGCCGTATGATGTGCAAGGACAAGCACAAGTACCACGAAGACGAGATCTTTCCACTCCGCGACTCAGTCTTCGAGAACGTACCCGTCAAAGTTCCCTTTGCCTACACAAAACTCCTGGAGAAGGAATACGGGCCCAAAGCACTAACTAAGACAAACTACAACCACCATCGCTTTGACAGCGATAGGTCGGAATGGGTGCTGATGGAGGAGAAGAAGGGGTACGTGCAGACCATCGTACAACCCATCGTTCAAGTCTTTGTTATGTCTGCGAATGGATCATCTGACAATGCCGCAGTAATGAACCGGAGCGAGGTCGAAAGAGTTTTCGTCTGAGCCAGAAGCCGGGCAAGTCGAGCCATGATTTGGGCTCTGTTTGGCCAGAGGAGTGATCGGATTGCAGGGGCCAGTTTGTTATACGACTGGCAGCTCATTACTCATACGACAAGACTACTGGGCGCACCAATGGGCAACCCGTTGGTTATACAAACTGGCAAAAGGATGCAGACCCTAGGCATGAGCAAGAGTATCTTCCAGTCTTGCCGATACCGATGCTTGCAGACGTCCTGGCACCATCGATGCTACTACGCTCCACGAGTACAAAAGCTGACCATCGCCAAATCTGTACCACAGCATCAATCAACAGGACCTACCAATCGACTATGATGGCTCTTCGAGGACCCATGGCTTCCGTAAAACAGAAGATCCAAAAGACCCTCTATGAAAGAAGCACTGCGTCGACTTTCAGCGATCCAAACACAACAACCTCTGACACGAGCAAAACCCAAGTCCAAGCCCAAGCCTTATCCTAAGCCCAGCCGAAGATAATCATCGGGCCTTCTACACCCCGGGTCCTGAGCAACCCATCTGAGCCACAAATCAAGGAAAACCGTTGCACAAAACTGCCCTTTCCATGATTATGTAGCAACCGAGAGGGTGTCATGGTCCAATTTCCACCCTCGACTCACTTCCCTACTGGAGGAATGGATTATGTCTGCACCTACGAGCGTCGGAGCAAGACTCTCTATCTATTTATCTTCTTCTAGCTGGTACTGTACCTGAAACTCGGTCCGAAGAATAAAGCAGGAACAAATGCGCTCCGCCAGTCTAAAGATGAGATCTAATTCGAGCAAAACGTGCCTTGAATGCTTCTAACTAGAAGAAAATGCTTTAGTTAAGAGTCGTATGTCGATGGGACATGTGGATAGGAGCTTATTTCGGGGATAGAATAGGGTGGAGTGTAGTGTAGTGTAGTGTAGTGTAGTGTATTCAAAAAAAGGGATATCATTCCTATCATATACCATGAGAATCTATCTTAGTTTTTCATCGTCACGTTTGCGCCACGTCGCGTCACATCTCACCTCATATCCGTCGTCGCCATGTCCATCGCTTTCGCCACCACGTCATGCTTGAGATGACCTGGGTGTCGCTCTACGCTTTCACCCTGTCCCCCTCCCCCTCCCCCTCCGTTTCTTACGGCTCTATACTTATTTCTACGCTGTAATCGTTCCTCGTGATAGAAGACTCTAATTCTTATCTAGCCTCACAGCCGCATTCTCCCTGATGAATCCAAGATCCACCTTATGACCCAAAAGCTCCCGAATATTCGAGACACCGTACTTGATCATAGTGGGCCTCTCGAGACTGAGTCCGAAACCATAGACCCTCATATCCTTGGGCAGACCCATGGGCTCCAACATCTCCGGGCGGAACATGCCTGAATTGCCAATCTCGACCCACTTGCCCAGACCGACGTGGTAGCCAAAGATCTCCATCGAGGGCTCCGTGTATGGGTTGTAGGCTGGCTTGAAGCGGAGGTTCTCGATACCCATTTTGGCGAAGAAGTCCTCCAGGAAGCGTTGTAGGCCGCCTAGTGTCAGGCCAAAGTCGGCGATGACACCCTCGATTTGGTGGAATTCCGCTAGATGGGTTGCGTCTACGGTTTCGTTGCGGAAGACGCGGTCGATGGAGAAGTAGCGGGCTGGGCGTGGATCTTCGGCCAGACGGTGTAGAACAAAGGTTGAGACGGCGGTAGTGTGGGTGCGGAGAACGAGGCGAAGACACTCATCTTCAGACCAGGGGTAGCGGTAGCCGATGGAGCCAAAGGCGCCTTTCTGATGGACGTCTTGGACCGATTGGAAGTACTTCTCAAAATCTCGTGGTTTGGGTTGGGGTTTGTCAGGGGTCGCGAAGAGGCGCCGTGAGCCTGATTCCATTGCGTCAAGCTGAGCCTCAGCTTCAGGATCGCGGCGTGGCCTGTCGGCTTTGGGTGGGTCGGAAATGAAGAAAGTGTCCTGGACGTCTCGGGCGGGATGTTGTTGGGGCACGAAAAGGGCGTCGAAGTTCCAGAAGCCGGAATCGACAAAGCTGTGATTATTAGTCTCATTATTCTAGAGGCCTCAAGAAATAAAGAGGCACTCACTGTCCTGTAGGCATTTCTACGAAACCTTGATTGAAGAAGATAGTTCTGAACTCCGCTCGGACCTTGTTCAATGGATGTAGAGCACCGGCGTTTTGGGACGCACCCAGCGCATTGAAATTGTACGGCTTGAAGTTTGCCGTTTCCCATTCACCACTTGCAAGCATCTCAGCTGTCAAGTCTGTAACCTCCACTGGTATCTCCTTCGCATATTTGGCTCCTTTGCTGACGGTATAGCTGATCACCTTCTGTAATGTTACGAGTTTGCGCTTCTTGAGGTCGTTGAGAAGTTTCGAGTCCGATAGTGTTCCAGTTTCTTTTATTCCGGAGAGAATATCTCGCGTTGTGTCCTTGACCTCGTTGGCAACCAGGACCAGCGAGTCGCCGTCCTTCTTTATCCACTTATTCTTGAAAGCGTTGCCTTGTCCAACTTTGGCGGAGTCGGCGCCAACAAGTTTCTATAGTATCGCTCAGCTTCATTGTTCTCTGGTGTGGTTTTCTAAACCTACAGGTAGCTCCTTAATAGGTACTTTCCCCGCCTGCCTAACGGCGTCCCACACTTTGTACTCGTGGCTGCCATCTGCTACAATTGACTCGGCCTCTGGCGTCAAAATGGCCTTTTCTGAATCGCTTGTGACATATTCCACCATAGACCTGCTTGCGAGTCTATCCAATGCAGCTTTGATCTCCGGTTGTGGTATTGACGGAAACTCTTCGGAGGTGTGGAGGGGTGATTTTGAGTCGAGAAGGTCCAGCACATCTTGGGTCACGTTGCGGTTCTGCGATTCGAGAGGAACAGGCACTGGGCCCCGTGTACCACCGGCCATGGTCGAGAGACTTTTTCGAGAATACGTTCGTGGGGCAGAGGATAATTGTGGATTGTATATTGCGGTGATGAGTCGAACATGAAATTCGAAACGTCGGCGCTACATTGTTCCGTGGGGTAATAGAGGTTGCTCCTGATTGGCTGGCGGACCACGCGAAGTGAAAGATATAACGTAGATTCAATGTTGTATGTCAATAACACCTTTATTCACCTTTGAAATGTTCTGAAGATGGGTCTGTATCTTTAGAGTGGACCTTTCTCTCTCCCCACGTCCTTCGACAGCTACAAACCTAATCCATGCACCTTCACCTTTTCGTCCCATTCTTCCAACCAGTACAGTCCTTCATCATCGAGCCACATCTCATCAGCCTATTGTAAACGTGAAAACCCCTTATTCGTGAACAAACTGTGAACCCCTCCTTACTGGGCAATGAGATCTGTGATCTTTGTTGATTCCCCGCCTTGAGTACGTCACCAACGTCATTTGTAGGCAAGGGTCCAACAGCTTCACATAAAGCTCCCAATGGAACCTCAGCTGAGTCCTGACACACTGAGCTTTTACAAAACTCTCAAAATTCGTCTAAGAAATCTCCAATAAGTACTCAGAGTTCAATAACGCAGAATACAGCATGACTAGGTTGGTCGACACTTCGTTTAGCCATTCAAATCTTATATTCCTCGTTCACGGTGGTGCTTCTGCGGGTGATCCATTCCATGGGTTAATAACAGACCTAATCCATAAACAGCGAACAAGATTACGATGCCATGGTGTCCAGCACCAAGATTGACCCGCTTCAGTCCCCGACAAAAACACACATTCGACATGATGACCATGGTGTGGTTGGAGAAGATGCGGATATTGACCGGACCCATATTCCTCCTTTGGACAGTCCGATAAAAGGCAAGATATACAAGTCCTTCAGCGGCTGGCTCTGGGAATTGTTCACTGACCTTGACTATTGTAGAGCATCACGGCCCTTTCCCTCACGCTGATAGCCAGGGCGTCGTAGGCCATGATGAGACTGTCCAGGGTTCCAAAATCGCACCAATGGAAGGAGGCATGAAGCAGTCGACGCAGCATACGAAAGGGCTCGATGATGAGAATGTCGACGCTTCAAGAATTAAACCAATGGGAGGTATTCGACAGTAGTCGTTCTGAATGAAAGCTGGGAACAAAAGACAAATTGAGATATAGGACTTGGAAAAGGAGCGTATGGAAATTTTTGAGAAAACCATCTTTTTGACTGTGAATTGATTTTGGATCGCGTATGAGCATGTCCATATGATTATTTGAAGCCTACAAGTCTGGATTGCAGTTGAAAAGTGTAGTGATCTACATTAGTCTAGCATAAACCTCTTTGCTCGTAATGCTCCATGACTACGGCGTCAAAAAAACAAATTGTATCTGCGAGTATGAAGCCATCAAAGCAAGAGCGGACCCTTCCGGGTTCGTGGACGTTTCGCCATGAGACAGACTCCGCGTTTTCAAAGTCTGTGATTCAGCAATGAAGCCTTGGCTTATCAGTCCCGGGTTGGCCTAGTCAAAAGAGCGGTGGGTAGCAAGGACCCTCGTCCTACCGGGCGTTTATCGATATGGGTTGTCTTCATTTGTGCTGCAGCATAAGTATGCCGCTGACGTACTTCGTACACACGCATGCGCTGTAGAACAACAGAACTCACCGGTAAAGTGGGATCCATTGATGGAAAGGATTTACAATTGTACAAAGTTCAATATGGGGAGGACTTCACGAAGCACTATTTTACTGATAGAGTGCAAGTGTGAATTTGTGAATGCGCGATCAGAAAGTATGAGATGAGAGATACGAGACGCAACTCGAGGATCGACCGGGGTGCTGACTCGAATAGGCAAGCGCGCAAGTCACAGCTCGCAGGACTAATTTGTGTCAACACGAGTGACATCCTGGACCTGGAGAGGCTGAAAGCGAGCGGAGGCGGGATGGCCCTCCGGACGGAATCGATGATGGGTTGGAGATGCATCTTCATGCAGCTTGCGACGACTTTCGGGAGACTGTGGGCCACGAAGTGGTTCGACACGCAATAGTTGACAGGATTTCCTTTATGGTAAGGACATCAAGATATCATTACAGATTCGGATGTGCATAGCGAATTGCTAGTGAGACGAGGTCTGGCCGGTCCAGTGAGGAGCTCATAAGGCGTGGCCATCAGAAAAGACCCCCGGACGGTTGGATGGCGCGAGGCCAAAGGCAAAAGGGACAAGCTCCACCAGACGGCCGTTTCACTGCAAGCTCCCCTAGCCAGTTACAACTGGCCGCTATGACAGCGAACCTACGCAGGTTGGCGGCGCATGTGAATGGCCGGCGGATCCCGACCTAAGGTTTGGAGGAACGTGGGCATCGACGTGAGATGTTTGATTGCCCATGGGCAATGCGAGCAAAACGCGACCAGATGGCCAGTGGACACCACGAGACTTTTGTAATTCCCGTAGACAGAGGGAGCATGGTGAACAGTCAATGTACGTACATACACATTTCGTAGGCATGCACCAAGGAGCGTAGGTGGGCCAACGGTGGTGCATGCGTAGAATCAATGGACGGTGGTATTTTTAGCCCAGGGCGAGGGAGAATTGAATGGGGGAGGCAATATCGATCGTCTTCCCACCATATTCCCGCCAAAGTTCACACACGGCCGAGAAGAGAGTGGCGTGAACGCGGCCAGCGACAGGTCAGAGTGCATGTTACAGAGATAAAGCGAGGCCGCAACCAGTGAGGTGAAGTCGACCAAGCGTCGGGAGGAATGAGAGATCTGGAAATGGTAGGCGGCCGGGGTTTAGGTCACCGCGAGTTCGGTGACAGAGAGGAGTTCTACAGCGAGCAACCGGCACAGCGAATCAGATGGCGGATGACGATCAGCGACAGAGACAAGAGACAAGAGACGGGAAGAGATGGGAGAGATGAGCGACGGTCACCACGGTTGTAGTCGTGAGCGACAGGCGACAGAATGCCGGACCGGCCGCGAGCCAGTGGTGCAGGTCAAAGTTGGACAGGGGCAGCGGCAGCGGCATTCCTTTTTGCCACACAAAATTACTGTAATACAGAACGCCCAGCCAATCAATGCGGGGATAAATTGTTCCGTAATCTTTGCTGCATGCTGCGAACCGTACCAGGACTGGTGGAAAGAGCATCGAAGCGCGGATCGATGGAGGATGGGATGATGGCGTGGACGGTGTGATGGCGGGCGTGACGGGCAGGTGTATGGCTTCTGGATAGCAACGTCCAGGCCGGGGTCATCATTTTCAATACTGTGTATTGGACATGGACCGGGTCTGAGAATGACTTCAGTGGAAGGCCAAGGACACCTTCTGCAAGAGGCAAGCGATGGCCAGCTGCTGCTCCAACGACGTCAATAATCGAGATAGCACCGTACGCGCGCCCAGCAGATATTGCTGCTGTGCCGGTCGGTGAAACACCTTGCATCACATCCAATACTCGCAGCATGCTCCGTACAGCCTCGCCATTCACCAGGCGGGCATCCCTCCTTCCCGTGCGATAAGCCTGGGACAGACAGACAGAGAGCAGAGAGCAGCCTTCTATTCTTGTACGCAGCAAAAGAGCGATTGAGGCGGCTGCCGTGGTAGGCAAGGGAAAGAAAAAAAGGCGAATCCAGGTCCCCTCCACCTCAACGTGGGCCGGCGCCGGTGAGAGCCCCTAAACTACAGAGATGCTAAACCAGCGTCGCGGTGACCGGAGAGGTTGCGAGTGGTTGCAAGAGGCACAGCGAGTAGGGACAGGCAGATGCAGGATTTTTGTGGAGGAGCTAGAGCAAAAGGGAGGTGGTGGGAGGTGGTGGGAGGTTCTTGAGTGGCCGCCGCTTTTTGCTGCAACCGCATCCAAGGGGAAGGGCGGGGACAGGCCCGCTCTCTGGCTTGCACACTCTTTTTGGGGGCGCCTTGGCGGGCCGTTCGTCTGTCGTCTGCAGTCTGCAGTCTGCAGTCTGCAAAAGCTGCTGCTTGATCCAGCGAGCTGCTGTTGCTGCTGCGAGAGACTCGACACTTGACAGCGAGGTTGGGAGCTGAAGGTGCTTTGCCCCCCCTGTCTGGTGGTCCCGATAACGACTCTTAGCCTGTCGCCGACCCGTAACTCTGCTGCAGGCCCGTCTCGAGGTTGCTTGTCGCATATGCTGCTTGTTGCTTGCTCAGCGCGTGTCGACTCGAGTCGCCCGCAGCAGTTCAATGTTGGGTTGGGGCGTGTGTGAGTGTGATGTTGTGTGGGAGCCGTGGCATGCCAGGCCTACAACGCCGGCCTTGACTTGGTACTGTTACTCGTGCTGCCACGCTGCCTTCTCTGTGATAAGCATCGTCGCCATCGTCGCCATCGCCGCCGCTGATGAAGAAGAGAGTAGGAGCTCACCGGGTGGGCCCACACGCACACGCACACGCACGCCCGGGAGCTCGCCATGCCAGCTCGGTCGCCTCCTGAAATAATTTCGCGCGCCAGAGAGGAAAAAAAAAACTTGGGCCGTTGGGGGTTTAGGCCCTAAGGGGACGCTTCTGGGTTACCCGCCCCCCTGCGAGGCTCAAGCCGGCCGCGGCCAATCGCCGGCCACAAACTGACAGACTTGCAGGCATGGCAGGTCTGTCCACTCCCCCCAAAAGCGTCCATCAACCCCCCGTGCCTTCCCCCCCCCAAGCCCAGCCCAAGCCTCCAAGGTCCCTATCCGCAACCGCGCCATCTCTTCTTTCCTCCGCCCCTTCCTCGATCGCCTTCGCTCGTCCTACCTCGTCGTCTTTAGGACACTCCGCTCGTTTGATCACCTTTACCTCCATCCACCTCCTTCCCCCATAATCATACTCTCCCTCCGTCTCTCCTTTGCACCGCACCTGCGACGCACTCTCCTTCGTGAGCCCCGTACACGACTGGCTCGCGCTCCCCCCCCAACACTTTACTTCCACGACTCCTTTCTGCCTTCGCGTCACCAACAGGACTTCCTCTGTTCGCCCCTCCGCCAGATGCAGTCATAACCCGAACACAACCCATCAGAGATACCCAAAGACGCCGACATGTCGCGCTTTACGCAAATTAATCCGCGCAAGCTCTTCATCAGGACGCGCTTCAATTACGAGAAGCTGCCCGGAGCAGAAAGTCAGAGCTCATCGCCCCTCTTCAGCACACCCTACCTCAAATCATGGAGGCAACGACATCCCTGGGCCAACCGTTTGCAACGGCCCAGACTCTCCTTTACTCGCATTGTAATGCTCATGGTCACAATCTTCCTGCTCTCGTCGATGATCGGTACAGGCATCTACAAGAAGCATAGGGCCAACAGAGAGGGCAATCATGATGAGAGGAAACTCTATCACTGGGAACATTACCCTCGGTGAGCTTGCCCACTACTAAATCCAGACAGACAACGCTGACTAGCGACCCAGATTGAGTGGTCATTGGAATGGAGTCCGCACCCTGGTGCCCTTTTCTGATTGGGTCTCGGAGCAGGACTACGTGAGGAAATCCTCGAGTAGCAACCCAGAGGACAACATCAAACCAAAGTGGCCGCCAATGGGCAAGGACTTCAAGGAACCTTCCATGGACCCTGTCCCATTCAACCCCTACGCCGACTTTTCAAGTGCCGAGTACCTCAAGACCCACGAGAAGGTTGAAACTTGCTATCTTGACGAAGATGGTAAGGTAAGCCTACCTGACATCTATGCCTACCCTGGTATTCCTCAGAACATGAGCGAACCCTTCTTTGGCTCTTATGAGGAGCTTGGCATGAATGACAAGGTTTGCTTCGACCGCTTCGGCCGATTTGGTCCTTACGGCTACTCGTACTCTCGCGACGAGGGTGGCCTGGGAATGTCTGGCAAATCTGAGTCTAATGGTGCCGATAAGATCTGGAGCTTCGAGAAGAAGATTGACTACCGCAATGTTGACTGGGGCAAGGCACAAAAGCGATGCCACGAGAAGAATAAGATTCGCTTCCAGAAGAACGAGACTGTTGATCAGAGCGAGGACGCTCCACCAGCTAAGAAGAAGCTTCCTCGTCACGCCTATATTCTTCGTACCTGGACCGGCTATAAGTATAGTGACTATCAGATCCTCACCATTCGTGCCATGATCAACGAGCTCGCGCTCAAGTCTGGTGGTGAATATGATGTTCACTTCCTGCTTCACGTCAAAGACGACAGTCTCCCGATTTGGTCCTCCCAGGAAGTGTACCAAAAAACAATCGAGGACAACCTTCCCAAGGAATTTTGGGGCATGGCAACTCTCTGGTCAGAGCAACAGATGAGGATGTACTATCCGGAGCCGTTCCCCAATAATGTCTACAATCATGCCAAGGCTCCAGTTCATTCCGTCTACCGCAGTGCCCACTTTGCCTTGCAATGGTTCTCGCAAGCGCATCCCGAATACGACTTCTACTGGAACTGGGAAATGGACCTTCGATTCAGCGGCCACTACTACGAGTTCAACAACAGGATCGGAGAGTGGGCCAAGAGGCAGCCTCGTAAGGGCATGTGGGAGCGCTCCACCAGATACTATATTCCCCAGCTGCATGGATCCTGGCACAACTTCACAGACATGGTCGAAGAAGAGACTTTCAATAGCGACGAGAAGCCGGTATGGGGGCCACCCGTCTTCGAAAACGACGGAATGCTTCCAATGCCACCAGAGACCAAGCCCCCGGGGTCGTATCTCAATGACGATTACAAGTGGGGTGTAGGTGAGGAGGCTGACTTGATCACCTTCAACCCTATCTTTGACCCGGCCAAAACCAACTGGGTCTTCCGAGATGACGTCTCCGGATACAACCTCGACATGCCCGAACCTCCACGTCGCTGTGCCATCATCACTGTTTCTCGCTTATCAAAGCGTCTTCTAGACATCATGCATCGCGAGACATATCACATGAAGCATCATATGTTCCCAGAAATGTGGCCTCCAAGTGTCGCTTTCCACCACGGGCTCAAGGCTGTCTACGCTCCACACCCCGTGTACTTTGATCACAACTGGCCACTCGAGGCCATTGACGGGACTTTCAACCACCCACCTAAGCCTACGGATAGCGTGTTCGGCTGGGGCGAGCACAATCAGCTCGGAAACAGCTTTTACTACAACGCAGGCTTCTCCTCGGAGTGGTGGAGGCGATGGCTCGGATCGCGCGAATACGACAAGGGCGGCCCTGAAGAAGAGGAATCAGGGACCGGTCGACTTTGCATGCGGCCAACCCTTTTCCATCCGGTCAAATACGAAAAGGGCGCCGAGTAGAAACTTCCCGACTTCTTTTACACCTCTTTAATTAGCGATTTCACCTATTCTTCGCACGACGCCTGGTGTGCTATAGACTTTTTGCGAACCTTCATTTTCCTACATGAGCACTTGGGCATAGTCAGCGTTGTCGCTCTCATTACACCATTTGGCCTCGATTCTACAAGCATCTGGCGGCGTTATCATCGGAGTTCGGGCGGAGATGCGAGGCGACATTACCACTTTTGTATTCACGGCATTGTACAGTTTCCTGGGCCGAGGTCATTTTCACTATAATCCCCTTTCATTCCGACACTCATTGCGCGTGCGTGGCCTGGGCCAGTCCCGGTGGAGTCGAGGTCGGTTGGCTGGTGGTCTCTCGGATTAATAACAATAACAAGTATACCGATTGTTTTGGATCGTGTCTTTGGTTGGGGGTTTTTTTTCTTGAGGTTCCTGCGAGTAAGCAACAAAAAGTACGAGAGCCAGCCAGTGGATGTTTGGGGTTGGAGATGTAATTAGCCGTCATGGCGCGTATACAGGTTCGGACTCTGGACTCGGACAACAGCACATTAGCACGTTTTTGAATGGAACTGGGACGAGGACCGGGTTCGACGATTGATTGTTTTGTTTGATCTGCGGTGGAGGGGGCCTGGGGGAACCCTTTCGATCGATGAAAGGAGAGTGAACGGCGCTTATTAGGCCAGGCGCTGGAAATTACCTGTAACGTATTGGAAAGAATCAAGAAATGCTTATCTAGTCTACTACATATTACCTTTTACAACTTCGCTTGCTTTGCAGATATGGTGGTTCTTGAGTGATGATAATCTAACATGTTACGTACACAGATTTGCTGCCCGTCGGTGACGGTGGGTACGCGAAATTCAACCTGAAGCATTTGAAGGCTTGGATCCTGCGTTGTGGATGACGCGATACTATAATGATATATGAAGCCTGCATTTGTAAAGAACCCACAAAAACGGGGAATCAAAGAAACAGGGTTATCATCCAGTATCTAGCATCACCAACAAAAGTAACAAACACTCCTCTTTCTGTCTATGTTTACTGCTAAATATGTTGGTTTTGAGTATACTTCTATCTATACCACTATTATTTACTTCTCATCTTCCTTTTTAATGCCTTGAATGACGCTGATTCTGCATATTGAACTTGTAGATATGAATCCTGGTTTTTTTTGTGATGGTTGAGTTGTGGGTTTTAGATGGAAGGGGGAGTGTCTGGATTCGGATCTGGATCTGGTTACCTCTGGTTGGAAGATGGTGTTATGCTCGGAAATGTGAATGAATTGAGACTCTCTGGCGTGAATGGTTGGGTGGATGTGTTTTTGATGCGGAAGGCTGGATGTATTTATACAATTGAAGTGGTATATGCGTATGCTACAGGTTTACGGTTCACATTCAAGTCGTTAGGAAGAATGGGATTCTCCTGCATCTTTATTCCTTCTGCTCTGCAATCCCTTCCTGCTCCTCTTCAGCTTTCTCCCTGTTCTTTGCCCCCCTATAAATCCAACTAACCTCACCATCCACATCCCCACCCCATTTCCTCCTCGCCATCGTCAACCCATCCTGCCCCAACCCATACGCCAACCCAACCACAGCGCCCATCCTAATAGTCCTAGCCGCCGTAACCATAGGAAAAGCATTCCACGCACTCCACAACCCCCCCGTAACCATACCCGCGAGCGCGGAACTCCAAAAATTCCGCTCAACCTCAATACTCTGATCCATCTCCCTCATATCCAATTCATCGATACCTTCCATCTCCTTTAGCGTCCGGCCAGCCCGCCACGTACCCCGAAATACGTCCATGCTCTCTTCTATGATGAAGAATATGTTGGACCAGGCCGCGAGCCATACGCCCTTTTTTAAGCCTTCTTGCACGCCGACTTTGGTTCGGTAGTAGTGTTTGGATTTGTGGTAGAGGTACCAGCCTGGTTGCGAGATGGGGAGTCGATGTGCGTTTTCCGCGCGGAAGCGTAGGGATGCCATGTGTCCTGCGTGTGAAGCGCCTAGGGCGAAGCCTGCGAGGAAGGAGGAGAAGGTTGTGAGGAGGATGCGTTTGTCGAATGTCATGCCCAGGCGTTCGGGGGAGAGGCGCATTATTGAGTGTCGGTTTGGAAGGGGGTGGGTAGGTTGTGAGGAGGGTTCCGGAGGAGGGGTTGGGTCTGTCGACGCCATGTTGGGTGGGTTATGGAGAGCTGAGCGGATGGGTATGTCGGTTGGGCTTTGGAGCTCTGCTTCTCGGGGGTGGTGCGGGGAGGTTGTATAGACGCCTAGCGGTTTTCCGGGAGGTAAATCTGGAATCGATCTCTAAGGGAGTACGGCGATAGGTTTGGAGAGTAGTTTGATTGTTTGTGGAATTATCGTGTTCGGCGCAATTAGTTTGAGATGGATGATGGAGTGGTCGCGGAGGTTAATCTTTGATCGCTCGACCTGCGTGCCAAGAGTTCGCGACAGGGGTTTGCTGAATCGCGTCTACATTTCGTGCCTCCCCGCAGTCAACCACAGCAATTCACACTTACACCTCTCAACGGTTGGGTAACTTTATACACCTTTGTCGCCGGGGATAGAGCTCCAATATCTATCTGATCCCTACTTTATCGCTCATAAAGTGAAGACCCCCTTGAGTGGCTACATATTCACTGCATCAAACAAACCGACGACAACGAACGTCAAAGCTAGATCGCACAAGTCAACATTCGACTGATCACAGCTGCTCTGAAGACATACTCTAGTCATGACTTCCACCATACCCGGTCCACAGACATGGACCCTCCGCCTCAAATCCCACAAAACCACAGTCGTCCTCCACGTCAATCCTCTCCACACATTCGCAACAATAAAAACCCACCTCTACTCCGCACTAGAAGAGACGGGGATCAAAGACCCGAATACCGGCGAAGAGATTCCTCTCCCTGAATTCCCATCAGATATACAATTCGGCCGTCCGAGAAACATCAATGACCCTCGTGCGGGTTTCGCCTTAGGTGAATGGGAGTACCCCTCCGAAGAAGACGATGGCGCAGATAAGAAGGGAAAAGGCAAGGCGAAAGCCGGTCGACCGAAGAAAGAGGAGGATGGAGATTTTGCGGGAGCTGCTGATATCAAGAAATGCCCTAAGGGTGCGGGGATGAGGGACGGAGCTGTGCTTGCATTTCGATGGAAGGGTGATGGGACGACGTGGCGGGACGAACTGGATGAAGACTCTAGCAAGGACCCGGATATGTGGGGAGTTAAGATTGCTAGCTTCGAGGATAGTTATGGGGCTGAAAATCAGGGCGATGTTGGAGGCGGGAGGGAATTTGAGGGTTGATGCATTCTATATATATGAACATGGGCGTCAGGAAGTGGGGTTGAAGAATTTACATTGCAGGCGTTACGGAGGATGGGGTTTAAACATACCATTTTGTTACAATAGGGCAATACCTTTGCATCAGCCAATTCCAAGGACTGGGAGAAGTAGTGGGCACTGCTACATTGGAAGATAAAGACTGCTGAAGTATCTGTAAGGGTAGCAAGGAGAAGATAATCATAATTGATTCCATAGATCCACATGGGCTATATCGTATCCTAGGGGCCCGCAAGCCCATCATTCTCAATCTACAATTGCGAATCCTTCACTCCGGGCGTGTCCGCGATTCTGAAAACATACTTCACGGCACTGGCCTTTCCATCTCTCAAATTCTCCAATGCACCCTGAAGACCCTGCAATCCATTGGGCACGACTTCCGCAGGATGTGGCTTCAACCAGCCCTCATCTAGGCCGCGCGCAAAATACCTAAAGTAGAGGTAGGCAAAGTCCTTCTGCTTCCCATGGGCATCACCAACGGTAGTCATTTCTTGTGTGACTGTATCTGGGATACCCTCGTACTTCTTGCCAGGGAGTACGAGTGCGATTGTGCCATTACTTTCGATGGCCTGAGCGATGTTGGTGTAGCTACCCTTCTCGCTTGTAGCATCGAAGGCATGCAACAGACGTTGGCCCTTGAGCGCGTCCTTGATACCCTTAACGACCGCCTCATCACCCTCGCGATAGTCGACAATAGCATCACCCTTCGAGCGATCCAAGAGCGTCTCGACGTAGGGGATGCCACGTCCTGCAACCGCGATGATGGGGTGGATGTTTGATTTCACGGCAAGTTTGATGGCAAAGGCGCCAACTGCTGATGCGCCACCATAGACAACGAGAGGGATTGGAGAGGTCGCTGCATGCCATGGTTCTGGGAGGCCGAGGCGAATGTGCAGACCGAGTGCTGCCGTCATTGCTGCCAGGGGGAGAGTAGCTGCATCTGTGGTGTAAAGTCTTAGCATATCCGTTCAATATCATTCACTTCCTCAAACACCTGTTCAGCTCCACCACAATGAAATCCAATATCCACGACCCAACAGGGAAAAGAACGAACCTTCAAAAGACACATTCGCCGGAATACGGAACGTAGTATGCTGCCAACCAATGGCATATTCCGCATAACTACCTCCAAAAGACCTCATCTCATGGAAGCTCGCCACACGGTCTCCAGGCTTGAACTCCCAGACTTTGGACCCGACCTTGGTGACTATTCCAGCAATATCATCGCCCGAATTGGTCTCCTCTTTCAGCCAGAAGGGGACTTTCCTATATCAATTATATCTCGTTAGCTTTTCGTTCGATAAACTCCATAGATAAGATAATACAAAGAAAATCGTAACAAACCAAATGTGAGAGATGCAAGAGCATACTCAACAATTGAAGTACCACAACAAAGAAAATATGGGAAGGAACATACCAATCCTTAGGGTTGCTCCCAGAAACCACAACCTGGATGAGCAACTGCTCAGGACCCGGTTCCGGCAAAGGAGAATCCACAATCTTGACCAGAGGGCCCGGGGATACAATAGCTTCCTTCATGATTGAGATTGACTAATCGATCAACAATATCTCTTTTTTTCCCGTTGAAATATCAAAAGTAAAAGACGAAGTTTCCGGTGATGTCTCGTAGTAAAAACCGAGTCCTTTTGACTTCGAACAAAAATCCAACAATGTACTCAAGAAAAATCCCAACAAGATTTATATCTCCCTCTCCCTCTCAAAGCACATAAATCAACGTATCCAAAACGTCAAAGCAAGCGCACCAAGAAATCTCCGAATCTTGTCCGAGAGGATGCCAAAACACGCAGAGGTTCCCCAAAAAAGAAAGGATGGATGTGCAACAATGCACTCTTACACTCCCCTCTTTCAAGCTACCCTTGTAGGATCTTTTACGCCCCGTAGGCTACTGGCTTTTGAATTACAAATCCTAAACGCAGTCGTACGTACGTGTGCACAGACAGATGCTTCGTTGGTTCGATACAGGTTCGTCGGTGGTTAGTTGGTGGTTGATAGATACCAGCTCGTTATCTCTCTTTCAGATTGAACACGAACAAATGCAATTATCCAGATTTTAGACACGACACAAAAAAGTGCAAAAAACAATTCCCAATCTAAGATGTGCACATACTTGTAAGTGGGGTTAAGAATACCTTTATATCCGACCGAATACCCACCCCTTTACACTATCTATTGCTGTGCCCATCACGCAATTCAACGTCATTATTAATCGGGTCCGAAGCGCAAAATGTGGGGTAATAATGATCTAAACTATGTACCCTACCTACCCAACGATGCCAGAACCCCTCCCTCACCCCCCATCATCGAGTTTTGACTACCGCGTGCGCTTGTCGAGTCGTATTTTCCATACTTTGGCGCGGTGCTTTCGGGATCGGAGAGGCTTCAATTGCCGAATATAGCCGGCACCAAACTGCGTCGGAACTGGGGAAGTTCTAATTCCGAGGGATGTGGTCTGCTAGAGCCCTTTTGTAGTGGAGCTTGTTTGCCAAAGACTTGTGCATGGTAGAGGGAGAGTCATGTGAGAAAGCACTATGTTTAAGCATGTGAAACAAAAGTATGAAGGGAGTCATGAGAGTTAATGCTACGCCAATTAACACTATCAACACAGCAATGCCGCGAAATGAGGGAGCCAAATGCCCGTCCATTAGGGATCCAGAACTCCAAAGTGACTATTCACCCTCAACACAATACCATACGCCAATTGAAACGTCTCCCAGACTTGAACAGACTTGAGGGTTCAATCACTGACCCCAACGCCCCACCCATGACGCTCAGAAATTGACAACGCCGGCCGTGGATTCAAAAGAGTTGAAATTGAGAACGAGATTAGGAAGAAAGTGTTGATAAAGTCTGCAGTAGAAAGGATCAGCGCCACGCGCTCTTTGTCGTGCCCATCAAGCTACCCCTCGAACCACTCGTCATCCTCACGGGTGCACTCTTCAGAGTAGAACCCTCACGCGCTCGTTCCTCGCCAGTTACGGCCATTGTCGTTCGTCGAGCAGCTCCCTTTAGGATTGGCGCAGTACGTGGGCTTAGGACGCTGTTCTTCCAGTCAGCATCTCGGTCGCTCTTCACCATGCGGCGGGCCGCACTGGCTGAGAACATGTTTTCGTTTGGCGGGCTGCACGACGTTGCCGCGGTAGGGCTTCGGCGCCGATGTGCTCGTTGGATGGCCGCCATTGATCCTTGGTTAGTGGACGAGCGCCGTTTGATAGCGGAACTAATCCTTCGTGCGTCAGTCTTGTCCACGGTCCACTTCTCTTCCTCAGAGCCAGAAGAATTACCACTTTCTACGGGAGTAATATCTGACGATTCTTGAACATTTTCGACCATGCTGAGGGATGAAGGACGGACTGTGTTTGTACCGATCTCACGAAGTGGTGAGTGGTCAGAATCCGATGAGACGTTCGTGGAGCCTGGAGAGCCATCGGACTTCTTCGACAGGAACCCTGCCTGAAATCGATTCGGGCGTGCCTGTGGCTTGAGATCCATAGATGCTTGTGGAGGTGTTGGAATTGGCGAAGAGCCGTTCTGATCAGGGACGGGTACCATGCTTGACATGGTAGGAGGAGGGAGCTCGATCGAAGAGTTCGTGGGAGTAGATTCTGTCTGCTCTGGCGTCTTGAACTCCGCCAATGTGCCATTCTCCGTATCATCTCGCCAGCGCACACCACGCTTAGTCTTTGACGGGGATTTCTTTTTAGGGGTGAATTGAACGCCCTTTTTGGCGGCGCCCATCTTGCGGCGGCGTGGAGATCCCTTTATAGGCGACGAAGACAGATGGGGTGCTTCCACGAGTGTTGGCATTGGGACTGGCTTCATTGGCGACGGACCTATAATGTTAACGGGCTTCCGTCTCTTCGGCGTTCCTTTGTGGGTTGGAGCAAAGTGCTCAGTGACAGGAAGACTTCCATCCGGGCGGATAGCCTGTGAAGTCGCGTTGGTACAAGAGTTCATGATCTGCGCAAGTATCCTTCTTGCGGCCTGAACAGCATCCTCTTCATCCATCATGGTGATTTGGTTCAAGATCGAGACGGTCTCAAGGTGTGCTTGTAAGAGGACTTGTACAATCGCGGCATCTCCTCCCTTGTCCTGTTCCAGAATCGCCACATATGCTTCGCGGTCAGCAATGGACTTGAGCAGCTCGTACTCGCGGGTCAAGTTGGCTGCATCGTTACTTTGAGTATTGCCGTCTACATCTTGCAGCTGGCCCAGACCAATCTGCAATGCAGTGTCCAGCTTGGTCGTCCAGTATGTGTTCTCGATTTTGCGGTGACAGTGCTGTCTCGTCTGCTCTAGTTCCGCTGAGACACCCACAGCCTCCATTCTCATCTTCTCGAGAGCAGGGGGAGCATCCTCGCCATCTCGCGCGTCTTTGACATTATCGAAAGCGGCGATCCAGGAAGAAATGAGCGAGATTCGCTTCTCTGCTTGTTTCAATGTCCTCATCATGCCCAGGCGCTCTCTTCGTGCTGGAGTCGAGTCCTCATAGGCTTGACGCAGCCGAACGATTGCGTCCCTCAAAATGCCCTCCTTCTTCTCGGACTGCTTCTGGAACTTGACGAATGCGCTTCCCTCATGATCTTTTTGCTTCTTCATGAGCTCGTCAATCAATTGTCTCTGCTCATCAATCTTCTTCAGGTAGTCCTTGACGTGTCGGTTTACATTGAATACGTTCTTCGTAACCTTTGTCTGGATATTCTTTGCACGATTGGCATATCGCAGTGTATTTTGAGTCTCGTCAAAGTGAGCGCTCGAAGGACTGACGCAAACGATCATGACCGTTTTGCAGTTTCCTCCCAGAGAGAACTTCAACAGACGCGTGAGCTTCGAATTTCTGTATGGGACATGGTTGCGTTTCCTTGGATCGCATAGTGCATTGATGCAACTCCCCAGGGCAAGAAGAGACTTGTTAATGTTGGCACCCTCGATCAGGCGCTCTCCTCGGTTCTTAGTCGCGCTCGCCCGCTCACTTCCTGCAAGATCGATTATACTGAGGGTTGCCATTGTGTGAGGCTCATTGACCGAGGCATTTCTATCTTTTGACGAAACGTTGATCTGGAGAACGGCGTGTGATCGTGAGGAGGTGGCATTTGCTTCTGTGGGAGACATGGTTCGGTATTCGTTGCCCCGAATGATCATGTCCATAACTTCTTGAACCTGCGAACGTGAGCATAATTCCATAGATATATATCGCAGAGTACTTACACTTTGTGGTCTGTGGCTCGAGAGACCAGCGACAGAGACAGTTTGGTGTGCATCTTCCCGCAACATCAAGGTCTGCTTGCTTCCACCCTCGACAAGGAGGTCACGAATTGTTTCGTTGTAAATCTCGAGGTAAGATAGAGTCACTTCTGTGACCTTTTCGTCCTGCAGCTCTGCTATTCGTTCGAAGAGCTCCTGCATTGTGAGGAAGATGATCCCGGGCTGCTGGGACGTACCCCTAAACAGAGTTAGATGTGAGGGAGAATCTTGTCGCACGAGGTAAACATACGTGATTGTGTGAGTCTTTCCGCACCCTGTGGCTCCATAGGCAAACACCGTAGCATTGTATCCATCCAAAACACTATCAAGCAGAGGTTTTGTTGTTGACTCGTAAACATCGCCTTGTGAGGTACTTTCGTCGAAGACTCGGTCGAATGCGAAAGTCTGGTCCTTTGTTCGCTTGCCCTGGGGAACGACTGATCTTGAGAAGCGTTGTACTGGGTTGTCTTCAGGAGGATCGAATATGCTGGAGTATACATTAACTTTCTGCTCCAAACAAACATGGACTTGGGACTTCGTACAGGCACTTCTCATCGACGATTTTGATGACAGGACGAATGCCTTTCTGATGTAATCTAGGTGTCGGAGCTGCTGCTAGAGATCCATCTCCAAGAAAGAGGGTTTGATCATCGCATTTCGCAAGTTGCGCTGCTTCTCGAATGGTAAAAGGGCGAACTCGAACGGTGACGGAAATGGAGGATGCTCCGCCAGAAGCCATTACGAAAAGAACAAATGTCTTGTAAAGCTACAGTGAGCGTCAAAAAGTTCCCACAATCCTCTTTTGGGTGCGTTCCTGAGCGAATGTCGGGTTGTGTTGAATGGCGTATGGGAGATGCGGAGGAGCTTCTGAAGTTCATGTTTACGATGCACGGACCCAAAACAGACAGGGTTTTGAAACCAGCAACGCCAACGCACGTGAAGGCGCTTAGTCACACTCGGAATCGCATTCACCATTTTTCTGTTGTGCTTCCGAAGTCCATGCAAATGTTTTTGGCTTTGCTTTCAGGGTGCTCTCCGGACCACATGTGTTGTTGTGACGGACTATACACTCTCACTAGATACGAGAAACCCCACCAATTCTCGTCCCGAATCAACAAACATTTCCTCAAAAGCTTTACTGTTTCGTTTTCTCCCTAACGTATGACTGCGATTAGCATACCCGTAAAGTTGACTGATCATCTCGCTGGGCTAATGACTTCTGTTTCCGTCGTGCAACCGGACGCGTTGGGGTTGCTCGGGCAAGGATGCTGTACCCAACGAGATGCGTCATTGCAGGACTACTAGAGATCGATCCACTCGCTGATTGCTCTCTCCGACCAACACTTCGGGCAAGATACTAGGCCTACACAGACGAATTAAGAGATATGGAACCATCGCACAGGGTGATCTCTGAGTCCCGCCGTTTGCTCAACAACGTAGTATGTGGGCGGAGGATGTTCCCTGTCGCAACCCCATACTTGTTAGGCTCGTATTCACAAAATCCGGGGAACGGCATGTCAGGGATATCTTTAACGACAAATTTGACCGACATTGATCGGCAGATTAACTTCACAATTGCATATAGACTCTTCTCAGAAAACTCTCTTTCATTCATTGATATGTAGGACTCGTGAAAAATATCATCACTTTGAAAAATCAACAACTCATTCAGCAGCGTCTCCACATCATTTTCTCCCCAACTGGAAGCTCCCACTTCGTCACCTCGAGCGAGCTACTCTTTCGCGTAATGCTGCTCCAGCTCACCATCAGCGAGACACCTATTTCTTGGAGCACTTCTGCCATTGGACGTACACCACTTGAGCAAACTTAAGATCAGTCGAGTCGGTGGTGAGCAGACCGGTAGCAGAGCTGTTGCTAGAAGTCAGGCGGACTTGAGAGTTGATGTTGAGCATGCCCTCGGCACCGCATGGTGACCAGACAATGGAGGTGCTGTCAGCTTGGTCGTGCTTGAGGTAGTCACCAGTCAAAGGACCGACAAAGTTGTATTCGGTGCTGGTCTGTTTATTTGTTAGCCTATTGAGTCCACATAGCTAGCTGTTGTAGACTCACCTGATCGGTCTGGCCGGAGAAGTAGTAGGTAGACTTGAGGGTACCGCTAACACCCTTTTGGAGGGCAGCATATCCACGGTAGTCGGCGCTGAGGACGGAGTACTGGAATCCTCCAGGGTACTTGATGTCGACATTCAACTGGCAGTTCTTGCGCTGCTCAGCAAGGGCGATGCCGGGGCCAATGGAAGCAATGTAGGAGTCGAAGATCAAGGTGACGGTGGTCCTGTCGCTGGAGATCTGAGAGCTCACTGATCCCTGTGGGCATCCGTTTCCACCATAGCTGACGCCTCGGATGGTAACCTAAAGCTGTTAGCGACTTTCGTCGACCTGGTAGTTCTCAAAACGTACCTGACCCGCTGGAGGGGCCTCGCCGAATTCAATTCCGGGAAGTGGAACGCCTGGGGCGCCAGCGACGAATGGGACGAGAGCAACTAGCCACTTCATGTTGAGTTTGGTAGAGCGAGGATGGGAGATGCAGAGTGCTGATCTTAAGTTGTATTAATAGAGACTGAGGATCGCAGGTTGATGATGATCAATCTGGGGGCATATGGAAGAAGTTATATACCAGTCCTTCGGCAACTCCGTACCGTGCTGGATGTTCAATACGACTCTTGTGCATCATCCATCGAGTGATGCAACCACTTGACTAGGTCGCGATAACTGCTGCCAAGGTACCTTTTCAATATACAGTACGGGTGGTCCGGCGGGCCGGCATTGTTCATAGGTCGAGAAGCGCTGTGTACGACTCAGGTGAGTTCGTGTTCACCATGACATTCACTCGATCATTCGCGAGCGATGCCTCGATTTCACAGCAGGTGCTCAGGTCCAATTACCGGGGTCATCCGAGGGCGTCCACTGACAGGTCGAATTTTTCATTTGTTAGCATGGCACTACGCCTGATTGACCCAATGTGAGTCTTTCTTTCATATCGACTGCCCCGGGCGAGAAACAACCAGATCCCGGTCCAGCTTCTGCAAGGCCGGTAGCGTTCTCGCCTGTCAACAAGTTTAGACCAGGAAATCCGATGCGTGGATACATTTTCTAGCGGTCCAAGATGCTCCTTCATTTGGGTCGATGGTCGTAACAATATCAAATACGACTCTGCGAACTCAAACTTGCTCCGAGTATTTGTCTGGCAAGAATCAGATGACTCAAAAGAGCGGTTTGCTGAGCCGACATCGTTCTTTGCCTTCGGTTGTCGCTAAGATTTGAGGCGCGAGAGCCTTAGCACGGTGTTATAGATTAACTTTGAATTGGACGAATATAAATTTCTGGGTAGTTGCTCCTGAAATAGAACCATTGAACTGTCAGCTTGGCGAAAGTCAGAGCAATGAAGCTAGAGCAACTTCGCAGAGGCAAGAAATCTCATATACACTCTCGTATGCCGATGCAGCCCTAGATTATGAATGGTGCCGAGTGCTGAAAATAGCATGCGCTTCAATTGAAGAGTATCGTGAGGATGGCGAAGGGAGGCTGTCCCATGTCGTCGATCTCAAAACGGGGTGCAGAGATTGATCTGTAGATTAACCTTAAATTAATGCTTGTCAGTCCACCATGGCCGGAAACCCTGCACCAATTAAACTTGGCAAGAGGCTGCTTCTGCAAGGGCACTTTCTGGAGCTGGAGCTTTGGGATAAAAATAACAGCTCGAGAATCTGGACCTCAAAGCCTCGGGATGCTCCAGAAATTGCGATGTCAAGAGCCCAAGAGAGCATGTCGATACATCCAGACCCGGTTGAAAACAGTCCGTCATCATCAATCACACAACCGACGTGAGGGGAACTGGCCGGACAGTATATTGCAAATTTGATTAGACGCACCACATCACCGAGGCGCGAAAGCGCGAGCAGCGCGGGCTACACCGACATTAGACCAGATGGGAGACAACATGCGAGCTCTGGACTTGGTTGAGACGAACTGATGCAAGTCGAAGCAAGAGACAAAGAAAAGGGTTAAAATTGCGCAGTTAGGAGATCAGACGATAAGGGCGCAGTCGCCAGAGAGTAGAAAAGGACAGTTTTCACCGGGTTACCTTTATCCAGGAGCTTATACCGCCTATTACAACTCGAACGGAAGCGACATCGCCTTGTTCATCAGATTCGCATTCCTTTCGAATCACATATGGAACGACGGCTTATGTCTGTGAATAGTCGCAGTATGAGAATGGCAGAGAACGGCTCGAGCCCTTCGAAAAGAGTGGCTGTGATCTAGGATTTGAGCGGGTGGCTTCGTATGCGAGTCCACTTGTGGCAAGATGGAGCTTCGAGTCAGTCGCTTTGAAGTGGTTGAGGAGGTGCGACAAGCGGCTTTGGGGGCACCTTTAAGTATTTGGAATGCTCTCCATCAGGAAGTGTGATGAAAGAGGTAATGTTGATAAGGAATCAAACCCTAATCCATTCCTACCGTATTAGGCAAGTAGAGCTAGCGCCACCTCCGCCACTGCTTGCATCATCCATTTGAGAAGTCGCCGGCGGAATTTCAAATACCGAGCCTACCTACAATGCGACTCTTGAATCCCAACTCCTCCACCTCCACCAACATAAAAGACAGCTCCTCAAAGTGAAACTCCTCACAGTAATTTCCATTGTCATTCTCTCCTACACCTCTATGTCATTTCTCTCGAGACTGGCTCGATCTTTTTCAATGAGTTCCGCACCAGCAGCACCCATGTCGGTTCCGGAGGGAGCGCAGAAGGCGACAGTGGCGGCAGGCTGCTTCTGGGGAGTAGAGCACATGTATAGGCATACTTTTGCGAACAAAGGCCTGTTGGACGCAAGAGTAGGATACATTGGCGGCGACACGACGAATCCCAGCTATAGGGCCGTCTGCAGCGGTCGCACCGGACGTGAGTCTTTCCTTAGTTGAGATTTAGACATAAGGAACTAACTTGAGCCACAAGATGCGGAAGCACTGCAAGTAGTGTATGACCCAGAGAAAGTTTCGTACAGGACCCTCCTCGAGTTCTTCTACAAAATGCACGATCCCACAACACGAAATAGCCAAGGTCCCGACATCGGAACACAATACCGAAGCGCCATCTTCTTCCACGACGCAGAGCAGGAGAAGATAGCCAAGGATGTCACAGACAAGGTCAACAAAGAGTGGTGGAAGGACAAGGTCGCTACAGAGGTTCTACCTGCCGGAGAATGGTGGGACGCAGAGACATATCACCAGTTATACTTAGATAAGAGTAAGACATCTATTCCCTTAACGAATAAGTACAAATCACTAACGAAATCCCAAGACCCCGCAGGCTACGAGTGCCCATCACATTTCCTCCGCAAATTTCCTCCCCTTTCGGAGTAAGATCAACAAGATGGGGAAAAAAGCACGCAATTTGTAGAAATCACGATAATGAAGCGAATCACAACATATTCGAAACAGTTTTGGGTTAGTTAGGTAGAACCAACTTCAACACTTGCTTCTATTTATATTTCATATTCCGTCATATTCCGGAAACCTATATGAATCATGAACAAATCTTGAAATACAAAACAGCTCCCTTGCTCAAAACCTTTCTCCTCGTGATGATGCTTGTATTCTTTTTTTATTGGTTTATACTGATGACTCCGGGGCCACTACCCAATTGGACACTTGTATACGGTTTACGTTTACTGACGCCGGAAAGAGTTGGTATGTTTTAATACACGCGACAGGCTTTCTTCGAGGCAACTCTCATAGCTTGGAGTTATTTCTAGATACGAGTAGACAAACATCAGCTAATGGGCCCTTTTATGTAATCATTTAGATTTTCGATGCACACCACCTCCTCAGAAGAAGAAGAATAGAATAGATAGTATAGCCTATTGGTAGTGTACAACCCCATCTTTTTGTTTTTAATTTTGAGGGGGAGGAGAAGTGGAAGCGGTACATTTCAACCAACCCACGGCCATAGAAAGAACATTCCCACAACAAAACATATCATGATGATAATGTAACATTCTTTTTTTGTTCGGGAAAAACGATGATTGATGTATTTTGTAGTGTAGATATAGAATAGAACTTGGATCTGTGCTTACGATGGTGGCATGGTATCGAAGGTCGTCGCAACCTCCTTCTCCCAAGACAGCTTGGCTTTACCGAAGATCTCGGCCGCGGGCTTGAAATCTGAAAGTCCCTTCTCTAATAGTCCGGTGCGGAAGACGATTTTATCGGGGCCGAGAGCGTCCTGGGTTTTTCGTGTTAGTAGATGGGGAAGTCATTGGAAGGGGGAAGACGGACTTGTTGGTGGTAGATGTGCGAGGTGCAGTTTCCGCAGTACCAGCAGTTTACGGCTTTGCCTGTTTGCAGATGTTAGTTTTAGGCTTTGGATATGTGTGAGGGGTGGGGATTTATATATCATACCAGAGTCGCCGTAGTAGGTGTACTTCTTCAATCCGTCCTTGCCCTTGGTGAAGGACAGGCTGGTGGTGGGGATGATCTGGTTCAGGGTGAAGACAGATCCGGACAAGTACTTGCAGGTGTCACAGTGGCTTTGGGAATGTTTCGTCAGTTCTGCAATTGGGGATGACTAGGTCATTGATTGGCGTTTGTGCTCACCAGAGAATGTGGCCCTGCTCAGCTGGCTCAAGCTTGACGGAGACCTGGGTCTGACCGCACTGTTTTCCTCCAGTTAGTAACAAGAAACTAGGTGTGGTGGATGTGAATTGGATATGGAGCAAACTTACGTGGCACTTTCCTTGAAAGGTGGACATTTTGGATCAATTAGGGGGATTTTTCAATACACTAGTGATATCACAGGAGTATCAATCAGACATCAAGGTCCTCACGTCCAGCAGGCGGGCAAGAGCTTATATAGCCGTTGGACGGCTCCCCCCAAGAGGACCATCGCCCGCCTCCTCATTCCCTCTTTTTTTTACCCTGCAGAAGAGAACAACTCCGACGCAAGCATGCATGCACCGATTCGTAGCTTCCTCCGGACCCCTCCCCCTCTTCCTCGTCTTGTGTGCTCCACTGCAGCGCATACAGCACTACTCTACCCGCCGCAAAATTCCGACATGACGTTGGCCATGCTTCATTGGGGGGTTCCTGTACAAGGCAACAAACCCGGAGCTTGAACTTGAGGATCTGGCGTCGAGGACCAAACCAAAACCGTCGGATGTATCCAGCACAGAGGGGTCCCGTAAATTCTCCAGCTTGTACGGCATCAATTGGTCGCTATGGGTTGCCTGGTTGAGCGGTTGGAGTGAGAGCCACTACGGGAGGGCTGCCGTTCCATACAGGATGCTTCCAAATACCTCGAAGGAGGGTCAAGTGGGGGACAATCGGGAGCACGAGCCCCTGCGAGGAGCTTGGGCGATGACGATGGTGGGGCAATGGGCGCGCGCTGGTGAAGGTCGAGGCGGGCATCGTCTCTGAGATGCAATGCGGATCCGCTGCGCTGATGTGACGCGGCTGAAAGTGCGGCTATGTCTCGAGACAATTGCGGGTGCAGAGTTGCGCTACCACTCCACTGGGCATTGCGACATTGCTGAGTCTTGGTGACTCTGCTTTGAGTAGAGAGCTGCGAATGCCCTGTCATCTCTCCTGCAGAGTACCTTCTTCAAAACTTGCTCTTTTCCTTGCATGCTACGCGACAGGAGGGGTCTTCTTTTTTGCAATTGATAAAAGCACGCAAGGGCTGATAAACTGATGCAAGCGACCTACTCTTACTCCGTACACCTACCAAGCGGGAATTTTACAGCTCCAGATAGCTCCAGGTCCCACTAACACCTGTCCCTGTCACAGCTCCGGAGATCTTGCGGGCATCCTGCGGGCAACCCGCGGGCGACTTTCGGGCGCTAAAGTCCAGCTATCCTTGTTTTCGACATAATTCCCATGCCGCAGTCCTCGAATATTCCTCGGATGGACTCTTTTCGAGTACGGAATCGCGAAATCTAGAAGGAGCTCGATTCCGTTCTTCTATTCCTTGGATAAGCGTACGGGTTTTCCGTCGCGAAGATGATATATCATGGCTGAGCACGTTGGCAAGAACTTTGTTCAAATTATCGCCGGGAATCTGATGCCATCTGGGCATGAGAGCGGCCGTGAAGCCACGGAATCGTGGTTCATCTATATCATTATGTGAATGCACGAAAACACGTTCTGTAGAATTCCGATATAAGTCCGAAAATGACGGCAACTCCTGCAAATCAACTCAATCGACTTCGAGTAATTCATATCGACCGCCATGCTTGTCCAAAGCATCCTCTACACGCTCCATGATCGCGAGAACCTTCTCTTCTTCCAGGCGACGCCCTACGACTTGAACACCGACTGGAAGACCTGCCATTTTAGTGGCATCGTAGTGCTTATATGCACCTTTCGCTACTCCGTTCAGTTTTCGAAAGTTAAAAGAAGCGGGAAGTTGATCCTTGGCAGGGTCGACATGTGTCACTGGGATAATTCCTGCCGAGTAGTCGAGCTTTGGACGGTTCAGTATGGGACTAGCCATGTCCAGGGATGACTTACCAGATTGAACAAGAACGTATATCCACAGCTGCTGACCGCATCATGCATTCCATCATGAGGTACGGCCGGTGTAGCGTTTGGTGGACAGATCATAAAGTCCATTTTTGCGACTTCAGACCACCATACGAAAAAGTTTGCTTTGTATGCTTCACGTTTGCCTGCGAGCTGCCAGTATTCGTACGCGCTCTTGGGATGCCAATATCGAAGGAGGCCGGCCCAGATACTGTCACCCTTTACGTACTTCACCCAGAGGTAGTAAATGTATTTGATGGACCTAGGAAGACGCATATACCGCACCATCTGCGCGGCTCCAGGATCATTCCATTCTCCAGTTCGAAAAGATGACAAGAATGTCTGACCACCGTCACTGAGTAGTAATTGAGATGCGAGAAGAAGAGCTTCGTACGGAGACGGTGGATCAATATCGAAGACCTCATGTCCTTCGGCCTTGAGAGCAGTGGCTACTTGATCGAGAGCACGTGCACATGCCGGGGAAGGGTCAACAACCTTGTCTGTACGCATTACACCGACTCGAAAGCGTTTCTTGTCCTTGTATTCTGTGAATATATTCTCTCTCCAAGCTAGAGAATGGACGGTATAGTCATACTTCCACGGCTGCATTCCTATGAAGCTCCGGACAAAGTAGGTGAGGTCGTTCTGAGTTCGTGCCATAGGACTGAAGACACTTGGAATAGCCTCCTGACCAGTCATACTGGTATTCATTCCCACTTTGGGCCACCTTCCGGTAGAGCACCGTAGGGAATAGCAACCAGAAAAGTGAGCTGGCACTCTTACTGAGCCAGCAACATCTGAACCAATGCCAATGCGACTGCCACCGAAAGCTAACAAGGCAGACTCTCCACCTGTTGAACCACCAGGGGAGTATTTATCATTGTGCGGGTTGGTACAGCGACCCCAAACATCGTTGGTGGACTCGAATGAAAGGAGTGTGGTAGGCAGATTAGTCTTGACGAAGGGTATGGCGCCTGTAGTTGTTAGACTACAATGCAATCATGTGCAATAGTACCAAAAACCATACCTGCATCTTTCAGCAGTTTCACCATAGCACCATCCTCTAGATATGGCTTCCCAGTGTTGCGAGAATATCCCACTGAGATATCGAACCCCTTCACTTGTATCGAGTCCTTCAGCGACACCGGAATCCCCGCAAGAGGTCCCTTCAGATTAATCTCATTCTTCGCCCACTCCTCAGCTTCAGGAAATAATATCTCCGTAGCACAATTCGTCTTCTCATGAGCCTTAATCGTCACCTTTCCATAAGCTCTTAGGATATCCACCGGACTCGTGACCTGCTTGTGTACATCCTGAACAAGCTCTTGAATAGGCTTTCCTAGGATTGTTCGTTCTTGTGGGGAGAGTGGGTATCGGTATGATTGGGGCAGGTTCGCGATCTTGGACGCTCGCTCGGCTTGTTTGCGCTGGCTGTTGGCGTCACGTTAGTTATCTGGGGAAGCTTGACGCGGGGTAGTTGGTTGGCTCGCATACCAGTCGCGTCTGTGTTGGCGATACTCCAAGATCCCCATGTTGCCGAACAAGAATGAAATTGTAAGGGTACTAGAGTAGGACTGGAGGTTTAAGAGAGGATAAGCAGTCCATTGAGGTAGTCATATGGCTTGCTGTGAGCCGATGCGCCCTTCGGCAAGCTCCTAGTGATCGTGAGTTGCTCCGCTGCAAGCCGAAGTGGGATAAGGAAACCGGCTGGACCTACCAGAATGAGAGCTGGTGATGTGCCAAGAGTGGGAGCAATTCCGCACCCTCTCATTGCAAGCTCAGAGCTGGCCAGTATGTACTCATTATCCTCAATTGCTGTCGATGAATGGATTGACAAAAGCGACACGACTTGTCAAGTCGTAGTCGTGACCGGCGACACAGACGCGTCCTCTCGTGGTAGCGAATTGTCGGAAACAAAGGCCACATACAACAGATCATAGAATCCTAGAGTTCGGTCACCAGAAATCGAAACAAAAATAATAAAATGGCTGCTTTGGATAGAAAACTGGCATCATGCCAGGGTAATTGGTTGTCTTGTTGAATATTTGATTTGTTGGTGACACAACGCTATGATCCTCTCGAGAATTCTTCACCACGGGAGGCGTCTTCTGAGCGCACCGACACGCCTCACTCTGACAACACCCGTGCATGTCCAGCGGATTGTCTTGACTCACGGTACTTCGCGTATACTTTCAGATTCATGTACAGCTCAATCCAGCCTCACGAGATGGTGATCCAATACGCGTGAGATCTGGCCAGCTCAACAATTGAGCATTGACGTGGATGCTCCAACCATCCTCTCATCTATAAGAAGGTTACTTCAGCAACACGTTACTGAGCGTCTAATCGAACAGGCTAAAGATCGCCCTATGTGTCCAAGCCATCTCATTGAGCCTCAACCAATGCTAAGCATAGTTCCCGCGCGCGATGCTGGTCGGGGAGCTGAAGTGGGACCGGGGAAGCAAACCGAGATACCGCATCGTTCGCTGTCGTCCATCGGATTCATGAAGCGAGCTGTAGCTTCAGATCCTTTAGATTCGCCATGAGTCTCTGGCCCTTGAATGGTTTCTGTCCAGCTGCAGGTACGATTCGACATGGTCTGTTCATGCTGTAGCCGCCACGCCAGGTCCGTGCATATATCGGAGATTTTTTGAAGCAAGGCGATGCTGAGCGCTGATTGGCACACTCAGCGACTACTCAAAATTCGCTGAAACGAATGAGAACGCTAATAGGTAAAACGAGAATAGTAATGGATTTTCAGCCATCTGGGTTTTGGATGATTCTGTTGAGGTTGCTACAACGACTTCAGATATATAAGTCGTGCTGGTGTGGACCTTTGCTGGCCAGAACAACCAACTCAGCTTCCAACTCATCAAGTCTCCACTTCACGAGTTTCCTTTTCTCTTTTTTTTCTTTATTTCCTTGTGTCCTTGTCTTTTGGTCAGGTCTCATTCATTCAACAAAAAGCTATCTGTCAACACACATTCTCTTTTTCTGCTGGCAGATTACGATCCCTTCATTGCTACTTAAGCACTTGTTCTGGCCAACAGCGACAGTCCATCCCTCAAGAACCGTCCTTTCGATCTTTTGAGCGTCCCACCCTCCAACAGTCATCATGCCTATTCCAAGCTACGGTGCTGCTCCTTTGAGCAAGCTCTTTTGCCTTGTGCGAATTATGCAGGTCATTTCCATGATCATCATCATCGGCATCACTGCCAACTTTGTCCAACTTATCGTAACGACCGGTATTGAACCTCCCAAAGAAATTGTTGGAACGATTAGCGTGGTATGTATGATGCACAGTTATGAAGTGGCTCTCGCTGATATCTTTAGACATGCATTGCCACCCTCTATGTTCTTGTCAGCATATTCTTTTTCTGGTCTGGGGCAAACCTTGGTCTATTCGTCATGACCGGTGTTGACTCCCTTCTGCTCATTGCATTCATTGTCGTGGCCGTGACACTTGGAAAGCCAGTGTCCTTCCTCAACTGCTACGTCATTGGCAAAGCCTCCAGCCAGCAGGAAGCAAACTCCGCATATGCCTTCACGGTCTCTGTGTCTCAGAACCTCAACACAATGGGTTCCAACCTCAACCTTGGCTCCTGGGCTGGTGCTACAAAGTCCAACTGCTTCCAGACAAAGACGATCTGGGGTCTGGCTATTGCTCTCTGGTAAGTACATCACTAGTCGATAATTTGAGGCTCCGACTAACATAAAGTAGCATCCTGTTCACCACTTCCTGTGTCATCCTTCCAACACTCTTCTATAAGAACAAGAAGGCCAACACCGCCCCCAAGGATGTTGAGGGCTGAATACAGCAACCCGGTCATGATGCAGCAGAGTTGCACGAACACCTCGCACGCATACTGCGGTCATCCAATGAAGCGATCAGTCAAGCACGGTAATCTGCCAGCCGTTTAATGCACCCCCGTACCGGCAGCACATAAGCATAGCAAGGAGTTATCTCATGGTGTTAATGGTCTTTCCTTTTATCAGCGCGTCGTCCCCATCGTCTTTCTCTTTCAGGTTGCAGACATTGAATGTCGATAATCTTAATCATGAATCTTAAAAAACAAAAGTGCCGTTTGCACTATCATCAATATAAAAAACTTTTTTTTGCTGTTGCAGGTTGAGTTTTTCCATCCCTTTTCGTGAAGTCTCTTGCTGGCATCAATGATAGCGTCTGCGAATTGTGACTTCGCGTTTGCGCTTGGTAGCTTCGTTCGCATTCTTCGATCGCCTGGACTCTGGACTCTAAAGTAATGTTACGGCTTGAAAATATGTGTACGTCGCCCTTAGCATGATTATTTTCGGAGCAACATCCTACTGCTGGTTATCCGTAGAGTGATGCAATGGGTGAATGCGGAATGGTTTGTTATTCCTCGTTTCAAGCCAACGTGAACTGGTTAGGGATGGTACGGTAAACCGGACGCGCCCCTGAGCCTATAACTATGGCTCAGGTCAGCATGAATATCTTTCGAGTCTATCGCGATGATGAGTTGAAAAGAGAATTGAAGAGAAGGCGAGATTGAAATTATAATAAAAATGCCTGATTTCTTAGCGTCGACACGCGAGATAGTCATTCCAAGAGATCGCCTGCCCAAATAGTCAAGTGTTTCGCTGGCGGGTGAATCACCCTTGTATCTAGAACTTATTACCCATTTTCATTTCGAGCTTGAGCCCGGGACCTGGCCACGATCCGAGGTTTTAGCGACGGCTTGGAAGTCAAGGATGATACCCGAAAGAGTAAATGCAAGGGACGATCAGTTGTTGCACCTGCATCGGACCTTTGTACCCCGCTCCGCTAAATCTCCTCCCCATGACTTTGGATCAGCGGCGTTTTTGTCAACCTAGACCTAGACTCACTCCTCGACTACCAATTGGACAATTGCCCAAGGTCAACTACCGGTGACACAATGTACCCTTCGTACCGCACGGTAGCTCGTCGCCGTTGAGGGGTCAATGACGTCCGAGCGGATGCAGGAACGAGGATAACAATGGATGAGCCCTTCCAAGATCCCATCCACGCAGGTATACATCTCTCGTATAAATCTCCTGCTCCTGCTGTTCGTACCATCTGGAAATACATCACTACCACTATCATCACAATGTCGAGCATCGTCCCAGTGGACCTGCTCGCGGCCGCGACCAACCCAGGCTACTTTTCCAATCTAGTTACGACCAATGCCTCCAACCCTACCACAATAGCGTTGCTGTCATATAATGACAATTTCACGAATGTGGTCGGTCAAGATGCGACGGCGCGCCAACTGTACAACCTGGACTGGGAAGCCTTCCACGAAATGGGAACTTACAACAAAGAGACCAATTCCATGTACATCACCAGCAATTGGGTTTCTTTGGAAAACCCTATCAATGTAACGATTCTTGATTTGGGCAACAACTATAGCGTCACGTCAACTCGATACAAGGACGTCAACGAGGCCAATGGGGGCACGGCCTGGTACCCGCCAGGGTCGCCCCAGGGCAATGGCACCACCCCACCAAGACTCCTCTTCTGTGATGAGGGCGATTTCGAGCACTACTCTGGGCTGGTATCTGTGGATCCTAAAACGGGTGAGAGCGAAGTCATCCTGAACAGCTACCTAGGCCGGAACTTCAGTTCAATAAACGACGTGCGACAACATCCCGAGACTGGTGACTTATGGTTCACCGATGCGGATTATGGATACTATCAATATTTCCGCCCCGTGCCTACGATCCCAAAGATGGTGTACCGCTTCACGCCTAGCACTGGGGAGATTGTCGTTGTTGCCGATGGATTTGATGAATGTAACGGTCTTGAATTCTCACCGGACTTGAAAACATTGTACGTCACCGACACAGGTGCGCAGCATTTCGAGCGCAACCTGACGCGACCGGCATCAATCTATGCATTCGATGTTGTGGACCAGAAGTTACTCGCCAATAGGCGTACATTCGCGTTCCCAGATCAAGGCTTCGGTGACGGCATTCACACGGACACTGATGGTAATGTCTGGGTTAGCTGCGGCGATGGACTTCACATCTGGAATTCCGTAGGCACTCTACTAGGTAAAATCTGGGTTGGCGTTGAATCGAACAACTTTGCTTTCTTACCGGGCGCCGTTTTGGTATTCAGTAATGCGCAATTGTGGATTGTCGAAAATGTTAAGGCTGTGGGCCGCGAGCTGTGTAGAGATTTTGGGAATTGCTAAAGTTGGGGTATAAACACCGCTGTTGATGGTAGCAATCTAGTGACTGGATACCAAAAAAGTAATTGAATGCCTATTTACCAAAAAATACCACAGAACGGGCAGTGTCTACATGCCTAGGTACAATTCTGGCTTGAGATACTAAGCACTACACATAATTCATACAGTCTATCGAGAGAATGCCTTAAGCTTCCTGACAGGTCGATCTGCACAAAACCGCCCGGTGCATATAGCTAAAGTAACTGTATGTAATCCCACGTACTCTTTTCCCCCAGCCTCACACCCAAATGCTCACCCTGATCTTCACCACGATTGTACAGCCACGACCAACAATACTTGACTCTGATTGGCTAAAAGTGCTACCAAGCCACTGACCAGGCGATCTGCCGTCTGACAAGCACGCCTCGAACCCCCCAAAACCTTACACTTATGTACTCGAGAATAGCAATCCACTAAAAAGCCGGCCCGTTTCCGTTTCCATTCGTTTCGTTTCTTTTCTGGCTGTTCGATGTGTGGCTAGGCTGATGGTTTTGCATCTAAGAAACACCTGCCTAGCTGTGTTTCTGCAACTATCCATTGGCGGCTAATCTTCGAGGCCTCTCTCTACCCCCGTCCCATCATCTCCCACAAACGAACCAGTCATCGACTCATGTTTCCTTGCAAAGCCAACCCTGAACGCATTCACCCAGCACCATACTCTAAACAGTGTAGGTCTGATAAGTCCACCAGCGAACCAAACCTCCCACACGCATTGAAACAAAACCATATATTTCTCCGACGCAGCCGAGAACATCTTTTGCATGCGATTTTATTCGTTGTGATGGATGGTTGGGTGGGTTTAAGGCGAGTAGTTAGATGCGGCCACCCCTTTTTTTACTTGCGACCTGCTGCGATAGTGTGGTGTGAAGAGTCGACCTTTCCAAGCCCCCATCATCTTGCAAATCTCTCCACTAAACGAAAAGGACCCGATATTAGAAGATGTGGACAAGAAAAGCAGGTGTGGTGAAGCGTGGTCGTGGTAGGCCTCAAGATACAAGCCCCCCTTACCATACCTTACCTCTAGCACTAGACCAAGCCCTTCGGAGATGAGGCTTGACCCGCATAATGCCATAGATTTAGGTTTCCAGGACTTGCTTTGGATATATATCTGTCAGGCTTTCCTCTCCCTGAGGTTTGAAAGATACTGAATATACGGCTGAGTCTGGGTAATATTGACTTCGATTCTCGTTTATATTGCTGTCTCTTTTCCTTTTTTTTGCTTATAAGTCTGTTGGCTTCAAGTCGCTCGCTCGATAGTATCGCTGTGATACTTCAACTTTTTTATTTTCTCTTATAATTCTTCGAAAGACTTTTGAAATATTCTGTTGTAATAGCTATTCAAAGTATCCATTTTCAACTTCCAACCATGCATCTCAAATCGCTCTTTCTCCTTACAATCTCCGCCTTCTCAACGGCAACAACAGCACAAAACCATCTATCTCTACGCGATCGCTACCCCCATGCATTCGCAGCCTCCGCAGCAGACATCGCTCGAGCTCTAAGCGGCACATACCCCAATAAGGACCTAGCCCTCCTACCCACCCCTTTCTGGTGGTGGCAATCCGGATCCGCAGTCGACGGCCTACTAAACTACTACCACACGACCAAAGACGAAACCTACAACACCCTACTCGCAAACACCATCCTCTCCCAAGCCACCGCAACAAACGACTTCATGACTCCCGATGCAACCGGCAACGACGACCAAGCATGGTGGGCCCTCGCCGCTCTCAGCGCCGCCGAATACGGTCTCCCATCCCCCGCAGGCGCAATCCCCTGGCTCGACCTAGCAAAAAACGTGTACAACGAGCAAAAAGGCCGCTGGGATGCATCGCGCTGTAACGGCGGGATAAAATGGAAAATCCGCGAGGGTGACGACGGCTGGAATTATAGATCTAGCATCACTAATGGCTTGTTCTTTCAACTTGCTGCAAGACTTGGTAAATTGACTGGTGATGCTGAGGCGCTTGAATGGGCCGCTAAAAGCTATGATTGGGTTTCTTCTGTTGGGTTGATTTCTCCTGATTATGACGTTTATGATGGGACAGACGATGCGAAGGGCACGGGATGCGTGGATGTAAACCACGACCAATGGAGTTACAATGCCGGAGTCTTCCTCTACGGATCTGCCATCATGGCCGCAAAAACCGGGGATGCGAAATGGATCGATAGAACGAAAGGACTTTTAGTCGCTGCGAAACGCAACTTTGTCAAGGACGGTCGACTCTTTGAGCAAAAGTGTGAGGCTGCTGGGACTTGTAATACTGATCAGGTTTCATTTAAGGCGCCGCTTGCTAGGTGGATGGGAGGTACTGCGGTGGCTGTTGAGGAGACTAAGGGCGATATTGCGAATGTTATGGGTGGTGCGGCGGGTGCGGTTACTGGGGGTTGGAACGCGGGTTTAGGCCCTATGGAACATTTTACTGCTTTGGAGGTTGTCAGTGCTCTTGCGGCTGCTGGTGGGAGTCCCCCGGTAAAGACAAAGACGAGGAGGAGTATTGCTGGCAGGATTTGGATTGAGTAATTCCTAGGCTTTGCTATAATGAACTGGGAATTGGGAATTTCTACGGCGTTGGTCACGGGTTTTCTTGGGGGAATGCTGGCTTACCTGGTTATGGATTTGATACCATTTCATACATTTTTCACTTGTAGGGATATCTTGTTAGTTTTTTTAATCGTAATTCTGTATACGAGCTATAGGAAACATTTCCTATGTAATGCACATTTGATAATTCCCCCTGGCGAGAACTCGGAATGTGGGAAGATACGTCTAGTGGTAGCGCGTTGTCGGGAACAAAGGCCATTGGGAACAGAGCGCCGGGTTCCAATGGCCGATTGCCAAAAATTGATACCAAGTCACACGGAATCCTCATGTCTCTTGAAACCTAGCACGTGGCCCCATGGCAAATTTCACCACTGATTGCGTACTTTGGTGGGAACGTAATATGGAGCTCATCCTAGCATTTCTTCACCGCCAGAAGATACAACTGTCTAGACTCGGTTAATGGCTTTGATCAAAGACTATCAGAACCAGAAAAAAATGGTACGCCCTGTTCTTTGAGTGTTGTAAGCCGTTCGCCTGGTTCGTCAATTGGGAGCCCGAAATGAAACATGCTGTGTAATGAATGGTCGAATCTCGAAGGTCCAAACCCGATATCACCGACTGTCAAGCCCCATTAGCAGATGCAAGTCCGCAAAATCTCACGATGGATGTGGATACGAAATATATGATTTCCAAAGTTTACACATTGCTTTGAAATCGGATATGAGGCGTAAGGCGGACATCACGCACGGACGCTAGACTAGTTCAACACCACACCAAGGCGGGGAAGGGTAAGAGTCTCCACCTTCCGATTCTGCATTATTATCCTAGAAATAGGTGAAATTGTGCATTGAAAAGTCACGACACTAGGTGTAAGGTTAGTCAGAACTCCGAGATGGGTTTGTCATGAAGCGGAGTTGCGTTGGTCAGTTCGCTGCCTTTCGGCACGCGAAGTGAATGTTTGAGGAAATGAGAATCAGATCCTCTAGAGATGTATACAGATGAGGGTGAGTACAAAGCTGCTGAACATTTACTGACAGGAAGTATCTTTAGGTACATACCATCTTCAAGTTCCATCTCCAATCAAAAACCAAATCACACTTTTCAAATCGCAGAAAATGGCTGCAAATTTCGATGTAAACCAATTCACTAGTCCCTTTCAACTTGTCAAGGGAATGCACCGAGATGTCTACGAATCAATCAATTTGAAGGCAAAATCAGTTGATTTGACCAATAAAGTCATTCTGATTGCCGGCGCTGCGGGAGGACTAGGATACGTATGATTTTCGCAACACTACATAAGCTTGAGCACGGCTGATACATTTTGGCGCAGGCAACGGCAAAAGCATGGTCATCTGCAGGCGCAAAGGGTATTATCCTCACTGGTCGAAACGAAGCGAACCTTCAGGCTGTGGCCTCGGAGCTAAAGTCCCCGACTCTTGTCGCAGCAGGCGATATCACTATTGAGTCTGACGTCCAAAAGATCTTCGCACGGGCGGTCGAAAAGTTCGGCAAGATCGATGTCATTCTGAATTCAACAGGCGTCATCAATAGGGGTGTACTCGGAGAAATTGATCCTTCCACCTGGTGGCAGAATTACGTAAGAAATCCAGAAGCTAATGTATCATGAGATGTATATTGACATATACAGGAAATCAACATCAAAGGCACATACCTTCTACTTCACCACTTTATATCCTCTTCGGGTGGAGAAGGCACATACATCAACCTCTCAAGCGTGGGAGCTGCGTTCGTCGTTCCCGGGCACTCGGGGTATGGGCCAGCCCAATTGGCGGCTCTCAGACTAGGAGAGATTGTTGCTCTTGAGCATCCGAAACTTCGCTTTTTCTCAGTTCATCCTGGGATGGTCGAAGTAGAAGGCGGACGCGGTGCGGTCGTAGACCAATTTACCCCGTTCGCAAAGGATACGCAGGCGCTTACTGTAGCTTGGACTATGTACCTTCAAAAAGCCGAAGCGGACTACCTTCAAGGAAGCTTTGTGAGCGTCAATTGGGATATTGATGAGATGGAGAAACATAAGAAGGAGATTGTGGACAAGAACTTGCTGAAGCTCGGTTTCATTGGGGCTCAGCTCGGTCCTGAGGGTCATCCTTGGGAATTCTAGACTAGGATCGGTCGCGCTTCTTATCTGCTATATTACGCAAAAGTACTTTGTTGAAAAGAATAGTGCCTCTATAGTATGATCCGCGCTCAATCATGGTGTGAGAGCACAGTAGAGCGGGATAAAAACTGTTGCGATTGCATTGAACAATTCTTATCTACGCGGAATCGCTGGTGCACTGTGGAATGCTCGCGTATATGTTCACGAGACGTTTGTATACCTTTGTCAGCTGACTACTTCATCATCAGGTATGATTTCTTAAAATCTGCACCATGCTTCATATTGGGGTCTAAAGTTGTGTCCTTCCAAATTGGGGGTTCCGCCGGTCGAATCGGAATAACACAGGTTGTGAGAGAACAAATATTCTACGAAATGATTGAAGATGCTGTGAATCACATGACTGCATAAGTACTATTTATAGCCGTCTGGCAGTCGTTGCGTTGGCAAGGCTGAAGATCTCACCTGTAGCCTGATTCTCCCACTCCGTTTCCAAAACGAGTGTACACACTCTCTATCCATAGTTATCGTCATAACATCAACGCTCTATGTTAATCGTTGGTTCTGTATGATTTATACTGTTGGCTGAGAACCGTAAACATGCTCAACAGTGCGCTAGCTAAGCTGAACAAGCAGTCTGCCATCCGCAGGGCTAAAAAATCTGAATATGGACTTTTCACCGTAGTCGACAAAGGCCCTGACGAACTAAATATTGCCGACATTGTCGCTATCCACGGGCTCAATGGACACTACGAATCCACATGGACCTCCGAAAGGGAAGACGGAGTTGGGGTCAATTGGCTGAAGGATCTTCTGCCTAAGAAACTTCCAAACACGAGGATCTTATCATTCTCATATAATTCTAGAGTACAATTCAGCAAATCCTGCTCTAATATTCATGATTTTGCAATTCAGTTACTTGAACAACTTCTCGCCGTACGAAGGTCACAGATTGAAAAGGCTCGGCCAATCGTTTTTGTCTGCCATAGCCTCGGAGGTATCGTATTCAAACAGGTGCGTGTTATGATTCTATGCAATTTTCCATTGCTGATCTCTTTGTTCAAAAGGCTCTAGTCATTGCGGGCAGTGAAATCCGCTACCACGAAGCCATCCGTATTCACGTTGCTGGAGTCGCCTTTTTTGGGACACCACACAAGGGGTCTGGCCTCGCGTGGTGGGGTGGCTTATTAGGCAGCTTCCTCAAAACTGGCAGTCTATCAACGAGTACAAATACTCTCTTGACGAAGGACCTGGAAAGTAGCTCGAGAATTTTAGAAATGATATCCAAGTCGTTCATCGTTCACGGACATTCATTGGAAATCTTCAGCTTTTATGAGACCGAGAAGATGAACTTTTCGAATTGCAAGGTTGGTTGCTTCATATCGCTCAGCATATGGTGGATTATATTAATGGAAATTTCCAAGGTGGTAGAGACTGAGTCCGCTACTCTCGGCTGGCCGAAAGAAACAGCTATACCGATCGACGGGAACCATCGGTCTATGTGTTGGTTCACCCATGAAGACGAACCAAGATTTCAACCTGTATGGACAAGCCTTGATTGCCTCATTTCCAAAGCTACAAGTACCTGTAAGCTCCTCTAATTGCTGGTGTACTCTAGGGAACTCTAACGAATGCCTAGCAACAACATCAACCCAGAGAATGGGAAACTTCTCCGTCATGGACAAAATTGTGTGGAAGCAGAGGGATATAATAACGGAACTTCGCAGATGTGATTATGCGCAACACAAGGAACGAAACCCTCCTGCAGTAGATGGGACTTGCACTTGGATTTTTGACCATGCTAAGTATCGATCTTGGTTAGCGGAAACCGGCGCCTCTCTTCTCTGGATATCTGCGAACGCCGGATGTGGCAAGTCAGTTCTGGCATCATTCCTAGTAGACCACCACAAGAAGCTCTCGACAACTCATACTGCAACTCATACTAATGTATGCTACTTTTTCTTCAAGGCGGATAACAATGAGCAGAGTGACGCCTTGCATTGCTTATCGGCACTGTTGCATCAGCTCTACATGTCTCAGCCATCATTGACTAAAGTTGCTGAGAAATTATTGAAGGAAGAAAATGTAAAATTGGGAAGGGAGAAGTTGTCAAACATACCTACGCTATGGAGGCTTATCACTAAATCTTCCGAAGCCCCTGAAGCACGACCCACCATCTGTATCATTGACGGCCTGGATGAATGCGAAGAATTCTCGCGCAAATCATTGATCCAACTCA
The DNA here is from genome assembly GCA_001007845.1 of Nigrograna mackinnonii. Lineage (NCBI taxonomy): Eukaryota > Fungi > Ascomycota > Dothideomycetes > Pleosporales > Nigrogranaceae > Nigrograna > Nigrograna mackinnonii. The sequence continues at coordinate 127,744 of JGVQ01000397.1, forward strand.
TATCTCGATACTACACTATACCCAAGCATGATCATCAGGTTCAATGTGGAGTGGAAAAGAAGTTGAAGTTATTATCGACTAGCCGACCTGATAATTCGATCAAGGCCGCGTTTGATCGACACCAGGAGCTCGAGAGTGCATATACGGGACAACCACGTGGAGGCAAAGGTAAAAGTACACGGTTTGCAATCATGCGGCTCAGAGGCGAAGACGAAACAGGCGCAGTTAGTCACGATCTCGAGCTCGTAATCAAGAATGCCATGGAAGATATCAACGCCGACGAACTGCCACCAGACATTTCGCAATACCTAGAGAGGGAATTGATTTCTAGAGCTGACAGGACCTTCCTATGGGTTATTCTGATTATCCAGCTACTCCGGGAACGAGTCGCCGAGGGGGCTTCACGTCGTGAGCTTGACTTGATACTCAGGAGTAGGAGTGTTGATGCAATCTATGCCGCTCTCATCGAATCAAAAGCCAAGAACTCTAAAGCGCGAAAGATGTTGAATATCATACTAGCTGCGGTTGAGCCGCTCACCGTTGAGGAGTTGAGTATTGCTCTCGCAATCCAGCCAGATCACGAAGCATTCCAAAATTCTTCCCAACCACGGAGGCCAAGTCGCAGAACGTTCGACCATGTAGAGTGGGAGCTTGCATACCCCTTTGAGAACCACATAAGTGGGCTGTGTGGGCACTTCGTGCGGATCATCAAGAACAAGGTATATCTGGTCCATGAAACGGCTCGAGAATTTCTAATGAAACGGGGCCCTCAAGAGGCAACACCTCGGTTGGAAGATCCGTTAGACAATTCATCGGAGCTGATGTGGGTCGTAGATGGCATTGACACAGACTGCATACCTGGCCCCTACTGTCAGAAGGATGGAAGTGAAGGTACGAGCCTAGCCTCAAGCGACCTTAGCTCGACATGGCAACATACCTTCTCCTTAAGCGATGCACATGCGGTTCTCCTGGAGATATGCGTCACCTATCTCTACATGCTTGGCAAAGCACGTCAACACGTAGGATCCCGGGCCCGTGGACCTAGCTTAAAAACCTCTGCTTTTCTCCAGTACGCTGCAAGATCATGGACGACTCATTTTCACCAAGTGTGTAGGAGGAGGAGGATTCTGAAACGTGACCTACCGTACTATTATGGTTTATGTCACCCTGAATTTCCGGGATTTCTAAGTTGGCTACCCGAGGCAGGCGTGAATCTTGATCAGCTGAAATCTATGAAAAACATGCTTTGGGGTGACCGTCTACAAGATCAACTGATTCGCAGATTCGGACTCGAATGCAAAGATCTTGGGGATCACAATGCTACGATATCACATTCAATCAATGTAGATCTTCAATATTTGGCCGAATCAGGACATTTCTCATGCAACCCAACCGCGTTCAAAAACTCCAACTTCCCAGTAGCGGCGGACGACACCGGATTTGTTTCGTTGAAATTCGATTAAAAGCCCAATACGGGTACTCGTCGGTCCCCTATAAGGTAGCAGTGGCGGGATGATCAAATTATGGGTAACAGCATTGCCGATTTTTAAAAGGCCTTGCACCTATGTTAGTTCTATGACGATCTTTACAATCTTCTTGAAACTTCTTTTTATAGAAAGGGTTCATACGTAATTTGGTGTACAAGTGCTCTGCATCTAGGCAATGGCATGAATTTGCAAATCACGCCTGCCAAGTTGTGATCAAGAAGCGGTACCACGGTTTAGCAAATCTATCAAACTTACGCTCTAGAAGCTTTGTTGAGTAGGTGGAACCAATTTCTGTGCCAAGTTGCATACAACGGGCAAAGCATAGCGTGATCACTAAATTTAGACATACCGAGGGTCTGGCCAGTACCAACAGACTGGTTGTGTGATTGAACGAGAAACGGGTGATGCGATAATCTCGTTTGTTGTTGGGCGAGAGCATAGGGCATGTAGGCTTCGAGTTCCAAGGCGGTGCCGTGGAGCTAATGTGGAATAGGACGGAACATAAACCATTGAAGCTTGGATGATTTAAACCCTCAGTGAGAATGCTTGTTTCGGAAACATAAAGATCAGTCAAGCGAAGTAAGTTGATGCGATAGTCAATGCCACATCATAGTGTACTGCTCTGCCTTCGAATACTCCCAATGCGATTAACATCCTGTCTAAAGCTATGGCATCGTTTCCATGACCATCAACCATGAGTTACACTTCATGAGCTACCTAGGTACTTGTCCCAGGAGTTCACTGACCCAGACACGTGCCAAGGTACATAACGGCATCCCACCCACCCTTAGCGTATCCCAAACCAAGACGGCCCAGATATCACGACTTCGCATTACTTTATTCCAACATCTCGGATTCGTCCAACATCTGCCCGTGTAACGTTACCATGATTTGCTCGACCAGGATCTCCTCAATGCCCTGAGACTTATCTCCTTCCTCATCGGTTGATCCAGGGTCCCCGTGTCTCCGATGATGCAAGACTGGGCGAAATTTCGCAAGAAACCCTGGTAGAATGCCTGAGGCGCGGAATAAATTAAAAGGAAGAGAAGAGTGCAATGCCTGATTGCGGCTTTGGATTATCCCATCCCTTTCGCGTCTTGCATCCTTCGCAAATCCTTCTTGCTGTATTTCGTGCAGTTTGCTCACCGACCGGTCAAAACATGGTGGCGCTGAAGAAGCTGTTCTGGGATACCGATTCCGACGCAGACCTTACCCAAGTCAAGGAGAAGAATGCGCAGATCGGTGAACAGGTCTTTGTTGATGGTGTGCCCGTTTACCAAGACGGCAATGGCGCTCCAGTGGAGCAACTTAGCCCTTTGGGTTATCACGTAGGCTGGGCTGGCATTCTGTTCCTGAACGTCAGTCAAATGGTCGGAACAGGAGTTTTCAGCACCCGTAAGTGAATCTACAATTATACTCTGAACGCAGAGGAAGGGATCAATTGCTAATATTTCATTCAGCGGGTAACATTCTGAACGCGCTCGATTCCGTTGGGCTCAGCATTCTCTATTGGGTCTTTGGCGCCATCATCGCTGCAGGTACCGATCCTCCAGCCTCACCGATCAGAACATTCATGACAGGGGACTAAATCCGTGCAGCTGCTCTCGCCGTGTACCTGGAATACGCATCGCTGTTTCCCAATCGCTCGGGTGGCCAAGTCACATATCTCGAACAGGCGTATCCCAAGCCCGCGTTCCTCTTCCCTCTAGCATACGCATTCTTTGTCGCGGCGTTTTCGTTCTCCAGCAGCAATGCAGTGGTTCTCGCAAGATACATCTACCGCGCTGCTCAATACGAGGCGGGAGAATGGGCGAACAAGGGGCTGGCGATGGCGTCATATACCTTCCTGGCCATTCTCTGCCTGATATCTACACGCTGGTCCATACGACTCATGAATCTGATTTCGGCCGTGAAATTGATCATCCTACTCTTTATCGTGTGCACAGGATTTGCGGTCCTTGCAGGTAATACCAGAGTCAAGGATCCGCATGTCAATTTTAGGACCAGTTTCGATGGCGTTACAAAGAATGGTAATGGCATTGTAAATGCCTTGGTCAGTATCAACTTCGCTTACATGGGATATGCGAATGCGTTCAATGTCGTGGCAGAAATCAAGGTACGTCAACCAGGCAAAATGGCTGCTCTTTGAGTCTGACAGATTTCAGAATCCTTTCCATACACTCAAGAGAGTCGCTCCTCTATCCCTTCTCATTGTTGCAATCTTGTACATTCTCGCGAATGTAGCGTATTTTGCCGCTGTCCCCGCCGAAGATATTCGAGAATCCAACGAACTGACAGCTGCGCTCTTCTTCGAGGCTGTATTTGGTGAAAACGCAAAGGGTCTTCCCGCGTTGATTGCTGTCAGTGCTGCAGGAAACATCATGGCAGTCATCATTGGCACAACTCGCAACATTCGGGAATGTGGCCGACAAGGAGTCCTTCCATGGCCCCATATCTGGGCCTCAACACGACCTTTTGGAACTCCATTCGCTCCAATCTTATTGAAGTGGGCGCTCACACTGATCGTTATCCTGGCATTACCGTTCGGAGACGCATTCAACTTTCTAGTCGATCTCCGTTCTTACCCAGATTCAGTCTTCCTTTTCCTGATGGTTGTCGGCATTTACAGCGTTCGATATCGCCGCAAGAAAGAAGGTCTTCCGCCGGCAGAATTCGAAGCATGGCATATTGCCTTGATATTCTCGGCTGGAATTTGTCTCTTCTTGCTCATCATGCCATGGTACCCACCTGAGGATGGAGGTGACGTTTCTTTCTGGTATGGCACTTATTGTGCTGTTGGTATTGGTCTCATTGTCGGTATGGGATTGTACTATTGGGTCTGGATGAAGGTTCTGCCTAGATTGCGGGACTACAGCGTCAGGACCGAAACATTGGTATCGGATCAAGACGGCAGCGTGACACATCGCTTGGCCAGAGTGCCGAACTCTCAAGTCGCTGAGTGGGACCGCACACATGACGAGGCAGGCAATGTCTTAGTAGAAGCGGCGCAGAATGTGGGTGAGGCGAACGACCAGCGTCTGATCAAGAGAGTCAAGGTCAAGAATGTCGCGTCGCCGGATGTTGCCGCCGGAGAGAAGGCATAGTCCAGCTAGGCCGGTTGCTAAGTGGTCTATTCACACAAAGTGAGCACGTCAACCAAGTAGCAGTGAAGAACATAAATTGGTATATTGAAAAAAAGACAAATCAAAACGCTGCGTCAATATCATCCACAATCTGGACTTTGATACTGCCATTGCTCAAATCTGAACAAGTATGTAACGCCTCTAGTGATCGCTCCAATGGGTATACATGAGATACAAGTGGCTTCAGATCTAATATACCTCCCGCAAGACACTGTAACCCAGTCGGCCAAGTGTCCCGGTACCTGTTAATAAACCTAAGGTCGATCTGCAAATGTACTTAGTTCTCATACACTCTCTTTAACTCAAAAAATTCCTTGAAGAAAACGTACCTCAGCGAGTGAAAGATGCATGAAGGGTAAATTATTCATGATCTCGCGTCCCACCCCAATAACCATCACCGTACCGCCTCTTCTGGCTGTGTACGCAGCAGTGATGACACTACTTTCCACACCGGTACACTCCAATACGGTTTCTGGCGCAAAATATTCCTCAGTCCCGAATAACTTCCTGATCTCTTTTGCATTTCCTGCTGCATCTAAGTCCCGCCTGACTTGATAAGTTGAACAGCTTGGCACGAACTTCTTTGCGAATTCTAGACGACCTGCGTCAAGGTCGGTGATTACGAGTGGGTGAGCACCAGAGGCGCGAGAGGCGGCCAAGGCGATGAGACCGATTGGCCCGGCTCCGCAGATTACGGCGCCTCGACCGAGAGTGAGTCCTGCGGATTTGATGCCGTGCATTACTACGCTGAGAGGTTCTAACAGCGCGCCTTCTGCGAACGAGACGTTGTCGGGGAGCCTGGTTTTGATTAGTTGAAAGTCTTTTAAGGGATTACGCGCCAAATTCTTACTTGTGGCACCACTTAGCTGGGTGGGTTTTGTATCTCTGTATAGTCCCATGGTACGGATAAACGCCCGCAAACTGCACATCTTCACACAGGTTATAACGGCCGTCCATGCATAAGAAGCACTCTCCGCATGGAACACCGGGTTCGACAGCCACACGATCACCTGTCATGCTGTCAGATAACTCCTACGCACGTTATCTGCGCGGGAACTTACCAATCTGGAGATTTGTAACACCTTCTCCACATCGTATTACTATACCAGCTGCTTCATGACCTAATATGCAATCTCCTTCAACGACAAGCGAACCTATCCGCCCGGCTTTCCAGAAGTGGATATCAGACCTTCAAGGATGGGTCAGTTACACTTCATGATAGTGAGTGTCTTGGGAAATGGCTACCCGCATACACCAGTTGCTTTTATATGGAGCAAGACTTGTCCCGGACCTGGTGCATATACTGGAGCTTCAGCTTGTTTAAGTTGATGGTCGGCCGTGACTTGTAACGAAGGGTTCGGTAGTGGGGCGGCGAGCGTTGCTTGCTTGATTTGCGAATGCCCGTTTGGTGTCTGAGAAACTACCTTAGTATGTGTTGTATCTGCGCTGGGAGTGTCGAGCACAATTGAAGGAGCCATATCTAAACTGTAGCAAATTATTGAAGTATACTTGTCATCAAAATAGCGGAAGAGCGCTGGATGTTATGCAGCTCTATGGTGGGGCCAGGGTGAGCGGAAAGAGAGGCTTTAGCACGGATACACGCCGCTTAGCCGAGCATGTGTCTGCTGTGTAGAGAACTTTCTGAAGATTTTGTTGAGGGTTGGCATTGTGTGTTCCAGAAATCTCCGCAAGAAGGCCACAGAAGCAACGCGTCAGGGTTCGAGAATCGTTGCGGAGAGGTGGCGTGGGATAGGCACTTCCTCGGGGTGCGCTAATTGGTGGGGGAATGGTGCGTAACATTTCCTGATCTGATCAGCGGTGGTTATGGATACTACTTTCGGACGACCTACCTCGGATTTCCTATGTCGGTAAATCTGTACAGATGTAGACCAGCTTGAGCGGAAAATAGTTGTATGATAAGATACAGGGCTCTAAAACCAAAATACTGCGCTCGTACTTCAATGGTTTTCATCAGCGGCCTCACTGCAGCCTCCACGATCTTTAGCCATGTACGTTGAATTGGAGCATCCCCAATCTGTGGGCAAAGGCGAGACAGAGTATGGCAAGAATGTTGTCAATGGATTAAAGAAGGAGGAAGAGATCGAGCAGTCATCTGTTAAGGCATTGTCGAAAGAACATGATCATGTATTGAAGTCTTTCAGACTGCTGATCGCAGATCTGTGCCAACAGTTCAATGGAGGTCATCCTGGGTAAGTCGTTGTTACTGCAAAAAGTCAAAGCGTATGCTAAATGGCGTAGAGGTGCTATTGGTATGGCAGCGATTGGAGTCGCACTCTGGAAATATGTGATGCGGTACGCGCCGCACCACCCGGATTACTTTAATCGTGATCGATTTGTACTGTCAAACGGTGAGCAACAAGGTGATTAAAAAACACCTGGATTAGTACTAATGACACACTTCATAGGCCATACTTGCCTATTCCAGTATACATTCTTACATTTGACGGGATACAAAGACATGACTCTTGACCAGCTCAAATCTTACCATTCTGACCGAGTCGACGCACTTTGTCCTGGTCATCCCGAGATCGAGCACGAGGGCATCGAAGTAACAACCGGACCACTAGGCCAAGGAGTAGCAAATGCCGTAGGGCTAGCCATGGCGACTAAAAACCTCCAAGCAACATACAACAAACCAGATTTCGATGTTGTCTCTAATCATACTTGGTGCATGATTGGAGACGCGTGTCTTCAGGAAGGTGTAGCACTGGAAGCAATCTCATTTGCCGGACATCTCAAACTCAACAACCTTACCATCATATACGATAACAACCAGATAACATGTGACGGGAGTGTTGATCTGACAAACACGGAAGATGTAAACACAAAGATGAGAGCCTGCGGCTGGGATGTAATCGATATTGAAGATGGATGCTTTGATATTGATGGCTTGGTAACTGCGCTAGAGAAAGCTCGAGTGTCGCGCGACAAGCCTACATTCATTAACGTTCGGACCATCATTGGCCTTGGTAGTGCGGTCGCTGGAAATGCGGTGGCTCACGGAGCGGCATTCGGTGCAACTGACGTGGCCAACATGAAGAAGATGTATTCGTTCAATCCGGAGGAATCGTTCGTTATCAGCCCAGAAGTGCGGCGGTTCTTTGCTGATATTCCAGCGCGCGGGCAAGAGTTCGTACAAGAATGGCAGAAAAAGGTACAGGAGTACGCAGCCAAATATCCAGAACTCGGAGCGGAATTTCAAAGGCGAGTAGAAGGTCGGCTGCCCGAAAACTGGAAGGACTTGATCCCTCAAACATTTCCGGAGAAGCCCACGGCTACTCGAGCGTCCTCTGGACTGGTATTCAACCCCATTGCAAAGGAAGTCAACAACTTTATGGTCGGCACTGCAGACCTATCACCTTCTGTCAACATGATTTGGAAAGGCAAAGTTGACTTTCAGCATGTGAGTACAGTCCATCAAACTTACCTGAGCGACATAAGGCTGACTTCTACGTAGCCGGATCTCAAGACGACTTGCGGCATCACCGGAAACTACGGTGGTCGATATATCCACTATGGTGTCCGTGAGCATGCTATGTGCGCCATCTCCAACGGAATGGCAGCATTCTCCCCAAACACATTTATCCCAATCACTTCTTCCTTCTTCATGTTCTATTTGTACGCAGCTCCAGCCGTCCGTATGGGCGCATTGCAGCACCTCCAAATTATCCACGCCGCAACTCACGACTCAATCGGCATGGGCGAGGATGGACCTACACATCAGCCCATCGAGTTAGCCGCATTGTACAGGGCAATGCCCAATTTGCTATACATTCGTCCGGGTGATAGCGAGGAGACAGCAGGTGCATGGATTACAGCCATTGAAGCAAAGACCACATCGACGATTATCTCGACATCGCGTCATGCGTTACCACAGTTATCTCAGACAAAGAGGAGTGGGGTAGCAAAGGGTGCATACGTTTTAGAAGAGGCCGACGACGCAGATGTGACTCTCATAGGCGTTGGTGCCGAGCTAAGCTTCGCCCTGGATGTCAGCAAAGAGTTGAAAACTAAGGGGGTGAAAGCCAGGGTAATCAGCTTCCCATGCCAGCGTCTGTTCGAGGCCCAACCCCTCGATTACAAGAGGAACACATTGAAGAAGCATGTTATCCCAGCAGTGGTCATTGAACCATATGCTCCAAATGGGTGGGAGAGATATGCAAATGCAGCGATTTGCGTGAAGAGGTTTGGCCACAGTCTTCCAGGAAAGGCTGCCTACAAATACTTCGGCTTCGAGGTCGAGAAAATGACATCGAAAGTCGCAGAGTATGTCGAGCGAATCAAGGGAGATGCTATTCTTCGACAGGAATTCGTTGAGCTGTGAGTGAAAAGACATTTAGAGGAGCTCCGGTGATCAGCACCAATCTTTGGGCAGGCGTCGAAGGGATGCATTTTCGGGACTGGTAACATTTTAATGGACTATTAAGAAGATTAGCGACATAGCCAATCGATCAAATGAATAAGTATGCTTCGCGCGGACGCGTCTTGAATGATGAAGTGTGCCAAGTTAGACCGCGCAAGCCATCTGAGATGGGCCGAGGTCCAACGCCACTTCCCGTGATTCGACTAATGACCTAGCATTCCCCACTCCATAGGTGTAAGGATGCATCTGGACTCTTTCTCTTCATTCACCCATTACTCGATAATCCCACAGTCAAAGTGTCCATCCATGACAGATGAACCGTCGCACAAGCGGAGGCGGGTCAACGTGCCCGAACACGCCCCTGATGACTTCCTTTCATCGTTCCTTCCTACACCCTCAACCGAAAATCATCACTCCTCTTCTGGATATGGATTTGATTACATACCTATCGACCCTTTCCTATCGCCAGCAACAAGTTGGGGTATTGATGAATTAGCTCACGATCCGAATTACTTGGCGTCGCAGGAGGAGCTTCGCTCGCTTCTGTTCAACACAGCGCGTTCTGCAGGTCCCACTCGGGCTGGGACCCCAACAGACGAAGATCCAGACCACGATACCCACGAATTGGCATTCAATATCAAGCAAGTACTAGCAAAGGGCAGAAGAGTCCAGTACTTGAAAAATTATATTTCTCATGTTGCTCCATGGGTAAGTACGTCTTGATTATTTGCGCGGTCTTGGCCATGCTAACTGGAAAAGCTCGACATGTTTGACAGTGATTGTGCCTTTGGCATACAGCTTCCGGTCTTGGCCAAGGAGTCAGCACCTCTCATGTATGCTATTCTTGCCATAGGTGCCCGTCAATTGGAGCGCAGAGAAAAGACACAATCATCCTTCGACAGCCTCGAACTATATCAAGAAGCTATCAGACTACTTACACCTTTACTCCAAGCACGGGATCCACACGTGATTGCGGCCTGCGTTGTACTGTGCTGTTTGGAGATGTTTGCCGCAAGTGCCCAGGACTGGCGTCACCATCTTGAGGGATGCGCAGCTGTCTTCGATGCGTTTGGAGTCAATGGTTTCAGTGGCGATGTCTTGCAAGCTGTGTTTTGGTGCTACGCGCGGATGGGTCAGTAGAAACATTTTCATCCGACGACCCCTACGCCCTGTCGAACTCATGCTAATCATTTCAAAGATGTTTGCGGTGCACTCATTTCTGACGGGACAGAAAGCACTCTTTTAAAGCCGTCTAAGTGGTTACCACCAGGGACAACCGAGGACTTTGCGGAGTCTTTATTTCGGGCCATGCCAAAGCCAGACATGTATGCAAACTACGCAGTTTATCTATGCGCGAAGACATGCGAACTCATCTCGGATCGAAATAAACATGTCGAGCTCGGCGAAGACAATGGCTGCGATTCGCACTGCTTCCAGGCTCGATGGTCGCAACTCTGGGATCAATTATCTAACTGGGCACTTTACCGTCCGCCCGAGATGCTCCCAGTAGAGACCACTAATTCTACCCCGTTCCCACATCTGTTCTTCTCTCATTGGGCTGCAATATCTTCTAATCAGCTTTACCACACTGCCTGCGTCCTTCTACTCAATGCAAATCCCCGACAAAAAGTTCTTTCACCGTCTCCAACCACGTCTGTTCTTTGGCATGCAAAGCGTATCTGCGGAATCTCGCTCGCAAATCCCCATGAAGGATGTCTGAATAACGCCATCCAGCCTCTCTGGATAGCCGGAAAGCTGCTGAGCCATAGCACGGAGCAAGCTTTGGTAGTCAAGACCATTCGCCATATCGAAGCCCTCACGGGATGGACTGCTTGTTGGCGAGTACGCGACTTGGAGAATGTGTGGGGTTACGAAGTTCGACCGTAGCCATGAGGACAGGGTATATTGAATCCAGATGTCCTATGTTGAGAACCCATCACCACCCATCCGCCATCCGCCACTCTTCTCGTAGCTCCCCTAGATGTTGGGAGATAGACCATCCGGTTAGCTTCTCCACAGACTCAAAAGTCTTCAGTATCGCCGCATGCTGGCTTCCATGAGTCGCTGTTCTAGCCGCCACAAGAAGGGAAGCGAGAAGACAGGGATCCCAGCAATCACGTCTATCGTTATTCATGGCAATCCCACATATACGACGGGAATGCCAAAGTGTGGACATAAATAGCGTGTTGGGGTTGGTTCGGCCAGCGAAGCGTGGCTTGTTTTGCAGTAAGAGGAGCATTCCAGTGTGATATAGCTGGTTAGCAAGAATGGCTGCCCCGTTCGTGAAGACGATGGTTGGAAACTCATCCTCGGAGTATTGTCCCTCTTTTGGGTCCAATTCAATGATCGCTTGGATATCTTGGGGCCGATTTGTGAAAGACTTTTCGAACATTCGAACCAGCGAACTCCAAATCTCGACTCGATTCGAGCCATATTGCGGCCCGAGGTCACTATTCTGATCTCCATTGCAGAATTTAACAGCATTGAAACAGAAGCTCAGGGCATTGTACGACTCCTGCAGGAGGCGATCAGCTGTCATCTCTGCAAGCAACGTCTCCGGAGCCAGAAGTCCACTTGGAGCAGATATTCGAAGCGGCGTAGAATTTGCTAAGATGGTACTGAGCTCTTGGTAGCTAGTTAGTACATATAAGTAGACTTATGGTGTAGCGCTTACGAAGTCTAATAAGGAGACAGTAGACAGAAGAAGCCAACGGTCGATTTCCTATCTCGGGGAAAAGAAGTTCCAATACTCCATCTCCGAGGCTTATCCCATCTCCTAGAGACCAAAATTGATCGAGATCTGATACTGCTTTTCTGACAATGGCGAGTACGGTGAATAGTGCTCTGTGGACGGCGTCTGCTTCGCTATCTAGTTGCTGGGATAGAGCCATGCGTAAGGGTGGGTCGGGCGAACGCAATTCCTTACTGAGGCCCTCATTCCCATTTAACGACATTTCGGCTAGCGTCAAAAGTATATAACGGATCGGAGTTGAATGCGTCGATAATTGCAAAGCCTCACAGCCAAAACTTTGTCTCGCATCACAGATGTCAAGCTTTCCTTAGCCATTAATTGAACAGGTTCAGAACGCAGGATGTCAAGATACCACTCACCCACGGCGCAATATGGTAACGATATTGCTTCAACAATCGCAGATCATGCCCATGCGGCAGTATATCAATCCCAGCATCAGCCCCAGTTTCGGCTGATTGCCATGATTGGAAGTCCTGACTGGCTGTACCTTTGCTATGCCCCGCTTTCTGTTGTACGGGGAGTGTTTGGATATTATTAATTTGATCTAAACCTGGATCTGCTTGAAGATTCTGTGAGGACAACGCTGGCGGCGAGAACAGTACATCCGTACTCGCTCCGCCCATATCCCCATTACCAAGCGCCAGCAATCCATGCAGCGCAAACTGATAATCATCGTCTTGTACTGGTGATGCAAAGTTCACAGGCACTAGCTCTGCAGCCGGGGGCTGTGTCTGCTTTGTCTGTGAGAGCAATGGGTCTGCCTGGTTGTTGTTGGCTTCATCATCTTGCTTTTCTCCCGTTTCATCTACGGCTTCATCTACGGTTTCTGCCTTTTGCTCTTCATCCTCAGTTACAAACTACAAGAGTCAGATGATCCGATTGGTCCAAATACACTGAATATCCAGATACCAAATGGAAATACTCACTCGAAGGTTAGTGTATTTGACTTTGGCAGGTACTTCGGGGGTAATGTTGTTCTTGCCCAAAAATTGGAATGCCGCTGCATACTGACACTCAAACCCCTTCGAAATGCAATTCTGACAATGCGGTCTTCCTTCATCGCCTTCGGGTACTTCAGCATAGTGTAATGTTGGGCGCGGCGCTTAATACTTACATTTTCGTCTTCTGGTGCGGCAGGTTATACAGCCCGTCCTGGATCGTTTAGGGCGCGTCTGAGTAGGGCTTTTCGCACTATCGCGGTCTTCCGATACTTCCATGTTGTTATCTGTCTAGGCCACCTCTATTTCATACTGAGACCAGGATTGAATCTTTCGTAATCACGATGATGTGGTAGTTTTTGCCCAAGAAAAGCTCAGCGGCACTACTTCGGAATCGTACCCCTCAGCCGCCAGGAACAGGTCGCTGATCCTCGGCAATGAGCTCGGACCTGTGAATGGATAAGCTCACGGTCAGTGGCGGGAAGGGTGCGAATTGGGAATCAAAAGTATCTAGATGCAGAATGCGATGATTGACGTGGAAGCTACAGAAAGTCCACGCAGCCCTATTGCTTCGATACTGGCTGCCGGGGTGTTGTTCCGCGCCTCGAGCGACTCTTTACGTCACGTCCCGAAGAGGAAATATTAAGCACCGCCAGTCAGGAAGAGGATTTGAACGGCCCACTTTTGGACCCCTCCAGTTCCACAAAACTTTTGGGTTGGAGCATACAAAAAGTTTGGCTCAACACTTTGTCCATCCCATCTTATCGCCTCAACTTCTACGGTTCAGTTTATACTATACCACAAGCAAAAATGGTCAAGGAAACAATCACCCTCGCTTCCGGCAAGGAAATGCCCATTGTCGGATTCGGTCTCTGGAAAGTCCCCAAAGAGACCGCCGCCGAGACAGTTTACAATGTACGTCACACATTTGGCGACGTGAAAACAACCACTCACCCCTTTATAGGCAATCAAGGCTGGTTACAGACTCTTCGATGGCGCATACGATTATCAGAACGAGAAAGAAGCCGGCGATGGCATCCGACGAGCCATCAGCGAGGGTTTGGTGAAACGTGAAGATATATTCGTCACTACAAAGCTTTGGAATAGCTACCACAGCAAGGAGCATGCTGTGCCTATGATGAAGGCTCAAAATGAGGCTTGGGGGCTTGGATACATTGATCTTTTCCTCATGCACTTCCCCGTTGCGCAGGAGTACGTTGATCCAGAGAAAAAGAGATACCCAGTACGTAAATTTCTCTTGCAACATCCCCTAATAACATGCTAATTGAAGAGTTAGGGATGGTGGATGGAAGATGGTAAGACCGTTAAGCTTGCCAAAGTGTCAATCCGCGAAACCTGGGAGCAACTCGAGGCCATTGTTGACGCCGGCATCGCCAAATCTATTGGTGTTTCTAACTTCCAGGCACAGCAGCTATACGACGTCGTGAGCTACGCAAAATATCCCATTTCCGCTCTACAGATCGAGCATCATCCATACCTCGTTCAGCCAACACTCATCAAGATGGCTCAGACAAACAACATTGCAGTCACCGCGTACTCTTCATTCGGGCCTCAGTCCTTCCTCGAGCTTGGTCCAGATTTTAGGGACAAGGCGTCGAAGATCGATCTCCTCTTCGATGCCCAGCCTATCAAGACCATCGCGAGCAAGCACAACGTCACTCCAGCTCAAGCTCTTTTGAGGTGGGCAACTCAGCGGTAAGTCTTAAAGATGGAGAACAAGCAAGGGTCAATTCTAACGTGAAGACAGCGGTATTGCCGTCATCCCCAAGTCAAATAATCCTTCACGTCTCGCACAAAACTTGGACGTGCTCAAGTTTGACCTTTCACAAGAGGAGCTGGACTCCATTTCTGCCCTGGACATCGGTCTCAGGTTCAATGACCCCGGTCACTATCTACCCGACCACCCGCTTTTCATCTTCGCTTAGAGATATCACAAATATGGATGGTCAGCACTACAGATCTAGAAAGGAAGTACAAAGAGATAGCTTTTGGCAAACCACTGGCTATGCCAGTGTAGACGGGAAAGTAGGAAGGAACACGCTCGACTATAAGCCGAGGCAAGGTCTGAAATTCGTACGATTGCACCCATTATATGATATATATTTTTAACGACCAATAAAGCTATGAAAGTAATTTGATCCTCACTGATAGCTACGTCAATGGCAACTGTCGTCTGTCTTTTGTAACCTGAAAAGATCGAAGGCTTCTTTTTTTTAGCTAAACATGTGATCACCACACGCACTGTAATTAAAACGATTAAGAAAGAAAAGATAACCAAGCGAAGGTCAAGTCTATTTTCTCACTCTAGGAATTCCTGGCCGACAACTGTCTAGCATTTTTTATTTCCTTTACAACCCTTTGTAGTACACTATCAGGCTTTCGCACCCTCCTCTCGCCCTTGAAGGTTAGGATGAGGAGTCTTCACCGCCCTCGTAACAGCATAAAAAGCGAAGCCTTCAGACTTGGTGGAGAACTACATGTAAGAAACGGGTTAACTAACCAGTCCCTTACTAACGGATGCTAGAAGGAGCTGTGACAGAAGAAAAGAAGGAGTAGCACTAACCTTAACCTTAGACCCAACGTAAAAAAACGCAAAATCTCCAGCAACTAGATGATGTGTGATTCCCGTAGCCTCATCCTTTTTCCATTCTTAATTAGCTTTATCCCTCCGAAGAAAAAAACCACAGAGCTCAAACATACCAAAACATCAATCTGCCCACTAAGCACATACTTGGTCTCCTCAAACGTATAATCAGCGCCTCTCTCAGGCCCAGCGATGATTCTGTAGAAGCCGGATGTTATGTGGGCGGGCGATTCGGTCTGGGTTCGGATCGAGTGGAAGTCGGCGGTTGTTGCGTTGAGGTCTGAGGGGAGGGGAATGTGTTCGTGGCCGGCGCCTTTTATGACGGTTAGGGGTACGGGGGTGGATGGCACTGGTTAGGAATGTGGGTTAGTGGTTGTGTTTGAGATGCGAGGATGGGGCTTTGGAGGTGGGTGTGGACGTACTTTTGTAGGGTTGGGGCTAGAGTTGAGGGTGAGATGTGAGAAGAGATACAGTGAAGATTTTAATGTATTTGATAAAGTTAAAATGAAGTGAAACAGTTTGCAAAGAGGTTTATATATCTCAAATACTGAACCTTCTCCAGACTTTATAAACGCAGAAACCCAGGATACCACCGGCTCAAAATGTGAACGATCGGCAGCTCGAAGTCAAGAATCTCCATCATAGATCCACCACAACCACAGAGAACCCATTTGAAAAACCAAACACAATACTATAACAAGTATAAAAGTCCATTCTACGTTTTAGCAAGTACCAAAAATGCAGTAGTCTAGGAACCCTAAGGGATACTCAAGGGATACACGCCCTACACGCGCGTGTAAGGCGGATCAGAGAAAAGTCCGACTCTAATCCAGAGGTTTTGCGAAGCTCGGATTTATCGCTGGGGATTAGTTGGTGCTAATGGTAGGTATGGTTCTAGGCAAATAGTGATGTACAGGACAATTCTTAGTTTAAGGGTCTAGTTGGATGGATGTTGAGTGAGTTCGGTGATTTGTTGATTTCGGTATCTGAGAAGCATCAATAATAGGGCATTATATTCTGATATGCTTGATAAATTGTGGGTTATTTCTCCAGCGAAGAGTTATTCTAAATTGCGTGAAGCAATGAACGTGAGCTTCGCCTCCTTCCTTGTTGTACTATCCATATTCTTGTGTCGATTAAGCATCCAGCTCATATATATGACATAGCCGACCCACCAAGCACCCGGATAGAAAGAGGCAGTGCAAATGGATCTTGTTGCATCCATACCTATGTGAACGGCAATAGCAATCGGCGTTAGGATAACGCCGTGCCTCTGGGGTTGATTAAAGCCAGGATTAAAGTTAAAATTTGGGGCACCAGGAACAATCTAACCCATGTTCGAGTTCTCGCTGGATCTATGTGAGTGAGACTCTCATTATGGGCTCTACTTGCTCGGGATACACTACAAATTAACGGTCGAGTCATCAACTCAGATAAATCATGTCGCTGTATCTCATTGCCTCTCGCTGTCCAATGCACCATGCCAGAAAGACCATCTAGTCCTCCATGCTTTACTTTTAGCTTATATAGATGCCCAGAAAGAGATAATTTACCCTCAGAAACAGCTAGCTTAAATCATAGATCTACGTTCGTGCAACACGTGACTTCCGCATTCATCTTCAGGCGACCGTGGCGGTGCATCCAAGGACGCGTACGCAATTACGAAATTTATCCGAATTCTGGGAAACTCACAGATGAAATTCTCATAATACGTACAGTATCAACTTTGGTATGCGATGTGCGATCGTAAAGTTGTATGAAGAGACCTGCGTAAATGTCGAGATGCAAGCCCACGAGCCTAGGGTTTACGTACGCACTTACGACTTTCTATTGAATGTTCAGAAAATCAGACAGGAGAGCCCATGATGTAGTAAATATTGGTTTTGAGTTGTGATGGAAAAGCTGTGTATAAAGGCGGGTGTTTACATGAGCTGTTGAAGACAAGTCGCAACTACATCTACAAGAAGTCCTCTCTGATACCCACTATGACTCGATCCGCTTCAATTGCTTCCGCGCTTTTTGTTCTCATTCCCACGCTTAGCCTTGCAGGTGCAATTCCTCGCCAGGCTCTCTCAGAGAGCTATGACTATATCGTTGTTGGCGCTGGAGCTGGCGGGCTCACCGTAGCCAATCGCCTCTCCGAAGACAGCAGTAAGGTTCCATCGTTGGTTTCCAACTCTGAGATTTGATCTGATCACGAGAATGCAGATGTAACTGTTCTAGTCATTGAAGCCGGCCCCTTGTGCGTCTTTCTAAGTACAAATATTGAAGTACTGGCTAACGATATACATTTTGCCTATCAGTGATGAGTACGAAGACTTCATCACAATTCCAGGTCTTGCTGGCAGTGGAGTTGGCACTCAGTATGATTGGAACTACACTTATGTCCCTATTGAGTCGCTAGAAAACCGAACAGAAAATCTCCCGTTAGGAAAAGCTGTCGGAGGCACGACCAAAATTAATATCATGTCTTGGAACCATGGGTCAGCGTCAGATTACAACAGATGGGAAGCAATTGGCCTAAAGGGCTGGAATTGGGAGTCGCTCTCCGGTTACTTTCGCAAGGTAGAGAAGATTCCATGCCGATGAAACAGCTGCTGATGCACCATATAGTCAGAATCTTTCACACCGGCAACCGCTGAAATTGCGGAGGAATATAATGTGACGGTAGATCCTGATGCTCATGGATACAGTGGATACGTTCGCGCAACCTATTCACCATTCTACTGGCCAACCACCAGTAAAATCACCCCAAATCTCACACAAGGAGCTACCGGTAGTGTTAACCTATAGTAGGAAACTTCGTCGATGCAATCCTCGAACTGGGTATCCGCAAACCTCTTGACCCAGCCAGCGGCGATACCTATGGCGCATGTTTCTCTCCGCATAATCAGGACTCGGTGAACGCAACTCGCAGCTCTGCACGAGAAGCATATTATGATACTGCTAGCAACCGAAGCAATTTCCACCTCATCGCGAATGCACAAGTTACACGCTTACTCTTAACAACAGGGTCTGGGAATGTCACTGTATCTGGTGTGGAGGTGAGCAGAGTCCCACATCTTCCCCCTGACGAGGCGAAAACTTACTAAACTGTGCAGTATTTCTCTTCCAACAACTCAGAAATAGTGAACATCACCGCAAACAGAGAAGTCATTCTTTCCGCGGGCGCCGTACATACTCCACACATACTGCAGGTGTCCGGCATCGGAGACTCTGGTCTATTAGAAAGCATCAATGTGACCACTGTCGTTGATCTCCCTGCTGTAGGCCAGAACTTTCACGATCACGTCTTATTTGGGACACAAGGCGAGGGTAAGTGAATCTTAGTTGCTTTGTCAAGCATTGGCTTATGAGACACAGCAATCGCACCGCTAACACGGGACAACTTGACCACCAATGCCACTTACGCTAATGAATCACGAGCACTCTATGATAGAGAACGAACGGGTCCCTACGCAAGGGCTGGTGGTGACTTTGTTGGGTACTTGCCGCTCTTAACCTACTCAAACGCCACATCCACGATCCAAGAGGAGGCCGCCGCTCAAGATCCCGCTGCTGTTCTCCCTCCCGGGACACCAGATGAAGTTACAGAGGGCTATAGAACAGCACATGCAGTACTCACAGAACGCTTAGGGGCACCCGACTCCGCCATGGTAGAATTTGGATGGCGTGAAGGGGGCATAGGCATGGGACTGCAACAACCATTCTCACGAGGCAGTGTCCAGGCCGTATCCTCGAGCATTTTCGACGCTCCGCTCGTGAACCCGCGGTCACTAGAGAATCCTATCGATATTAGGATATGTGTTGAAGCGGTCAAGTTTGCCAGAACTATTTTGCAGACAGAGGCATTGGCTGAGTTGCAGCCCGTTGAAACCAGCCCCGGTGCGAATGTGACCAGCGATGAGGATATCGCGGCTTATATTGTGAGGGAAGCATCGCCGGCGTGGCACGTAGCTGGTAGCTGCAAGATGGCTCCTAGGGAACAAGGTGGTGTTGTTGATACAGAAGCGAGAGTCTATGGTGTTGCGAATCTGAGGATCGTAGACGCCAGTATCATGCCTTTCCTCCCGGCCGCCCACCCCATGAGAACAGTCTACGCGATTGCAGAGAAGGTAAGCATAGATTCATCTAACATCTTTGATCACTGACGTTGAGTCTTGGACAGGCTGCAGATATCATTCGCGGGCGCAGTTAAATGAGTAGATGTATTGTTGTTGCTAGGCCAAGCGCCATTATGGGGGGGGGCCAACATTACTTAATCTCTACTCTAATACTAAATACCCAGCTAGAATTACACATTGCAAGAGTTCACCCTTCATTAATGGACATGATCCTGATTCGCCGTGTCTACCAAACACGTTGTCTTCTTTCTGCTGGCGCTCTTCTGTAACAGTGTTCCTGAACTATTCCTGATGCTTCTAGCGCTAGTCGAGCCACGCCCATCTTGTCACTAACGAATGAGCCGGTCGGGTTAACAAAAAACGAACCACTACTCCTCAAATCAGAGGTATTGTAGGCTTCCTTGCACTAATAAGGATGCGTTTGAATATCGTAATTTCAAGTGGCAGCTGCCGACATGTTGGATCGTGATATTGCGCGTCCGTCTTCCATGACCACCGGAAGATATCTTGGCGAATCGCCCCAGTGTTTCCATAGCCATTCACGCCCATCTTTCCCTTCAATGGGAACCCATTGATCATCTTGAAAGTGCAGGATTTCATCCCACCACACAGCGATCGGGGAGCGAGGAAGTTCCGCGTCATCAGTAATCCGGACCTTTGTCGCGAGACGTTCCACCACGGAAGCGTTGAAATCGATGATGAATATCTTCACGTCACAGCTCTCATGGTAGTCCCAGCAACATATGACGTTGCGTGGCTTGATGTCCTTGTGAATCACTCGTCCTTCGAACCGTAACATGCGTTCGGCCTTAATTAACTGCACCATGATGCTGTCGCGAGTCAATTCCGGCAATTGTTGCGGGTCCAGGTCGACCATAGGAGTTCCTCGTATGTAATCAATCAGGATGAGTCGTACAGAACGAGTTTTAGGTCCGTAGGTGGTGTCTTGCGTGATGTCGAAAGTCCAAGATCCGTGGTAATGCGGAACAAGAGAACCACAAAAGCCTTGTCGGTTTAGTTCTTCATATGCAGCTGCTTCGCGCGTATAGTGACGATCTGCATATCTCACGACATCGACGTTGGAAAGACGCGTGAAAAACCATTCATCGTCATAAAGAGGGTCGTAAATCTTTGCAACCAGTTCGTCGTTCACCACAACCACCTGTGAGCTATGCTGTCCAACCCTAAGATGCTTCGTGATTCTGAGAGTGGAATGGTTTTCATAGTGTGTGGTCCCTTCCAATAGTGGATAATCGAGACAAAATTGTAACTGGGTAACGACCGGTTGGAGACGCGACTCTGGAAGAGCGGCTTTCGGGTATGGATGAAGAATCGGGGGATGCGGCTGATGGCGCCAGACAGTAAGTTCTTTGCCCAGCACATAAGGGTTTGGCGGTTGATCGTGTTCGAGGTAATCGGACATGGTTGGGTTTGGTAGGTGGTGAGGAGAGGAGGCAGAAGTGTTTACTTATGTAACTAGCTCATCTCAATAACTTGAGGCTGCCCGCAGCCCCACCTAGAACAAAGCAATACTAAGACAATCATCAGCCACAACTCTCTCATAATGACTTAGTAAGCACAGACCCTCTATAATGCACGAAGTAATGATATTATTGTCCACTAAGCATGCGCACTTGTACGCCAGATAGTTTCCATGCCATTCCCTAGAGACCATGCCTTTGGTTCCTAATATACACACATCCATAGTGGGCATCATTGTCCCCGTATTCATCTACCTTTTCTTACCCCTCCAGGAACAATTCCAATCTAGTTCTAAAATAAAGCATTTAGATGCCAAAGAAGAACCACACCATAAGTCGGAACGACAGCTATTATTCCCAAATTCCTCCGTCAGGCCTAAGAGAGATCACCTCTGGAGACTATCGTCCGCAACCCGTGCGCAGATAGTATGGAGAATTTGCCCAATGCTTCCAAAGCCAATCCTTCATATCCTGATCCTCATATGGAGCCCAACCAAGTTCTTGAAAGGGCCAGATGAGTGACGGCCATACATTTATTGGAGACTCGGGTAGCACATCATTGTCCTCAACGGGAATATCAGCAAGATGCTCAATGATTGACTCGCCAAAATCAATAAGGACGACCTCCATATCGTTGCTCTCAAGGCCCTCTCCACGGCATATGACATTCCGTGGTCCAATGTCCATATGAACTACTCGGCCCTTGAAGCGTAGGATGCGCTCAGCTTTGACTAACTTAGTCATGATGTTGTCACGAACTGCTTCGGGAAGGTGAAGTGGGTCTAGATAATCCATGCAAGTCCCTAGGATGTATTCAATAAGGATTAGATGTACTGGGCGCATAATGGTGCCATAACAGGTGTCTTGAGTTAAGTCTAGTGTCCAGGATCCATAATATTTCGGGACGACACCGTCGAGTTCTCTTCGCTGTAATTGCTCATATGCATTGGCTTCGCGTGTATAGTGACGATCTGCGAGCCTAGCAACATCGACTCTAGTGGAAACAGATTCGTTCCATCTGCCATCATAAAGAGGATCGAAAATCTTCGCCACCATAGAGTCATTGACAACAACCACCTGGGCGCTATGACGCCCAACAGCAAGTTTCTTCGTAATCCTGAACGTTATGAACTCGTCCTCAGATGTCTTACCTTCTAATGGTGGGTTGGTCAGGCAGAATTGCAACTGGGTAAGACTTCGGATCATGCGTGATGGTTTGGTTTCGATGGCCGTAGGATAAGGCGGGAAGAGAGGCGGGTCGGGTTCGTGGCGCCGCACAGTGAATATTTGACCCTCAAAGTACGGATTGCGTGGTTGATCTGCGTCTGTGAGGATGTCCATGCTTATTTGGGTGGTTTGGGTGTGCGCGAGATCTGTTGTCCTAGTGAGAGGGTCGAAGTGGAAAATCGCTTGGAAGTTTATGTTGAAGGAGCAACGGGGAGAACGGCAGAAGTGATCTTAGCAACGTTGACGTGCAAGGTCCGCACGTGTGTAAAGGTGACGCCGCGCACGTCTGTGAAAGTATGTGGTGTGGCCAATAAATCTGGAGGGTCGCGCTGGTGACATGTAGATTCACAGCTTGTCGGCGCGCTAGTGAAAGCAGCATTACCACGCTAACCACATACGGACCAAATGCCGCTTCACACAATTTCGCCCGCAGTTTAACGAGACGTACTTATGTTTGTGTCCTTTTGCACACTCTCCAAAATCTATGATTACCCACAATCGAAACTCGTACGTCAAAACTAAGAATAACGAACACATGGTTGTAAATCTTATCAGTTTCGCATTACTGCAAAGACTATTACTTTCACGCCATCAAGCTGGTTTTTCAATTGGTTTACGGCAGCAATGTCCGCTACCGCTTCGAGTACCAGGTCCCCTCAGGCAGCTGTGATGCCGTATGGCTCTACAAAGGAAATGTCTTTGCCGTTATAGAGTTCAAGAGGCGTAGCATGCTCTCGCGAGAAGAGTCCCGCACCGGAATGAGGGAGAATGTCACGATTGGAACAGAGCATGCACTCGAAAATGCCGCCGACCCACAAGCCACTCTCCTTTGGCGAAAATCCGTTGTCTTCTCCAAGCAAGCAGCCAAATACGCTGTCGAAAACGACACCTGCTTCGTTGCCTTGTTCGACTGGGCAAATCTCTTCATATACAACTTCGTCAATCTCAATGCGGGAGTTCATACAACAGGAGCATGGGCATACGGAACTTGGGTGTCGGACTATACAAACCTCTATCATCAAGTACTCTTGGGATTTCTACTCACAGCATGCGAGGCGCACAGGGTCAAAATCGGAGAGACTTAAGAACCAACGGCAAAGGCGTCTCTTGGGCAGAGAATATATGGAGTCAAAGAAGAATTGTCAATTTTACATGGGGAATCATTCAGTGCGCGATGGCGAGGTTCATCGACTTTCTTAACTCTTACTGCGCTTCCCTTCTTGAAAAGCCTCATCAAAGCATGCAATGAGCGTCGGCGTAAAATGGTATGAAAACAAGGGCGGCATAGTATTTGTGGGCATTGCAGGCGTTCATCATCAGAAGATACCATGTCTATAGAATGAAGAAATAGACACTTACAGTGAAGCAAACTGAGGGCAATGCCATGTTGTGTTGCCATCAAATTAGGCAATTCTCCAAAGAATTAGCCCCGCAGCCTGGTACCAATTTTCTGAGCACTTGGGGATATCCTCCTGCCTTGCTATCGATTTTTAGTGATGCGCTTCTGTTAATCTCGGCTCTGGTGTAAATAACCTTTGTTGCCGTCAATTTGCTTGATAAAGTTATTCGCAGATTTCTCTTCTGTGTATATTGACTTGTAGATGTCTCCTCTAGCTGAGTAATGGTTACTCATTCAGCTGCCCTGAAAAGAGTGCATACTTATGCCGGTTATACGATTATCGCGATGACAAACTCTTCACCCAATAATAGACCCCTTTCAAATCTTTCAGCTATGAACATACCCCGTATCCCATTTTCCATAACTCGCCTGGTCTGATCAACCCTGCAAAACACGGTTCACACAGGCAATATAAGTGTCTTGCGACTATAGTATACCCCAGCCTGTGTAATGTGTATAATCTTGACAGTGAAACACATTCTACAAAGCGCGACAACAATCTTAGATAGCAGATCATACAATTCCTACCAATAAGGCAAACCACTATCAAACACTAACCCAACTTAGTCGACGTACCCACCTCACTCGCCCATACGACCTATCCACCCACCTAGTTACCCAGGTACTCCACATTCGAACCATCCAATCGCAAATAACCCCCCCAAACAAATAATGCTCACGCCTCGCATTCCCACGCCCTCCTAGCCCTCCTCGCCCTCCTCGTCCTCCGAACACACAACGCCCCAACTTCTCACGTAGATCTTTGTAATCCCGGCTTACGGGCTTGACAAGGGCCTAAGTTAGCATCCAGCAACTAGTGGTAACCCGCGATCCCGAATCGGGCGAAATGAATGGCCGGGTGGCGGGGGGAGGATCTGGGGTCCACTTGTATGTATCCTTGGGAGCTATGGGGGGACGCGGATAGATTAGGGTAAAAGATAGTTGTGTGCGCGGGTGACGTATAAGTATCCTGGTGGGGGTAGCTGTTCTGATTTCTGAGGATATTAGTGAATTTTGTGAAATGTTTTGTTGAGGGTACAGTATACGGATTAGTGTCTCTCTATTTACTGCAGTTTTGAACTTCCCTGCCTTTCGAAATACTGCTCTACGATTTCCAAATCCAACAGACGTAAAGAAGACCAACTATTAAAAAAAAAATCCTCGCTCAATCAATTCATTCCCAACACCTCTCCACCATGTCATCCAAACTCCAATCCCCACTCCTCCCCACCGGATCCCTAGTCCTAGTAACCGCATCCAACGGCCTCATCGCCTCGCACATCGTCGACCAACTCCTCCACTACGGCTACTCCGTCCGCGGCACAGTGCGCTCCCACTCACGAAGTTCCTGGTTAACCCCACTCATGACATCGCGCCATCCTAACGGACAATTCGAAATCGTCGAGATACCCGACATCCTCGAAGAAGGATGCTACGACGCAGCGCTCAAAGGAGTCGGGGCCGTGATCCACACCGCAGCATTCAATCTCCTCAGCGATGACCCGACGGTGATCCAGAACGCGGTTGCGGCGAATTTAAACGTCTTGACGTCTGTGGCTCGTGCGAATTCTGCTGGTGGGGAGCAGATTAAACGGGTCGTGATTACGAGTTCGAGTTGGGCTGTTATGTATCCCACACCCAACACGCCTGCGGATTTGACGTTTGATACGTACAACGAATCCGCGGCCAAACTCCTCGAAGATCCGAATCTGCCAAAGGAGGCAAGAGGTCTTTTTACCTATGTCGCGAGTAAAGTGAAGAGCGAGCAGGCGAGTTGGAAGTGGGTCAAGGAGCATCCGGAAGCTGGTTTTGTGTTGAATTCGGTTATGCCTGCGACGTGTATTGGGCCTGTGTTGGCGCCTGAGGAGCAGGCGTATCCGAGCACTGCCGGATTCGTTAGGAGTTTGTATGAGGGGAAGAATGCGCAGTTTTTTGAGTGGTTGGAGCCGCAATGGTTTGTTGATGTCCGCGATGCGGCTCGTTTACATGTAGCGGGTGCGGTGCTGGATGGTGTTGAGAACGAACGTATCTATGGCTGGGCCGCGCCATATACGTGGCCCGGCGTAGCGAAAGTCATTGAGGACTTGTCTGGGAAGAAGGTACCAATTGACCTTAAGGATAAGGGTGAGGATCTGACGAAACCCCCTATGGAACCGAGCACCACATACCTGAAAAGACTGGGGCAGAGCGACTGGGAACCTTTCGATGGAGCTGTGCGGGCGAACATCAAGAGCTTCTACCCAGCGCTTTGAAGCACGACCTCAATGTTTGTATACGAAAGTTGCCGTTGGCAGCTGACAAGCTGAGCGACAAAGAAGACCGAATAATATACACGGAATCTTGTAACGAAGTAACGCAATCTAAATAGATCGTAAATGATCTAAAGAAGATCAGTGTGGAGCATAAGGCACTACTAAGATTATTGATTTTCTCTATTTTTTTTTTGATTCGCGATTTAGAGGGGAGTTTAGTACAAACGGCCGGCGAAGTTCTCTACGCGGCATCTCCGTGCTTGAATATCTTTAAAGAATGGTCGCTACTAGACCCTGAATTGATGATACCCTATACAAACACTACTCTCTACTTTCTCCTGCTCTGGCTCATACCGAGAATTTGGACCATGCGCACGAAAAGGTTGATAAAGTCTAGCTCGAGCGAGATAGACTCATTGACAGCATCCTTTCGGATCACCCCCCGTTCGGCTAACCTTGCGTGGTGCAAGACCTTCTGGACATCGTACAAGGTGAAGCCACCAAAGACTGCCAGGCCTCCATAGAGCCAGATGTTTTCAGACCACATGAGGGTTCTGGCAGCAGTGGCGGGGACAACCATTGGAGCCAGTCCGGAGAGAGCAACGATGGCGACACCAGCGAGGAGAGGACCTCCAAGGTATAGGTACTTCTCCTGCTTAGCGGTCGCACCAACGAAGGCGATCGAACCCATCATTCCGGCAGTGTATAGACCAGCGCGGGCGAGGAGAGCGGGCTGAAGGAACATGAGGGGCGAGAGAAGCATGGCCTGGGTAACATTGAAGGCACCCCAAAGAGCATACTTCTGGACATAGCTGCAAGGTTGTTAGTACTCTCTTCTTTAAAATTCTAGATGAATAACTTACTTGTTAGGGTCGGTAGCCATACAGCCGTACATGGTTCCAATGCTGCCAACAAGACCGAGACCAAGTACGACCCATGGGTTTGCGCTCATCAACCGGTAACTCCAGCCGCTAACATGAAGTTGACGAGCCGCCAAACCAATAATTCCAATACCAAGACCAGTGTGCATAAACGTATCGTTCAAGTAGGATCGCTCGAATGCAGGCATACCGCCATCCTCGCGGGTTTCCCGATTGAAGATAAAGTTGATACCCAGAAGGGTAGCTCCAAAGATTCCGGCGCCATAGATGAGTCGTTGCCGGGCGTCGCCCTGCGCAACTGGGTTATAGGCTGCTTGCTGATACTTCCGGCGGAAGGTTGCGCGGAAGATGTTCTGCGATTTCGAGAGGGAGGGTGCGGATTTGGGCGCAAAGAAGCTCGAGTGCTGCTTGAGTGGCGTGTTGTGGAAGGCGCGGAACGAGATGGATTGTGACGGTTTTGAGGCTTGTTTGAGTGTCGCCGTGATGGCAAATGGCCGCCGTAGCAGGAATGCCATGTTTACTGATGAGTTGAACAGCTCTGTGGGTTGAAGTTTGGAGGGAAGAGAGTTGAAGGGTAGAAGTGCGCCTGTGAAGAATGACGTGAAGATGGGTGGACTCTTGGCGCGGCGGAAGCAACGAGAATCTCCGAGCTCTTATTCGCCCGCGCCACCCCTCGGACGAAGTACATGGATGAACATGTGTACAACTTTTTGTTCGAGCTAATGGCCGGAAAGTCATATGGCTTTCCAGGCCATCGCCCGAATGCTAAAGTTTACTGTAATCAGACAAGTCAAGAATAATTGGCTCGAACGATATGCATTCATCCTCAGGCACGTAAATCGCCGTTTGGTAGGCCCTAGAGTCGTCCCAATGGTCAAACAAATGGCATTACCACGAAGCTACTTTCGAGATTTGGGATTTTCTGGCTCAGGTATTAGGTTATGTAGCTGTTCTACTCACCCTTACCTTACAAGGTTTAACAGACTTGCTTTATTAAGCCCGCACTACCATGACATACTTCGATCAATGGATTGCCAACGTCGAATAATGACGACTTCAACAATTCCCATACCACACGGAAGCCGCCTAAAGCATATTTTTCGAGATATAAAATCCATTCATCTACATACAAAACCTCACATAACCATCCTAAACAACAACTTCTCCCCACCCTCCCCCTCCCCCTTCTCCATCTCCCCCCTCTTACTTTCCAACTCCCCAACATCCCAATTACAACTAACATACCTCCCACTCAACCACCTCTTCTCCTCTCTATCCCTGGACAACCAAACACAAAACGCGCCCGCAAGGCCCGGATCATCATTCAACACGGTCTCCCACACATTCCCCTTCCCATCCTCTCCCCCACCAGGAATCTCATGACGTTCCGTCTGCGGCGTGACTACAGCACCGGGATGAAGCGCGAACGCGTTTATATGGGGATGGTCGGCCCCGATATGTTCTATCAACCTATTCGTCGCGAATTTAGAAACGTTATATGCGATGGGTGTGAAAGTGCTTTCGGTGCTATGACCTGCCATACTCGTGCAAGCAATCAGCGTCCGAGCCCCGTCCTGCGTTTCTAGGAGTAGAGGTAAGAAGGCTTGTGCGATGCGCCATGTGCCGTGGAGATTGATGTCCAGGACGCGGTTCCAGTCGTTGTCGTTTATGAGGCCGATGGGTAGGTTCGATGGGTTCGTAGGTGTCGGTTCAATGTATGAGGATATGACTCCTGCATTTGCTATCACGGCGTCTGCGCGGGCCCATTTCTGCGCTACTGCGTTCGCGAGCGAGGTACAAGATGCTGCGTCCCGGACGTCGCAGACTTGTTTTAGTACCTCGATTTTGGGGTCGATTTTTTGGATTTCGGAGGCTAGGTTGTCTAGGTCTGAGGACGTGCGTGACGATATGCAGAGCCCTGTGCACCCGGCTTTTGCGTATGCTAGCGAGATGTTGTAGCCTAGGCCTTTACCTGCTCCTGTGACGACGACGATGAAGGGGCGAGGGAGCTTGTTAGAGGGTTTAGTCGGGTTGATGTTGTCTGGGATCGTGTGGTGGATGGTTTTGACGAAATCGGCACCGTACTTGGAATCTTTGAGAGGCATGTTGGATGTGTCTGGACCTCTTTAGGCTGCTTCTTTTCCTCCTAGGAGTCGTTTCAACTCTATTGCTGAGAGTCTGATCTCGCTGCCTGTACTCTTTCCCTTTATATTTCCCTTCCAAGATTTAAATCCAGCAACACTCTCTCGAATCCACTCTTATGCAATTCGTCTAATAAAAAGTCAGAATGTTCCTTATGTAAAACCCCACAGATTTTAAGCCTACCAGCCGGTGTGTACAAGATAACGTCGAATATATGTATATCCCCCCGCTTTGTAGACCAGCAGCAACTCAAGCAAAAGCGAACTAGAACAATGTCAGCCTTGCATGACACCTATATTCATTAGTTGCCATGTTCCGAGCGACTGATCATCGGAGATACGGAGGCGAAGTGTGGGGTTAGAGCGTGGTCGACGTCGTGGGTTGCGATTCGTCAATGTATGTATACAAATGTGGGGGAGGGTGGATGGATCTTGTTTCGCGGGGGATTATTTTAGGCGTTGCGATGGTTTGGGACCTGGGAATTTTGTGATGGATTGGGTCACATCAACCGAGGTATTTATGGGTATGGGGAATGTAGGGGCAGCGCCGTAGTTTTCAGTGCTAGGATTTTTGCTGCAGGGTCCTGTTGGTATGGTTGTTTTGTACGACTTAGTACCCGAGAAAGGGTCTTCGGATGAAATGCGACAGGACAGAAATAGAGGCGGGTTAGCAGGGGATAGCTTGCATCAATACATCACCGATAGCATATAGCACACAAATGTGAGGGTATAAACGATCCCATTAGATCCGACTCGACTACGATCCGACTACGAACTCATTACCTTGCCTTGCCCTTGCGTATCCGACACGACGTGAAAGCCCGCGCAGTTTTAATACAACGATCCCCACTCATGCATAAAATCCAGATGCTAAGAAAGAGCAGTATGTATTTGCACACAGTGCAGTGCAATGCAGAGAGCAATTCAAGAATCGAATCTTTTTAAACAAACAAAATCAAGTCGCGAACTGACTTGTGGTATCCCGGTTTGATTTGAATATAAACACCTTAATCCCCGTCTGTCTTCATAGAAATGTAGTCATTACCGTAACATGCAAAAATGGTCCTGAAGATAAAGAAAGCTTGAGGATCAATTAGATGCTTACAGCATGAAGACAAGACCGGCGACGGCACCAGCAAGGCCGAGGCCAGCACGGAGAGGAGCAGCAGCACCGGTAGCCTGGATGGGCTCGGTCTCAGTTGGGCTGGATGGCTCGGTGGCGGTCTCGCTGGCGGTGGTCTTGAGGGAAGCTGGGACGGACATGCTCTTGGTGGGGTAGACGACGGTGGAGTTCTTGGAGATGTGGCCGGTAGGGTAGACCTTGGAGGAGTGACCAGTCTCGGTTGGGTACTCGACGGTGACGTTGGCGGAGACAGTAGCAGTAGGGTAGCCAGGCTCGGTGGGGTAGGCGGACTTGGTTGGGTAGCCCTCCTCAGTGGAGGACTCAGTTGGGTAACCCTCAGAGGTAGAGGGCTTGGGCTTGTATCCGTCGTTGGAGATGCCGAACTGGGAGGAGTCTGAACCTGTGATTAGCGCGTGTCCTGCGCCAGGCGCGAAATCTATGGCTTACATTGGTACTGGCCGTTCACATCATCGATGATCTGAAGACCGTAGTGGGTGACATCAGCCTCGAGGTCAGTGGAAGGAGTCCAGGTGAAGGTTCCCTCGTTGGCAATGCCCTCAGCGAGGGGAGCGCCGAGAGGAACTACGTTCTCAGATGGGCCACGGAGGAGAAGGATGGAGACAGGGTTGGGGGTGTCAGCATCCCAGGTGATGGTGAATGGCTCTCCAGCGGGGACAACCTAGCGCAACGGGTCAGTCACGGGATCCAGTGCATTCACTGATGCGCGCGCAGTCGCATACCTGGTTGAGTTCGGGCTTGCGGATGGCATTGCCGGAGGGCTCGCCCACGGGCTCGTGGACAGCAGCGACGAGGCTGGCGAAGAGGGCGACGATGGCGGTCTTTGCGTACATGGTGACGGTATTTGGGTTTTGGAGTGGTGGTATTAGGGTATTAACCTAGCAAGGAGCGAGCGTAGTATTATATATACTGGTAAAGAGTGACTGGTTGTGCGAAAGAGCGGCTGAAGACAAGTCTTCTGGGGGAGTGTGCAAGGCAGCGGTGAGGCGGAGTTGCGATAGATTATTGAGGGTGAGAAAAGAAGAAGCAGAAGCAGCGCGAGGAGTGAACGATGGGGAGGATTATATTGATTTCGGCTAGCGAACCAAAGGAGGTAGCTTGGCGACCAACGGCGCCTCCAATCTCCTCTCGCGCCAGGCACACTGTTCCTGCATTAGACGAGCCTTGTGGGCATCGCATCCATCCCAGCCAATCGCCCTGCATTCACTCATCGACTTACCCCCGTCCCCTTACCCTTTGCGGCCCCCGTTTGCGCCCTGCCTCCAATCAGGACACCCTACCGCAGAGTCGCAGACCCAGCCTGGCCTCGTGTCCGCCCAGGACCTTGTAGTCTCAGGAGCTTGAATCCGGCCAGCAGCAACAGGCGGTGGACCGTGTGTCGTGATGAGGAGCACTTTTATTATTGCCCTAGGAGCCAAAGAGCCTAGAGTGCCTAGGGGGAGGCCTAGGGTTAATCTCATCAGCCCGCTGGCTTGCAACGCCAGCCCAGCCAATTTCCAGGAATAGCGCCCTTGACCGGAAATCAATGACATTGACGGCCCTGCTGCTCCTGCTGCTCCTGCTCCTGTTCCTCCTGCTCTTTGCTGGCTTGTCCTCGGTCCGCCATACACGGAGAAAACATACGAGAGAGCAGCCAGTAGTAGAGCCAACTAGCTAGGCACTGGCACTCCGGGTGGCTAGCCAGAAGTGACGGCAAATGCCCCCCCCGATGGCGTCTCGTCTCTCCCCCAGCTTGTTATGTGCTCTTCCCCCCGTCAGCCCTCTGCCATCTGCCCACACCCCCAGGCGCATTCTAGGCCGCAGCGTGGTATCCAGCGCGCGCGCCAGCCCCAGCATACCAGGCTCGTTCATTTCTCCGTAATGGACCAAGCACCATTCACACACCAGTCCCCCGCCCGCACAGGATCCTCAGCCCGTGTGCCCGTCTCTCCTCTCCCAAACCAGCAGCTAGGAGACGAGCAATCAAAAAAACCTTCTCGCGTGGGTCATAGAAAACGAAACGCGAAACAAGCTCCCAAGATGCTAGGTTCATCCATTTTAAGATTGCAATGACCGCATCTCCATGGAACCAGCCGATCGCCTAACCAAGTTACCAAGCAGCCTAACAAGCCGCACAGAAGCCAAAGACTTCAAGCTTGTTTCTCCTGGAGGTTAGGGAGGTGCGGAAAAACGTCATGTCCTGCAGTAGTCAAGACTCTCCAGTCCAGCGCGGCTTGCTTGTAGCGAGGTAAGCATAGGTAAACGTGTAACAGGAGCCTGCAGCTCCAGGCCCCTTGTCCTGCCTTGTCCGCCGCCCTCGATTACCATTAGCACCCCGTGTACTCTGCTAAGTACCCTACCGTGGTACCCCCTCAAGCCATGGAGAAAAATTGAGGAACAGGATGCGAGGCACAGCTACAACGAGTCAATATTCTGCTGACCATCGATGAAAAACCATGAACAAGCATCACAAGAATTCCGTAATCCGCTGCAGCCCAGCAGTCCGTCCGTCAAACAACGGGCATGCAGAAAATAAAATAATTAAAAGAAAAATTGCACCCAAACAAGGTAACCTTCCCTCGGGCGGTCCTGCTCTGTGCTCGGCTCCTTCCTTCTTGCTGCACCTGCTCCTGCCATTCTCTCTCTGGGACTAACGGCGATGCGCCCCGGCTTCACGACACGAGGCGAGCGCGGGCCCGGAGTCATCGAACGCTTGATTTCTTCTCTATTGTCCAGGCCCAGCCGCCAACAGCCAACCGGCCTCACTAAATCAAATCGTGGCATAGTACATAATCGCC
Source organism: Nigrograna mackinnonii (assembly GCA_001007845.1). Classification (NCBI taxonomy): domain Eukaryota; kingdom Fungi; phylum Ascomycota; class Dothideomycetes; order Pleosporales; family Nigrogranaceae; genus Nigrograna; species Nigrograna mackinnonii. The sequence continues at coordinate 160,476 of JGVQ01000397.1, forward strand.
CCCAATAACGCCCGCTCTTCATTCATTCAGCACAGGGGGTAAGGTAAGGAAGTGTCGCATCGCACAATCCTACGCCCCAATCTCGTCAGTCATTCATTCGTCCATTCATTTACAGTCTCTGCATGCACTGCGGCTACGGCCGATAGACTTTCTAGCAAGCTTTTTTCCAGTCTCTGCACCGTAGATACCCTGCCTGCCAGGACAACGTTACACGGTACTCCGTACGGGGGGTCAGGTCAGGGACTTCGTTTAAAACACATAATCACCCACACCACACCAAACCATATTTTAAGGTTGCATGCAGATTCCGACACACTATGGCCCTATCGGTCCTATAGGTCTATATCGCATTCCTTTTATATAGGTACGGAGTACAGTATACTATTCTTCTTTGCGCTGTCGGCTTTTCACATGTATTGGGTTGGACAGCGTTTCGCCACCTCACCATTCATTCATTCTCTTCTACGGGGTGTACTGTCTCTCGTCTCATAATATATACGTACTCCGTCCGTAAGTACCTTGGTCCATCGATGGAATGCGGCTGCGATGCATTGGGACGGGACCAGAGTACTAGAATATCCGTACCTAGAGTTGACGGGGTTCACATACCAGCTTCCACTCAATCAGATTCACAGAGAGAGAAAGTAGGAAGGCAGTTAGATGCCATGACCACGAAGAGCCTACCTCCGTAGCCTACCTAGCTGACTTGGGCTGATTCAATGGATAATTTGTGGAGGAGAATATCCAACACGCGCGCGCCTGGGGCCGTATGTGATTCTGTGTATATGTGCTTGCTTAGATGCAAACATCGTTCTTACACTGCCCTTCGAATCAAGCCAACGCACAAAAGGGTATTTCGAGCTGAGCTGAGCTGAGCTGAAATACAACACACCCCACACATAGACTAAACACACATTCCCGTTTCACTGTCTCACATTATGTACAATACTTCATTCACCACGCGAAGCAAAGCGAAGCGAAGCGAGGGGCCACTTGATGGCGAATTTCCGTCCTCTTGTCTCATATCATCACAGCCCCTACGTTCAGCCCCTTCAGCTTCAGCTTCAGCTCCAGCTCAGGTGGAGGGAAGTCAAGGAAAGTCAGACGCGGATCAACTCCATTCCATCATAGAACATGTCGAGCGAAAGAGGGCGAGCGAGTGAGTGCGCAAAGCCAAAGTGGGTTGGGTAGGGTAGGGTAGATAGGGGGCTGGTATCCCTTCTTCACGAAAATAAGAAAAAAAAAAAAAAAAAAAAAAAAAGAGGTGTGAAAAGTGGCAAGCGAGAGGTGAAATGGGAAACTCGGGTGTGAACGGAGTTATGTGGTTTAAAACGTAGCAGGCTGCCAGACAAAGCAGGGCATGGCGTGGCAGCCAGCTGTAATGAGATTCGTTTCATTATATACGGTAGGTATCGTTACTCGGGTCCAATCCTCCCCCATCACCCCCTTAACCTAGAATCACCGGAATCCAGATGGTTCTATCCTTCCTGGCGGCATGCGGGCGTGTGGTGCGTGTTTGGTAAGTTTGGAGCGGATTTAGTAGATCGAGCCGGTGAGCGGGTAGGTTGAAGGGGAGGAAGGAAGTACTGTGTACAGGCGGGGGAAGAGTACAGCGGTGCAAGACAAAGTTGCATGCAACAGCGAATGTTCGATGAGATAGGTACAGAGGTATATGATCATAAAATTGGTATCATGTAATTTTTTTTTCCTTCTTTCTTTTCTTTGTTTATATTTCTTTTTCATTTCCATGATGACGATGGCGTAGCGATAGCCCCAGCCGGCGAGGCTGAAGGAAGCAAAAATTAAGCTCTTTTGATCTGCCAACTGGGCTGAGTCGATGGCTTCGTATTTCGTTCCTGCTAGCCGCATTGGCCGGGATCTGCGAACCCGTCAGTCTGACTGTTCCGACGACACTTCATCGAACCTCACGACGACATTTTAAAAGTATGAGGAAATCGAGGTGAAAGAGAAGGGATTGTACTTACGGTTTCGAGATGTCACTGGCTGCGGGAATATGCCGTTGGCAAGCAGGTCCTGCATGTCCCATTCTGGCGCGCCCTCCGTCTTCCAGGTCCAGAAGATCCAACCACTCGCCTTCTCGAACGCGTCGAGCTGTGCCTCAATAAAACGCCCGATGTTGTTCTTGTCGTCGTCGGACAGGCCGGCAACACTGCCAGAGGATTTGCCAGTGCAGTCACCAACCTTCGAGGCTCCTTCGAACGATCCATCGTACCGGGCACCCTTGTCCTTGCCGTTCAACCACTTCGCGCAGTCGGTGATACCTCCAGTCCATTCGCCGGAGATGGTGTTCTTGCCGGTGCTCGCCATCTGACTGCCAAAGTCGCACGCCGTCTTAATATGTTCATCGATGCTCATGCTGACTTGGTCGTTGTTGAAGATCTCGTAGTGATGGGTATCGAGTAGCAAGTTCCACATGCCGTCGCCCCAATTTCCCCAGGAATCCACGCCAGTGAATGCGTCGTGGAAAGTTACGGCCACATCAGAGTCCTTGAGGTTGCCCCAGCCGTCCATGTAGAATTGGCGGACGACATTCATGTCGAGATTTGGACCCAACGGCTCGTTGAGGAGCTGGATCGCGGAGACTGCTGGGTGCGAAGCATGATCGTCGCGAATCTTGTTCAATACCTTTAGGGTGTGGTCGACTGTGTCTCCTTGTGTCCACTCAATGGAACCATAACGACCGGAATTGTCGAAGCCGTTTTGAGAGCCAGGGGCTGCCCGGGGATGTCAACAGCAAAAACCAGGACCAAGTCATGGGCACACTTACCTCCGTGCAGGTCAATCATGACCTTGAGTCCAGCTCCCCCTGCCCAGTCGAGGGCTTGTCCCAACACGTCATACGCGCCTTGTACGTAGGGTTCACCGTCACGTCCAATCACGCTCCAATATCCAATGGGGATGCGCACGTGATTGAGTCCTGCTGCCGCTATTTGGTTGAAGTCGTCCTGCGTGATCCAAGAATTCCAATGCTGCGATAGCTTGCTCTTGGCCGCATCTTGACCCAGTTCTTGTGTCAAAGTGTATTCGTCCTTGGCTCCATTGCTTTCGAACAAGCTTGGGGTTATCCACGGCTCGAGAACAAACCATCCTCCGAGGTTCACGCCGCGCACCTTTTGGCCGCTGTAGTCAAAGGAGGGTGCTCGCTTCTGCGGTGTTCTACGCTTTCGTGAGTTTAGTCGCCAGCGTGCGAAGTACACCAAAACTTACAGTGGCGAAGCAGTGGTTTGCAATGCAAGTAGGGCAACGGCCCCTGCCGTAGTGCGACTGAAGCTTCTCATGATGAGGGTAGAATTTGGTCACTAAGTTCCTTCGGTAAAAGATTGCAGGTGACTAGTCCATCCAAATTCAAAGGAGTGATTGATTGAAAGATTGGGGATAAATATTGTGTGTAACAAATACTAGTAGGTTGAGGCAGCAGATAGCCCTTACACGGTGCCACACTCCTGGGGGATCCACGAGCTTTAAAGAGACGCAGCACACACCCATTACAAAGGGTAGCCTCACCTTCCCGTCACGAGAATGAGCTCCTTGCGATCGCCCCGACGTAAACATCCCCCGAGAAGAATCTAAACCCTGTTTCTGATGGGTCCCTCGAGGTTGTAGCTCTAGAGGAGCCAGTCAAACCCATTGATGACCCACTTTCCGATGCCAATCGTTACTACCTCTTCGGAGGTTTAGGACGGCGATGCTGGCCACGGGAGAGCGCTGGCACCGCTAGGACGTGACGCAGAGGCGCGGTGTCAAGATGTGCACCATAGTTGTATGCTTAGGGCTTAGAAGCTGCTGCTGGGTGCAGGGAGGCCAGTCGAGGTTAATCAAAGTTGCTCAGGTACAGACAGCTGATTGGCAGTGTCGGAGATGCGATGATGGCAGCGATCGGCATCGAAGAACCAAGTCGGGAGGCTTGGGGCCACAAGATCCCATCACGTTCAAGAAGAGGGTCTTTGGCATGTGGATCTGCGCGCGGCGTGAAAAAAAGTGGGAAACCTGGAGCTATCCCGGGGGCATACTGGCGGTCTGCCAACACAGTTGTTGTAAGGCTGTCGAGTCTGCGGGGATTGCCCTTTCGAGCCTCTGATCGACAAGGGCGAGCAGAGCTCGAGCAACATGGTCATTTTTGCCGCATGAGTAATGATGCGAATGCCTAGTCGCAAAATAAAGGCTCATACAACATGTGTAGCTGGTTTATAGGGCCATTTTCGAGAAAATACCAGAGTCCGCCACAGGTGTAGTACCCCGTAGATAGATACGTACCAGGTTCGTCATTCGTGTCAAGCCACCTTGGAGGAATCACTTGTGGCAAGATCCATCTCTCGACATAGTTGCCCCTTTGTCCAACGTGTGGAGGAACAGGCGCACAGTCGGATCCTTGCTGTCAGCTGCTAAGGCAGAACTGAGAGGTTGACCGGTGACGATGTTGTGTCTACCTGAGTGGATGATGTTCCCGTCGTATTACTGCGAACAGACGAGAACAGCGACCCGTGTATAAGGTTAGTGGGCAGAATTCAGACGGGAATAATAGCCTGGATCGGGATGACATGAGAGCTACAAGAGTTGCGAGGCGGCTATAACCGCGGGACCGTGGAACCGTCTGTCCCCGCATTGGCCAAGCCTTTGCGGCCTCCTACCCAGAGGTTGAACTTGTTCTTCCTGGGTTTGGCCTCGATCTAGAATTGTCGGCGGCCAGAGTCGGTGCGTCACTTGGAGGGAGGGTTAATATGTTTCAAAACCGATGAGCTCATAACATGTGGTGCAACAATGGTTCCGCCGAGGTATCGGGTTGGCCTGAGAGGTCCTCTCAAGCCGTGAAGGGTCATGCGCACGAAAGATCTGCTGGGGAAGATGACTAGCGATTGCGCGACCTTCTTTGTTTGGAAGGCGACTGTTCTACTTCGGTGCAATTTGCGGTGCAATGGCTGGCGAGCCTCACCACAGCTGCAACCTCACGATGCCAATCTGCGTCCTATAGGTCGCAGATTCCGCTGGGCATCGGGTGCAGCGGTCAGAAGGTGTTGCTGGCAGGAAAGAACAAGAGCACCAAAGTGTCCGCCGACATCAGATGCCACCCCCCCTCATCGCTAGAATGTAGGCGGCAGTGACATGTTGACATCAGGGCGATGTACATGAAGGTTCCAGGACGCATGTCAATCGCTGGAACGCTTTCGTAGTTGTTGTGCCCTGGGTGAATAGCTGTCTCACGTGAGACGACTGTTACGTTTCCAACATTTATTGTTAGTCTCGGAGGCGATGAGTTGAGAATTGAAAGTGTCAGATATCATCAAGACTTCAATGAAGTTTGGCTTCAATATACACCAGACGTGGGTATGGATACTGAGGGGGTGAGATGGATGCGGAGTAGAGTTTAGCTCATAGCCGCACCTTGTCTCAACCTTGGAATGCTCCGTGGGAGGCCCAGCGGTTAGAGAACGGGAACTGAGGTCCTGAACAAAGGCCATAGCTGCAAGATGTAAGTCTAAGTTAGATACCAGACTCGCGAAGCTGGCTTTCATAATGAAGAAATCCGGAGATATACATGGCATGCTTTGTTTCTGACAATTTGTCGCCGAAGATGCTGATGAGTGAGAAGATTACGGTTCCGTCATGGTGTGGAGAATATTCAGTGCATGCGCCAAGCCTAAACGGCCATACGCGGCGGGTTGACTAATAAGGCGTCAAAGGCCGTGATATTTCAAGCGCCGCACAAGAATACCGTCATTTTGCAATGACAACAGTCGCACGCAACGGTCGTGTAACGACGCTATTAAGTAGGAATTGATATCTGTACATAACCGGTGTAGACGCACACGGCGATTGGAGTCGTTTTATTCTTGCAACCCCTTTTTAGAGGCATTTGAGCCCATGGTGGAAGGCTGTTGCCCAATATTGAAGGGGCCCAAACGGGAAAGGTCAGGGGCTTAGTCATTGCGCCCCTACGGCACTTGTCCCCCAAACCCCATCGCAGAAAGTTACATGACTGACATTACCGTCCTCGCCGCTCTACAATACACCCCAGATACAGTAACGTATCCATCAACGCATCCGCCGGATCAGCATGGGACGACACGCAAACCCCGACATAAGAAGAGCTTTCGCAGAGTTCCAGGACACCGACACCCCATCCAAGGTGAATCCTCCCCTCCACCCCTCCATCCCTCCATCCATCCCTCCTCTTACTCCTCCGCTGCGCTCCACTGGTGCCGCTTCATGCCACCATTTTGTCCTCCACCCTCTCCACCTTTAACAATACCGGAGCCGACCTAGACCGCTCCAATATTCCAATACCACAAAAACATGTGAACCTTTAGCTGATAAGCATTTTCGCGCAGTGCAACAAGGTACGATGTCTCCACTGCGGGTTCGTCCGCGCAAAGAACACGACCCGCCAGATAGAGCACCTGCAGGAGTGCCAGGCCTATCTAAACTCTCCCGATGCCCAAGCCCACATTGTTCAGAGCGCGGATGGCGGCGCTCTCGATTCCAATATGCCCCATAACAGCGGTGGCTCCGCCATCCTGAACGGCTCGCACCCAAACCCAAACCTTCAGGTCCATCGTCGAGGACCTAATACGAAACGCGCCCGTGATGGTCAACCTATTGCGCCCCATGTGCACCCCCTTCAGCAACAACAAACCCTGGCGCCCTCGTTGACCAACCATCTTCTCACCGTCTGTCAAACACCATTCATCCAAGCTACGCAGCAGCCATTTCTTTCACATGCAGGTTGCGGCTCGCTGGCCGCAGGCCCTCTATCACAATGGCTGGTTCAAGATGGACACTACGCGCGAGGTTACATACGCTTCGTAGGGCAATTGCTGTCGAAAATTCGTCTGCCCCAGGCGCCGAACTCGCAATTCCATCCAATGTACAGGACAATGGACTTACTGATATCTGCGCTGAACAATATGAGACGAGAGATGCAATTCTTCGAGATTACCGCTACCAAGTATGGCCTCCAACTAAGTCAGGACCCACCCACACCAATCACTCGCGCCCTCCTTGACCTCTTTGTGAGCGCAAGTAGCTCAAGCGCCTCTCTCCTTGAGGGGATGATTGTCCTTTGGGGGACTGAACATGTAGGCTGTTGTAATTGATAGAGAGTGGAGTTGGTTGCTAACAGATTCGAAGTGCTATCGTTCTGCGTGGACATATGCATCCTCCTTCAGCACTACACTTTCCACTCCTAGCACTGACTCGCATATTGTCGCCCTTCACCAGGCTCTGATCCCCAACTGGACCTCCCCTGCTTTTAGCAAATTTGTTGATGCTACTCGCGCGCTCGTCGATGAATTAGCAAATACAACAACCGCTAGAGATGGCAAGGAGGAAATGATGCGCTGCGAGGAGATCTTTCGACAGATATGCTGGCTCGAGGAACGATTTTGGCCTGACGTTGACGGTATGGGCGAGGAAGACGAGAGTGGAAGACTTGACAACTCCGCACTCAATACTATGGGCCCTGGTGTCGCGAGCATGGACAATAGCATGAGCAATAGCATGAACAATGGCATGAACAACGGCATGAACAGTGGCATGAACAGTGGCATGAACAGCGGCATGAACAGCGGCATGAACGCGGCTAGTATGAACGGTTCCGCCATGAACGGCACTGGTATGGGCAATACCGGCATGAATGCCAGTGATGGCTCTTCTGTGGGTGACAGTCGAAATAGCTTTGGTTTGAATAGCAGTGGACTGGGTGCTCAAAGCTCATGATCAGCAGGTCCACATTACACTATGCTATTGCGGTAGAAAGTCGACATGAAGGTAGAGGGCCGTTAAGACACCGTCTGATTCGAACCGAGGTTCTGCTCGGGTTTGACATCATGCACTATGTTTAGCATGATACTTTGTTGGCTGTATTTCCACACTGCTGGTTTCCCTTCTTTTCTTCTTTGGTTCTTTGGTTCCGGTCAGACAATGCTTCACCGTGTTTGACCTTGCGAACAAAATTGTTGATCTCTTTCTACAGAATCCTTCCTCTTCAAGGGTGGATAGATGCGCCGAATTTTGGCGTTTACGGGTGGCGGTTCCGTTTTGTATGGTTCTATCCTCTTCACTAAAAGTGTGCAGAGTTTGGGGTGGATTGTCTCTCTTGATTGACCTGGCGCATACTCTTTTTCGACACCCACACGTGCGCATTCTGGTCGGAGGGCATTTGTTTCTCTTTTCTTTACTCCGTTTATTCCGTTCGATTGATATCCCCAATTTTTCTTGTAGGTTTCAGGGAGGTGGGTTCGGTGTTTTGCCCGGTGTGGCTGTCTGGTTCAGACAAATGATTGCAGTGCTACGATTACAATGACAATAGTTTCGAGGTCCTTGTCGATGCTTCTGATATCTTATTCTTTTGTTTTGTGCTTTACATGCAATAACACATTGATATAAGTCTTCGTGACTGATTTGTTTGAAGGTTTATGTATGCATACATGTATGCCCATCATCCCCCCCCCCGCTTAGATAAACTCATCTCCCATGAAATCGAATCAGTACAAGTTTATCTACGCACTGAGCTCTCTAACAACTACCATACCATCCCTGTTATCTCGATTCATGAAACATGGATATACAACAGACAAACAAACAAGAAATCAAGAAAAAAAAAAGGGATTCAGCTTGTATTCGCGGGGGTGGGAAACGGGGGGGGGGGGATTCGATGCAGGCAGGACTGACTACATATACTTACACGCGCTACACACGCTTCTCAATCGTTTCAAAATAATACCAACCCACTCCGCTCCTTTCTCCGAACCTCAACCCTACCCTTCAATTTCCAAGCAAAAAAAAAAAGAAACGGGAGAGGAAGAGATATTTCCACTCCTCCTTCCCTTTCCCCTTCCCCTCTCCTTTCCCCTTCCCCATTTAACCAACACGTATCTATTGTTTATACACACAGAAAACCATGTACGCCACAAAACACATCTTTTTTTCTTTTATATTCATACTTCATACCTTTATCTTTTTTTTTTTTGGAAAAGGAAAAGGGAAAGGGAAAGGGAAAGGGAAAGGGAAATAGTACTAGTGTTGAATGGACTATCTCTCGTTCGTACGATTGATAGCTTGTGACTAGTCACTGTGTACTTGCGTACGAGGGTTATCTTTCGATAGGTAATTGATTGATTCTTCTTCGAATCCTATCTACAGAGGAAAGGGGTAACTATCAATGGTGAAACACGGCACCGTGCGTAGTCACATGAGAAGTCATGTGATATCAGATATCAACCAAACTACTGCGTACGGACAACTAGAAACAGAATATGCAACAATGCGTACCCTTCCCTCTAGATTTTCATCCTAGAGGGTTTGATGGGTTATGAATCTAGCAAGAGCTACGGGATATATAGACTGTGGAGATATCTCATGAAGTGTGGGAGGGAATTCAGTTCATCGTATATAGGTAGAATATCGAGACGTCGGCTATACACATAAAGACTTCATTTTCTTGCATACTTTACCGACTTTTAAGCTATGGATCCGTGTTTATGAAATACGTCTTATTCTTGCATACACCCCACTTCGCCACAAGATCAACATTCACAAAAACACGTCACATCTAGATTCAAACTCTCAACATAAGAAAACTTCGGATATCTCTGTCTGTCTGTCTGTTTATTTAACCACACCTATCCTCTCCAAACCCTTATTCCAGCACCATCATAGCACGTCATGTATTTCAAATGTCTCCTTCCAACAATTCTTTCAGCTAGTTTCGACCTTGTTGACCTCCACATGGGAACACACCTCTCGCCAAAGTATCCCAGAGAGCTTTCGCTCATGTGGAGAAACTCCAAGAACGCCATTGGGTATATAATGCACGCCAAATTAGACCGACAAAAGAAAAACGCAAAAACACCTCGCCGCCGGATTCCCTACCGCTGAACAAGCACAGCGCCTCAAGAATTGTAAGATTCCTTTAACGCTCAAATAGCTTCCATTACATGACAACACAGTTGATCCTCTTCTTATCCTTGGTCCTAGTACTGGCTCTCGTCTCCGGTCGTGGTTGCATTCTCCCTGCATAGGCGTTTGAATTGCCACTCATAGCAGGGGCAGTCCGTGGTGGCGCAGAAACCAATTGCGGCCGAAGTGCTGATTGACTTGAGGTCACCAATCGTGGTAGCAACGCACGTCGTGTATTCGATCTTCGTGGGCCTTCTGTATTGGGCATGTGTCCTCTTGGGGAAGCTGCTGCATTAGGGACGGGTCGGCGGTGAATGACAGTGTCTGGGACAGATCCTCGGCGTCCACTTGCCGGATCGACAGCTGGCGGTGGCCTAAGTTCAATGGTACTGCCAGCAGGGACACGGGATCGAAGAGAAGGACGCCTGGTGGCGGCCATGTTGTTCGCCGTTGCCTGATATGCGGATTGGTGTTGTGGAGCAACGTGAGCTTGCGGCGGGGAGGTTTGTGATGCCGAGCTCCGTCTTCGGCCTGACGTCTGAGACTGAGGACTTGGGAACGTAGAAGGGTGGAGTAAGGAAGGGCGGCGAGTCTGGGGCATGGGCGTAGTCAGATCGGTTGAAGACTGTGACTGCATGCCCAGGTTATTCTGATAAGGATGGGTAGGCTGTAGTCGCGCGGAGTTCGCTGCGGCTGGTAGTGGGGGTACTGGAGGAATACGACCAGAAGAAGCTGGCGGGGCATTGGGATGGCTTAAGCTGACGCTCTGGGATGCCTCTGCGGTTGCAGTGTATGCTGGAGGCGGTGGGACCCAATTGTCAGCGTCGCTTTCATGTGGAAATTCTCGAAGGCCGTCAGCTCGTCGATATTCTAACGGCCTGAATGGAAGAGCTCTGAGGTGGCGGCGGTTCGCAGGAGATACAGCAGCAACTGTAGCAGCTCGAGCTAATGAGCTCTGGGACCTAGGCTGGGCATTTGCGTACGGTGCTTCAAATGCAGCTTGGGCTTCTTCCAATGTGAGTTCTCCTTCATCATCTCTAGTAATCGTGGGTATCTGCTGTGCTTCTCTATTGGCGGTGGTGTGAGACCTAGAGGGTGCGGGCGCAACCCTCGAATGTCTTCTTGATGCTCGATTCTGTGCTCTCCGCTGAGCTAGAGTTCTCGTCCGCACTAGCTCGACTTCTCTCTCGAAGTCGATCGACCCTTCTGGGAGCTTTTCTCCAGGTAGCAGAGGGTCAAGGTCGTATTCAGTCTTCGTGGGCAACGGCGCCGTGGTCCTGTTCTTGTTCTTGTCAAAGTCTAATACGATGACAACCCCCTTTGAGCCTTGTGGGACGGTAGGACCCTCAGACTCATCAGGTTCGGCAGTGCTAATGTTTCCGACAGCAATGAGTCGCTGAACATTTGCGTCCATCCTGACCCAGCGAAGGACCGATATCTCTTGATTCGCATCCACATTGTCGTGGAGAATGGGTATGCAGAAGCTTGGCTGTATCGGCGGTGAAAGTTCAGGATTGTGGGTCTTGGGCTTCCAGTCCCACTCTGGGACCTGGTATATCCAGATGCTTGTTGTTCCCCGCATTCGCAACGCAACAGCTGCCAGATCTGCATTTGGTGAAACAGCAGGCATGGCATCATCTAGAAACTCTGATCGAGTCCAGCGTTGTTGATCAGGGAGAAACATCTTCCGTTGGGTAAATCGCTGGGCAGCGATGTCATAAATTCCCCAAGTATCCTCATCCGCGTTGAACGCAAAAAGTTCGTTTACAGACCCAGTATCAGCATCAGGGAGTAATGTAGCCTGTCGTGCAATCCTGGCACTCTCAGGGAAAAGCACCAGGCCTGTCCACACTGCCTCTGGGGCAGCAGGGACCGGTTCTCCCTCCTCATTGAGTGGGCCATCGTAAAGACCTGGAAGAATAAACATGGACGAACTTCCGCCCTTTCGAGCATAACTCGTAATCAGCAGCGTGCGTCCGTCGTCGGAAAATTCGAGAGTGTCGCCAACCGGCCCAGAAAGGGTACGTCTACATGATTCTGGAGCATCTACTCCAATAGAGACAACTTCAATACCCAGACTATTTCCAGTGATAAGGATCAGTCCGTCAGGGGAGATGACTAAGGAATTGGCCTCATGTACAAGCATTATAGTCCTCCTCTTCTTAATCTGCCTATTCTGGTCTCCATGAATCTCATACAAATCAACCTGCCCTGGTCTTGAAAGTACCGCTAAGAGCGATCCATCTTCTAGAATATCGATTGCTACCGGCTTCCGCTTCACTTCCAGAGTTCTCGCCCATAGGCGCGGCAGCTGATTGGATTTGATTAGCCAGATGTTTGACGCGGTATATACGGCGACAAAGTGTCCCTTTCTCGACAGGCTGAAACCAAATCCATCGGGTAAGGCAGAGGAGGATGCGGTATTGGAAGCGAGTTCGAGAACGGTGATTGTGGGGTGTGCGAGTGTTGTTGAAGGGCTGGCAGGACTCTGGGCGCTGGGCCGATCATCGTCGGTCATGGTAGAGGTGCGTGCGGTAGAATTCGATGAGAAGGCTGAAGAGGATATATCTGTGTTCCCTGCGGATGATGCTGATAGATGCGTGTGAACCTGTTCGTCCCCCGACTCGCCAAACGAGTTCAGGGATGCGGTGCGGGAAAGGCTTGCGAGAGCCTCACGGTCCTCCTCTTTCGTCCCAACTTCATGGCTGGCAAGACCCTTGCCCTTTACATTTGTCTGTATCGCCAGTGACTGACCCTCTTCCCGTAATTCTCTCCTCCCTCCGACCATTGTATGGGGCACGAGACGAGCGTCGTGGTCGATTTGGTGATTGCGTGGACTTATGGTGAGGTTGTCAGGAGGTATCCATGGATCATAACGGCTGGATGCGTGTCCTAGCTACACCAAACGCAGGCGAACACCATGGCAGAAATGACCGAGCGCCGTCAGAGGACCTGTGGATATAACGTAAGAGTGATAGAGAGCAGAGTATAGACGAGATGGTGATGGTAATGGTGGAGGTGAACGGTGTGGAGGAGGGCATGGGCATGGGAAACGGGTGTTGTTGCCGTTCCGTGGCGGGCGTCAGTCAGATTCTTGGCCAAATGTTCTCCTTGGCTGGCGGGCGGCGAGATCAACGACTCTGCTGCACCACTAGGCCCCGGCCAGGCGCAAATCAATCGCGAATGGGGGAGCATAGCGGTAAGTCGACATGTCTATATTTATCCCCTCCTCACGTGGAGACTGCTAAGAAAAAATTTCTACTCCGTACACTTTACGAGCGCGCCGTACCACCCGTCCCGCGCTCTCGACCGCAACCACAATGCAGTGCGCTGTTCGACGTTTCAAAACCTGTATACCTCGAACGCAAGACGCACCCCTCGAGGCTTGGAGCGAGCGCAAGAGCGTCCCTCTCAATCTGCTACCAAATTCGGCCTGGGGGGTGAATGGCCCTAGAACGCCCCTCGAACGTGCAGAACCCTCGCCACCCTTGTCGCTGCGAAACGCGGGTCAGCAGGGCTGAGGCTGTGAAGCGGCCACACCGATCCAGCGAACGAGGGGTAGGGGCGTCGTCCCCCCATTTTAAAAAGAGGCCTCTTCATCATGTCCATCAGTCTCATAATGTGAGGGGGGGTATCATGATGTTCCATGGCGGGTTGTGGTGTGGTATCAGTATGCGAGTCTATAGACACGACACACGCCCTCTACGGTGCGTCTGATATCGTGCGCCTTGGGCTACACCACATCCACATGCCCTTGCCTTGCCCACAAAGCTCTCCCCTGTCCAACTCTATTCTCTTCTCGCAGAATTTCGCACTCAAAAAAGACACGCATGCCATCTTCGGGAATGGATGGACAAATGAACGGGCAAGCAGAGGCCGGGGACAAGGACCTCCAGACTAGGGGGTCATTGTTCTCATTGGTGTAGAAAAACCCGGCGAAGGTGGCCTAAAGGGCGAAGCCCACAGAAACATTATACCAGTCATCTGGATGCCTCCCCAATCTGTCTCTTCCAAGTGCCCATCTTGAGCTTGAAATTAAAGGACACCCAGACCATAATGCACACTGTCCACAAAAGGTTACAGCGTTGGGAGATCGATGCATGTGTTTCGCCACTTAGGCCGACAAGGGTAGGTTCTTACGACGTCTCAAACGGAATCTTTTCTGAATAGAGACTGATCCCCCGCGGCCTCGGCTGGTTTCTCACATGTATAATCAGCAATGGTCATTTCAATACCGCCTGGAAAGCGTTGAACTGGCCAATGGCGTCAGCAGCCTTGCTTCGTAAGAATAAGACTTGAGCATGTTCCGATCGATCGGAATCTAGCACACTCCACGAAGCGTAATGCCTCCGACATTCATTGAGATTTGCACAAGACGCAGATAGGCGACTTCTCGTCTTCTGATTCGTGCATCGCTAAAATGCTACACAATAACGCTACGATGCAGTAATGCAAACAAACAGACTGTAACCAACAAGGACAACATAATCACAAATGTAACACATAGTACATATAGCCCTCCATGGGCCTAGTCATGCTAATGCATACACATCCTCGAACGATAGTGTACGAGGCCGCTAACCTTCATTCCTAGGTTGGTTGGCCATGATTACTGCCCTCTCCTGTCTCAGCATGCAAAACTTCTGGAATAGCTCCTCTGGACATCGAAAGTCTACATGGAAAGGGACGTGTAACAGTGTCTCCTTGATAGGTTGTATTCCAGACTGCTCCCTGAGCTGTCGGCACTCGGCATACGCACTGAAATAGGAAACTGGGTTAAGTGTTGCGAAGCTGGGAAAGCCCGTTGCTGCCTTCTCCTCCATCGCCTTCTGCACTTTGAAGGCGTAATCCCGCTGGATATCATGAACCTTTTCGTTCACATCGTTCCATTCCTTGGGGAGAAATTGGCGAAGGAAATCTTCAGGTGAGGTTTTGGTCTTTCCAAACCAGGCTCCAATAGACCGATCGCGGATGTAGTTTCTGGTCTCGACCAAATCTGGATCAAGGATCCACCATTGGTGCCAGAAAATATCCGGGCCTTCGTGTAAAACGAACCAGGTTAGCCAGGAATTCCCTCTCCGCAAAAGCCTTTGACCATCTATACCGCAGCCCCAATCAAAGATCCAGGGTTTGTAATCGTCCCCATAGTTGGAGATCGAGGTGCGGAAAGCGGAAGAAAGGAGCATGAACATCATCCTATAGTCCCTCGCTAGCTCAACGGACAATCTTGAAATGTATTCTAGCCTTCTCTTCAGAATCAAATCTTCCCGCTGCTTGAAGACCTCGAACTTGAACCTAGACGGATGTACGACTTTCCATGCAAGGTCAGTCGTGGATTTCAATATGGTCTTTGCACTGAGACCATAGACATCTTTCGAGATGTTTGACAATTGCCTTAATACGCGCCATCCATTCGCGATTCGCAAGCGTAGGTCATCGCCATAGGGATCTTCCGCCGGAATTCCATACCTCTCTGTCCATTCATGCGAAAACCGATGCCTGTCCACTAATATGGACGCCAGATGCTGAGGTATGAGGCCTTTGAGCCAATCGACGGTATATAGCGCTGGGTGTGCGAGTGGTGTCAGAAGGAGGTCATTGAGAGGGAACGTCGAGCGTGCAACCGCTGGTGCAATCGTGGCGATGTATTCCGAAACGAGGTCTCGTAGTTTTGAACTCGCCAACCGCAGAGCGAAGAGCTCATCAATTCGGCACTGGGAAAGGATTAATATCAGGACGTCTTCAGGCAGTTCCTCGAGCCATCGCCGGCCTGCGGGTCTCGTTGGTGAAGACCTCCGTCGGGTCAGGGGGGGCATCGCGATAGGAGATGAAGCATTAGGGCTTGTCTATCGTAGAGGCAAACCAGGTTTTAGCGGTGAAATGGTCGATTTATAACCAGGGGCATAATTGTTATCGTGTCTTGAGGAGGAGACTGAGACGCCCAAAGCCTTGTCGTTGCATGGATGGAGGTACTGACGGTGTTGACCGTGCGTTGAGACCTACATCAGCTCTGAAAATGAAAGAAAGAATAGCAGTGGAAAGGGAGACGACCTTATACGGCCGAAGGGAATCATCAAGAGAAGCTACGACAAGCGATCAGTATAAGCTTCACGACGTTGGAGTTCTCGCAAGAATCAATAATACCAACCCATGCTCACTCTACCTAGATTCACGCATTAGTCAGACAGACCCGAAGGTTTGGGACCGGATTCGGGCTGCCATCACCTGCTCACGTGAAGAAAGTCAGATAGGTATAGGTAGGCTTCAACACTAAACCAGGAACGAAGGCACCCGACTATCGACCTATAACACTATCTTGACGACATCCACAAGAGACACGGCGACTGTATATAGCGGGTACGCAGCCTTGTTTCTACTCTCATGTTCTACGCGAACCCAGGATATACAGTACCTCGTCCCCCCTCCTCTCACTCCAGAGCCGGCAGCCGGAAACGCGAGGACATGCTCCATAATTTATAATTAGCTGTTGATCCTGTCCATCCATCTCGTCTGCTCGTCGACCATCTGGCATCACGTTATCGATTCATCCCAGTCATTCGCCTAACTTTACTAGATGTTGTCCAGTGCCGGCATAGCGCGCTACCGAGCCCATCCGCACCTCGTGTCCAGAACTAGCCCATGTAGCACTGAATGACAGCTGATGGATAGATGGTTCCTACTGGCGATGCTGTGCCCTATCAACAGCATCGAAATCTCTTCAGCTACCCAGACCCGGCCTCGACCTTCCCCAAAAATGCATCCGAGTATGAGCGGCTTCTCAGCTCCCGCGTCCAATACCAGAGGGCGCCATAGCTGGCCACGCCAACGTGGGACTAAGTGCGCCACACCTGAGCTTCACAGGGCCAACGTGCACGCCAAAAAAGCCGACCTTTGTACCTTTTTGTAAACAATACTACATCGGTAGACCAGCTGAAGCGACGGCCACTGCCTAGGCTCCCTTCTCGCGCCGATGTTCATCCAAACTTGGTAAGGCTCTGCCTCAAATCGCTGACCGGACGAGATCAAAACACGACCCCTCCAACTTGACTTAGATCTCTATGGGTAGGTCGACCCATCGAAGGAGTAGGCTTGAGCAACACAAGTCCATTGCGGGTATAAGCCAAGCAATGTGTGAGTTCATTTGTGGCTTTGCTGTGGACCTCGCGGATGAGCTAGGCTGTCTCTCAGCCAGCGACAGTTGCTCCTATTTAACGAACCAACGCGCCCTTCCGCGGCACTTTTGGCACGCCCAACTACTGCTTGACGTTTTGTGACTATGAGTGGACAACTCCCAATCGCCATCCTCTCTGCTCTAGCTTGGGGTCAGCTGTCGAGTGCTTTGGTCCCTGCTGATCCCACCATCACTGCTCCTGCTATCCTTCCCAGGCAGAATGATGATCGCTTTATCGGTTGGGTTGAGAGTGCTGGAACATGTAGGTTGGACATGACCGTAACCTCGAACTTTGAATGTTGACTGGTGGATAGGGTACTCGGAGCAATGTAATTCAGGCCTCACATGGTTCCAAGATGGGAAATATGCTCAGTGCTGTCCTACTACACTTGCCTCTTGCTATGCCCCAACAGCTTGTGTTGGCGGGTCTCTAATTTATCCCTTCTCGGATATGAGTAGCACCACCACGATTGCATGGTACGCATTCTTGAACCACCCAAGGTCAAGCTGTTAACAATGTAATAGCACAGAGAACTTTGAGAACCCTTCATTTTCGATCTGCAACACAGCTTTCATCTTTGAGAATTTCGGCGACTCAAACCCTCGAACTGATATCGTCTGCGGCGCGTCTTCAGTCAATTGGAGCTACTATAGAAAGATCCCAGCTTCAGAAACCGAGAAAGTATCATCCGATCTGCGTAGGTCTTCAATATCTTTTCTCGTCAAACATGAAGACTAACAATACTATAGCCACTACAACCGCTGAACCAGTCACATCAGGTACCTCCTCGCCAAGCCCTACCGAATCTGGCAAACCGGAAAAGAAAGAATCTAAAGCTTGGATTGCCGGCGCTGTTGTTGGACCGATTGCAGGTCTCGCCATTATTGGCGCCATCGTCTTCTTTCTTGTCCGCCGCAAGAAGAGCAAGAAGAACCAAGCCGGTGCTGCAGGCGCTGCTACAGTTTCTCCACATAACCAGCAACCTCCAGTTGCTCAGTACAATGAGGGCAAGCCAGG
Organism: Nigrograna mackinnonii; assembly: GCA_001007845.1. Taxonomy (NCBI): domain Eukaryota; kingdom Fungi; phylum Ascomycota; class Dothideomycetes; order Pleosporales; family Nigrogranaceae; genus Nigrograna; species Nigrograna mackinnonii. The sequence continues at coordinate 178,580 of JGVQ01000397.1, forward strand.
CTTTGTCCAACAAGGCACCTATACCCAGCCAGCGTACAACCAAAATGACCCATATAACCAGCAAGGTTACGCTCAACAGCCACTGTCACCAGCACCTCAATACAGCGCCCCATATAACCAGCCCGGTAGCCCGCCTCCTCAAGGACATTTCCCTCCTGAGAAGCACAATTACGTAGCACCACAGGCACCTCATCCGCAAGCCGCCGAGTTGGGAGGACTGAGTTCTCCAGCTGGTGGCTCCAATGCGATCGAGCTGTCTGGCGAGACCACCCACAAATAGACGAGACAATCACACGAATTGCATCAAAAGCATACAAGCTATTGAACTTTTTGCATGTAGCATCTGGGGGACTATTTTGTCACGGTCGGTCCATAAGATTGGGATTCCAAGAGTGTAATAGCATGGGTTGGGTGGTCCCTATTTTCTCAAACTCACTAATGTTGCCCTTAATTACCCAGCATTTCCAACGAGTAAATATTTTTATACATTCATGTACTATTTTTTAAGTTCAAAAAAGTTTATTACACATACATTCTTGACACCATGTATTCGTGCCCACCGTTATTAGATCGACCGAGAATGACCGAGAATGACCGACATTCTTTTCCATGCCTTGCAGTGCTTCGCAAATGTATGTACGCCTTGAAAAAGTCCATACTATTTCCCCTCCCCATCCCATTCATCCCTCCTCCGCAAATCACTCAACTAACTACCATCTCACACATACCCCATGAAATTCACCCACCACAACCTGATCTAACCTAGGGACCACCACCCTCCCAAAACGCGCACAACTCAACCCAAACACTGCCAAAGCCCTCATCCCTCATGAAAAATATCCCATCTGATACTCCTTTCAACAAACTCGTCGTCGACATAGAAATCTCACCTCGCCCCTAATCCCAGTAACCACCGGATATAATGCTGACTTTACTTACTTACGCCCGAAGTAGGTAGGTGGTTAGTGTGGCGCGGTCGGGCGTTTGCCGGGGAAACGTGCGCGTATACCTATTTAACACCGTATTACTTATTTAGGTATTGGAGTGGGTGTGTGTGGATTTTGTTCCCTGGGGGGGAAGGGGGGTAGGAGGTATGGTGGGGAGGTTGTGGGGATATGGATTAGGAGGGGTGGGGGTTTGAGGATGTTAGTAGTGGTGCAAAGGATGGGGAGTAGATGTAGTGAGTATTAGGTATGATGCATGTAACGTGAGATCCCCGTATTTAGGTATCAGATTAGAATGGGAATTTAGCGCCGGGTATATTCTATTTGAATTCAAGATTCTGGATGTATACGGGGACGTTATGGTGATACTGCTTGTTTCTTCGTAGTAACGCAGGGTTGGGTAATCAATGGGAACGGGGCTTACTTGTTTAGGTGGGGGCTTTGCGAGATTGGAGATTAGGGTATGCGTTACTTGCTTGGTGGATGTTTAGTCCTGTACTATGCTGTCGGGTTGTTGGCAGTGGGAGGACTTGGATGGGTGTGCTATTCTGCGCTGCGTTTGTATTTCAGGTCTTGATCCGCGTTCGAAATTATCCTGTCCTCATTCCTAGGAGCGCATATGTAGTTATGTATACATCATCTCTCATCTGTAGAATCTATCTACCTATGGTACATACACCCGCTTCTTCGAATCCAATCCATTTACCCTCATAATTTCTCCCTGTCACAACACACAGCCTAATTCCTAGATCCATTCAATTCCTAAATAAACCAGCCAGCCATTTTGACTCCAAGCCCAGAATCCCTTGATACAAGAAAGAACCGAAAGAAACATAAACTTGAATGTAGAATGGAAACACCCAGTGGACTCGGAAATCGAGACCGTCAATTTTGGATATCGATTAAGAATGGAATGTAAATCGGGGAGTAGAGTAGGGAAGGAAGGGGGAAAGCTAGCATAGATACATAGCGTCCGCCTTCCTACTTCTCATCCTCTCCTAGATAGATGAGAGAATATATGCACGGTAAAATATTAAAGAAGAGAAAAGTCGAATCCCGAGTCGACTGGGCCTAAAACCGAAACATAAAAACACCGCCGGCAAAGTAGCACAAGAAGAAAAGGGGGATGTTCGGGACATCATGTATAATCATACAAGCGAAGGAATAAAGGGGGAGGCAAAGTAATCCTCTGATACTTTCTCAACATAAGGGATTGAGTCATCGCACATACCGCCCCCAGAACGTCCGACATGCGAACAGTGAACGTTGGGACGATACTTGATCATATGCTCATGCAAGCTTCTGCATAGCAAGGTATTCATGCCCAATTCGAAGCTTTCACCAACGCGAATCTCCTTGGTTAAGAAGTTCAAGCATTCTTCGTTGGATTCGAACTGGGCGTTAGTGCCGTTGCAGTGTTTGCCATGGCTGTTGCAGATGGATGTTGCCATGGCGTTGACACCTTGTGCTCGACCTGCGGCGGGATCACTAGGATTTAAGGTCTTGAAGAGTGTCTGTAAGAGGTAGCCGAACCACCGGAAGGTAGCGTCGTATTGGGTGATTTCTCCCTTTTCGTTCCATGTTAGCCAGGTGTCGATGGTGACGGGGAGACTCATGTTGCCGAATGAGGGAAACGTGAAGTTGACCCGGGTAGTGGCAGCGGCTATATTCTGGTTGGCGGCGAATTGAGTAATTTCGAAATCGCCGGGACGCCCAATGACGGAGACGCTGTCAGATGGGGTGAATAGGCCGAAAATGTACTCTGTGTTGAGCTCGCGGCCTATGAAGTTTCGGGTGTCGGATACGCGGCCTTGGACCTGGGGTAGATGTTAGCTCAGGAGGTTTGGCAACGGAACATGTGGGGTTATTACATCCTCGGAGAACACAGTCGAATTGATGCTATTAGCTTCTTTGACGTTGTTTGGATACCTGAATTTCTCATAGAAGCCTTTCTGAAGTTCAAGCAGCTCGCCATAACTGTAACTTGCTCTCGCTTGGCGGGGGGAGACTGGAATTTTTTCAACAACAATTTCTTCGTTATCGTTGGAGAACGAGTGTACCTGGAGTCGCTGCAAGAGAATTTACGACTATGGTCGCAATCGCGAGGACTATTTGCGTTTTCATTTTGTGCAGAACTTGGATTTTGGGAATATAGGCCAAAAAAAGGTTTGTGCGACGTGGATATACGGATGGGCCGGAGATAAAGGAGTGTAAGACGCACTTCTGAGGTCGTGGCAGCTAACGCATACGAGAGACTCTACAGTGGCCGAAAGAAAAGAGAAGAGGTCGGTGGATTAGATGTCGCGGTCGAGGATGACGCGAAAAGTATCGAAGCTGCCGAGTCAGTTGATTGATCCAAGGAGAGGAAAGTGAGCGGGGATTTAATTATTATGTATGTATGGAAGATGGGGACGGGGGCCGCTACTGACTGCGAGAGTGACAGTAACACTGGGACTGACAGCACTGCACGGGCCTGTGGCGGCAGAGCAAAAGTGCGTGCTCCTGCTCCTGGTTCCTACTCTTGTCCTACTCACTTTTGCTCTGTTTCGACCGATTCCTGCTTTGGCTCATGCTTTGGCTCCATGCTCTGTGCTTCCGGATCCCTTGTCCCATGTCTCTGCCCAGCCCCAAATCCCGGTGCCGTGGTAATACCTGTAGATTATTTATGTATACGACACTAATATGAATTGCCTTTTGTTTCTTGAGTTGGATGTGATGGTATAATCAAGGTGAGACCGTTTGTCTTGTGTCGAGTACTCTTGTCGCATCTGAGCCCGGAGACATGATCGATGCAATTCGTGGAACTAATAGAATACCTGGAGACGATCACAACTGCTTGACCAAACTCGAAGCGCCTACAAAACTTGCGAAGTATATATGAGGATCCGTGCCTATTATTCGTCCACATTTGCGACGTGCACCTCGCAATGATGCAAAGCGGCACAATCACGTGAGTTGGAGGTCTCAGTAACCTACTTCATTGGGTTACCATGCGGGATTCAGGGGCAACACCAAGCACACACACACAAGAGCACATCAGCACCAGCACCAGCACCAGCACCAGCTCCAGCACCACTAGCCCCTTGGACCTTGGACCGGGGTTGCAATAATATTCATGTGCCCATCTGTCCTCCAATGTAGATAGAAGCCTCGTATAGGCCTTCTGGGGACCAACACGACCCCCAAGACCTCGTACGAACCCATTCTTGTCCGCCGCCGCAATCTTGCCATGTCCTTTTTCATGCATGGGCGCAACACGCGATTTCGAGTACCAGCCTTGCACAACACTACACACTGTAGTGCCCAGTTCGAGTCGAGTCCAAGTCGAGTCCGACTCGAGTCCATCAAAATCCTGCATGAACTCCAAATCCGTCGCCCACCACTTCACTTGTTTCGCATTACCCCTTTCGGCAGGAAACGGCCTTATCCCTCCACCAGACACGAACCCCGAGCGACCTCGTGTTGTTTCTCTCCGTCTTTACATCCCCAGGCAAACACACCATCAGCCAGGCTCGTGGGGTCGCAAATCTGCAGGCGGTAATTGAAACTATGCGCATAGAACGAGCCTTACCATCCGGTGGCAATTTGTCTTGGGGCCGTTGTACAAAGACCGTTCGGCGCGTAGTACAGCGCCTGTCAAGTCGCTCGCATGATGAATGTACTCCGTCAGACGTCCAAAAAAACCTCGGTGCATGGCCCCTTCGAATCGGTTGATTGCGGAAAACCCGTGCACAGCGTGCCAGGTCCCACAATTTACTACCGAGAAATAGTATAGCAACGCAAGGCTATCCGTTCGTAGAAAAAACGTGCCGTGATACGGAGCCTTGCGTGCGGCGTGCTGGCTTGTAGGTATGCGTGCTAACGGCAAAGCGGCGGGTTCAGCCGCTGCATTTCTCGCCGCGAATCCTCCAGGTGTCAAACAAAATAAACGAAATGTGGACTCGCCCCATTTCGGAAGTTCGAGGAATTGGCGATGGCGATGAATTGCGGCGACGTAAAAGCCTCCGGGTTCACCGATAAGGCACAGTACTTATCACCCATGTGGCATATGTGCATTGGGTGTTGGTGTCACGTCCAAAGGTCCTTTCAGGATTAAGGTGTGTGCCTGTGACGCTCTACTTTGATTAACTTTGTTCCATAGTTTCAGATGGCTAGAGTAAAGCGTGGGGTGACCAGACCAGAGAGACGGAGATCATCCTGGAGTTTCCCGGATTAGAAGCTCCTCTTCATCCTTGCAGGCTTGGACATCTTATTATCACCGAGGATTCGTGGGGTTCTGGATTGTTCCATTGGGATTTGGGTGTGTTGGTCTACTCGCATAAACATTGCGATATTATCAATACACTCCTAATCAGAAGGAGCCCAAGTGTAATAAGAGCACAATGCTGCCATGTGGATGTCATTCTAATGTCGTTTCGTTCCAAGGACCTGGTTGGACACATTTCACCTTGAAAACATGAAAAATCCAATACATTGCAAGACTTGGCCTACCCTTTACTCTTGCAAGATTTTACCGCATTTGGCCCCTCTCACAAAGAGAGATAAAATAAGGCATGGGACACTAAAATCCTCGTGGACAGGTGGCTTTCGACGGCCGCAGAATCTAGACCCAGGTTTGGTGAATAATTCCCCGGATCAGTCGCGCAGTTGGTAGGCCATGTGTCAGAACGATGCAGAACAAGCCTGAAGAAGGCAACGTTTTCTGGACCCATGTCTTGCATGTTTATACAAACGCCGGACAGTGTCGTTTGGCTGTACCTAGCCTAGCTGATTGATGAGAGTGCGAGGCCCAAATTGTCGAGATTAATTGACTTGTCCGAAACAATTGGGGGCTGTCGCAACTCAGTCTGCCACAAGGCTATAGGACACGATTTTCTTAGTACTTTTACTCACTTCTTGGGTACGTAGAACGTGGATTCGGGCCGGGCCTAGCAGAATGAAGTAATGCAATCCAATCAATATCACGTTGAGTCTGTAGTCGCATTAGGTCCGTTCACATCGAGACACCCATTGTATTTCGACCAATGAGCTATCTGTTGGCACCCATTCTGGGTCTCACTGCAGCTATGATTGCCTAGTATGTCCTTCAACCCTGATAAATTAGAATGATAACCAGTACCTAAAAATAGATCTGCCAGATATCTACTAACGACAATCGAAGTAACGAGTCACTGATGAAAGTTTCCCACCCAACTTGGCTTGTAATTTGAGTTCCTGAAGAGAAGCACATCGAAAAATAGCTTTTCGGGTATGGCTGTACCCCAGAGGTGTTGAAGGGTGTTGACGATGCATGCAGTTTGAAGAATACTGTGCGACGTACTCTCAAAACACCTAGTAGTCACGAAGCACGATGACTCCTAGCACTAGCCCAGGACTCCTGCATTGTCAATGATACTCGTTACATACTTCTCCATCTGTTTCGAAGCTCGCGCGAGACGCAGTATTGACTACATCCTGGAATTTGTCTACTACAAGAGAAGAGCGTATCTACCGTATACCATCCTGTCTCGCCATTTCTTCGTCCTTGATCTGATCATGTACAGCGTCAAGGTACTTATCAAATTTACTCGACACGGCAATCGAATGTTCAAGATGCCCAACATTCAGTGTTTCTTCCTTGAACAATGCTAACTGCCGGGCTGTGGTAATAGCATTCCGGATCTGACGGCCATTCATTTCGTGCTTCGCCAATCTTCTACCCTTCGATATGTTCTCTAGAATGTCGTCGACGTCAACGTCTTCGCCGAGGTTGTCAAGACGGTTGATGAAATTGGTCCAAATTTGTTCTCTCTGCGAACGCGTAAGTTCCTCGTAGTGTAATGAGAGTTGAATGCGTGATTTGAAGGCCTCATCAAAGGTTCCAACGCGGTTACTTGTCAGTATCAAGATCCCATCGTGATACTCTAACATGCGGAGAAATACAGAAACAAGTGCGTTGCGGGAAAGATCTGAGAGTGTGCGCTGTTCGAGAAATACGTCGGCCTCGTCAAGTAGAACAACACAATCCCAGATTTTGCTGAGGTGAAATACTTTCTGAAGGTACTGTTCTACCTTTGGAGGATCTGTACCGATGTCGCCGCATGTCACACGGTAGAGTGGTTTTTCTGCGATCTCTGCTACCCCTTCTGCCGTGAGGGTCTTTCCTGTGCCTGGGCCGCCATGAAGAAGGATAATGAGGCCATTTCCTTTTCTCAAGACCATGTCCGTAGCTTTGGCGGCGGTAATTTTGTTCTTGACGAGAGCAAGAATGAGCTCTTTACTCTGAGGGTCCACTGCAAGCGTTTCAAAGATTTGCTTGTCCCATTGGATGGGTGAAATGTTGTCCACCTGGAGATCAACTGATGAGGTAGTTAGGATGTTATTGATTTTATCTGCTACTGTCAATACTCACTCCATTTCTTCTCTTGAATGTCAAAGCCGAAAATATTCGCGGGAACCAAATATACGAAACCGTCTTGAGGCGGGTTATCGTGGATCATAGTGTCGTCTGACATGTAGTCTGTGTTTAACTGTTCTTGTTCTGTACTTTGCCCATGCATGGTTTGGTACGTGGCAGTGTCAATTAGGAACCTCGTCTCTTCTTCCTGCAGGTTTCCTTTCAGCAAATGATAATAAAAGCCATGCTAGACTTACGTAGAAACTATCTTGCTTCATATTTGATCCATGATACGTTATATAAGCTTTTTGACGGCATGTCCAGAATGTGTGACCCCGAACCCGTAATGATTCTTCTAGGATTGAGTCAGCATATCGCATGGGAAAAACCGACAAAGAGCAGATCTCTCGTGGAGCTTTGCCAAAATCGCTGCGTGGCATCTTTAACGTTTTGTATGATCTGCAGAAATTTCCATTGAAGGTCCACCGCATTGCTTTCGCCGCCCAGTCGGTCCCAGTCTCATCTTCTTTAAGGAACGATTTCTGTTGAAGGCCAGAATATGAATGATCTTGATGTTGCACAAGTATCGAGTCCGGGGAAAATAGGTATTTGACAGTGCTCTCGTTAACTAATCCCTTGGCGAACAATGCAATGGCTTCGTGGTACTGCGAGCGAAATTTGACGTCGATATTGTTTATCAAGATATCAAGTTGATTCTGTTCATCTTTCGGCAAAATCTGAGCGATCTCTTGTATGCGTGATCGGAAGTGGTAAAGCAAGGTGTCTACGTGATGAATCGTGCATACCGCATCGGAATCATCATCATAATGTTCAGCTTCTGAGTAGGTAATCTCGCAATACTCTCTCAACACATCGTCATTTTCGAGAATATTTGACCAAGCGCGAACCAAGACTGGACAAAAAAGGCGGGCCGAGCCACTCTCTGGACGGGGTTCGCGGCCAATGTCCTCACGATCTGAACCGTTTGCAGCACGAGACTCCCTATACTCAAGGAAAAGGACCGCGGCCACATCTCCCCTATTCTGTCTCTCGAGGAAGATGTCCAGATTACGAACTGGGTTCTCGCCCCTTAGATGTTTGGATCCGTATGGGGTCATGTTCCAACTTGGTCGGTCTGTGTAACATTGGAGTGCGAGTGCGTTACGGATTTGATGGAGGATAATGCAACGGAAAGGCTTCGTTTGGTGACACGGTTTACTGACTTCGGCTCTGATCTGTACAATTTCCTGCTGCAGACGTTCAATTTCTGACCGCATTCGATCAGACTCGGACATATTGTCCCACTGGTAATGAATGTCATTTTGGCCATCTCCATCGCTCCAATCAGGGAAATGGACGCTTGGTCCTGCACCCCCATGAGGGACTGGACCCGGTCTTAGAGACCCGTTTTGCTGTTGACCTCCAGTGGCTTCGAGGTGAAACATTCTTTGCCCGGGGCTGTTTTCTTTATGTATACCTAATGCTTGGCTCGCATACTTCTGCAATGGTCTTTTTGCGTCGAGGTTATGCTCCGATCCGTGTCTGTGTAAATGTACCTGTTGAGCGATTGATGCGTCTGTCATTTGACCAACCATGTTTCTGCTATTTGCCTCAAAGGGGTTTCGACCATACAGGGGGGGAAAGGGATTTTGAACAGGAGCGTCGTTGAGAAAGGGATTTTGACCAGGAGGGGCGTTGGAAAAGGAATCGAATTGGGGGCTGTGTTCAGGAACAGGCTCGTGGTATTCCTGGATACTGGTAAAAGGTGGCTCAGAAGCATCCTGTTGAGGGATATCCAACAACAGTTTTCTTTCAAGTTGTTTCTTTCCTGCAGTATGATCTTGAGAGATCGTAGGGTCGATGTTTACCACTGAATCACCCGCTGTGGATTTCTCCGAAGCCAATAGAGTATCAAACTGACGTTCCGTCAAGTATTTGCTTTCGGAGGGATCCATTTCTCGAGTATTGTCCGCCTAGTGCGCTTGATCAGTCTTCGGCGCTCTCAGAATATGCACAAGCCCCTTCTAAAAGTTGTACCCTAGATGTTGTAACAATATGTGTAATAGCAAGTAACATGTAGATGTAGCTGTAGCTGTCATAGAAGGATTGATCGTGTTGTGGAAACAAATTGGGTGATCGCCGATGCCGGAATGGGATAGAGATTATATGAACTTACGAACTGCGTTGGAAATGGGTCGCTGAACCAGATAGGCGCTCAGAGGTAAGCCAGGCTGAAATATGCCAGTCAATCATCAACGTGAAGATTCACAGGTTTCGATTGACCAGCCTGAAGCTGGACTCGTTCTCGAATATCGGTATCGAGTGATCTGGCGAGCGAAGAATGAAAGGTGGGTCTGACTTGGTGGGATCAGAAACAGTCGAATTGATATTCGCGATGAAGGGCTGCTGTTGGCGGGATGCGGGGATTTATCTGTGCAGGCACCAATGTGCCTCAGCCTGATACACCACAACGATAAGCCCCTCAATCAGCCTTGTTAGTTTCTGTGACGTGTCATTTACGGGTTTTCTTGTGCTAATGGCCAATGCTAACTATCAGCATCGTGATTTAAGCTTGTCCATACTTGACTGTCTTGAAGTTTATCATGGACTCCTCAAAAAAAGCGTACAAGAAGGCTGTGGACCTGATCAGAACGACTGAGCCTAGCGACAAGGCTGCCATCAAACTTGTACAAAGCGTGTATAGGATCGGCGACATACACGACATTATTGTGCAAGCTCAAGCCAAATATGAAGAGAGAAGGAAGGAGTCCAAGGTCCGCACTTGGCTGGGCGCTCTTTCCAGCAGAGTTGTATATTACGGCCAAGTCATGGACGTCATGTCACAACATCACCCGGAATATGTCTCACTGGCTTGGGGCACTATGAAATTCCTGTTCGTGGTCAGTTTTGTAGCCTAATGCTAGGCTCTGTTAACATCAGGGGAAAGCTTGTTCTCAACCACGAAGAGATGATCGCAGAGCTGGCTAAGGCTATCTCCAAGATAGGAGACGTACTCCCACGTGCCACTCTACAGCTTTTCACTTTCCGCACAGCGTGGATGGAAGAAGCTGCGCAATCATTATACGCTGGAATCATTACCTTTTTGTCACGGAGCCTTGAATGGTATGAATCAAGCCCATGGAAACATGCTTGGAAGGCACTCAAAGACCCATACAAGCTCCGCTATAAGGATCTGCGGGAAAGAATTGATGAGAAAGCACGTAGAGTGGACGAGATGGCGAACACATTATCTCAAATGAAGATCAATGAAATACTTAAAACCTTGGAACGAATGGACAAAATGATAAATGGTAAGTAAAAGAAGCGAAAATTGTGTCAAATTACTGAGAAAATACTAGCAAACCACCTTGTCTATTTGAGTCGGTTCTCCAGCCTGGGAAACAGTGTCCAACAAGTTCAACTGGCACAAATCCTTGATGCAACCAAAAGTTGGGCAAGTTCAAGTCCTATTGAAAGTCTTCGATTTTGCCAGGCCATTCGCAAACGAAGAACGCTGAGAGCACAATTGGACCAGTCAAAACTACTTACAGGGCTGCAAAAATGGTCAGACAAGTCAACCTCGTCTTTGATCAGTCTGGTAGGCTCCGGGCCTACGCGATTTCAGACTAAGGATCTCGCAACCGAGCTGGTGGACTTGATGAGAGCGCATAAACAGCTGGTGGTATGGGCGTTGGTGGGACAGCGCGCATCATCTGAGACTGAGGCCTCGACAATAACTTTGTTGAAGCTGTTAACTAGCCAAGTCATCCAACTAAGCAATGGCCGTCTAGCTCAGCACGTTTCTCCAAACTTCAACGCTCCCAGAGTCCAAAGTGCTCAGACTGAATCTGACTGGCTTGATATCCTCAAGGATTGCTTGAAAGATATACCTAGGGTTTACTTTGTCATCGACATGGAGACCCTCGGCACCGACCCAATAGATGGAGAACAAATATGGTCAGAAACCTTCCGGTACCTACTATCGATGGTAGACAGCGTTCCAGGTGTTGTTATCAAGGTCGCAATTGTCAGCTTTAGGCAGGAGTTCTTCCGTTTTCTGAGCTACGAATCCGCGCGAACTATGCTGGTGCCATTGAAATGTGCAAGAACAGTGAGGGGTAGTACGAGGGCAGGCAAGGGTCAGATGTACCGACCAAAGAAGAAAGGGATTCTTTTCCGGTGAAAGTAGGCGTTGACCAGGTTGAGCTGAAAGATCAAAAGTTCCACACCAAAACCTATCAATTTGGGTCGAGACAGCGCCACCTAATTCTCCAAGATGGTGGCATTACCAATGGCACTAGTGCGAAAATTGTAACCAGCTGTAATCTAAATGCTACCTATCTCCTCATTTTGCCTGAAGCTAAACCAAAGGTAGAGAATGAGCCAGTATTGGCGTACTCGAAATATGCAGCCGTCAGCCAACAAGCCCCTGCAGTAGATCCTCGAAACGTCAGTCCAGTTCCGGTAAATGACTATACGCTTTGAAACAAACGCACAGACTACAACGCGGGGAAATAGCACGACTGTTTTCCGTGTTAATCGACGAGTTCACGATCAATGGTTTTGTGGCTGGCGTCAAGGTGCTTCTAAATATGGTGATGGTTCACCCCTAGCTGAGCATACGATGTTGAGGGTGCCCACTGTAGTACAACAACCCAACACACTTCAATCAGGAACCGCCAGCGCATCGTCAGCTTTTCATCGCATCAATAGGCGCTTGAATACTGGGCGCCAAGACGGGCCGCATCTGTATTCGGCCTGCATTTGCGCGAGGGCAGCCGGACCGGCCGTTATTGGGCTCGGTTGTATGTAGGACTGTACCTGGCTGTCATCGCTGCCAATGACTGACAGGAACCGCAAACGCCACTGGTGGGATTCAAACAACATGGGGTGAGAGCCAGCATCAAACGCCGCTCGCTCTACGCAGGGGGGGAATGCGCGTCTTTTCACTGAAATATGACTGTCGTGTGCTCCGCCGGCCGCAAACTTTAACCCCCGGGTTTTGACTTTGACTTCAATTTCATACACACTCGACAATGGCGACTGAGGAAAAACCGCAGCCTGCTACCGCAGCCTCCAATGGAGTATCCCACGGAGTCTCTAATGGAGCATCTAACGGAGGCGGCCTTGCACCACCCCCGCAGAATCTGAAGAGGCAGAGCACTGACGGCACCGACTTTGACGACTATTTTGTAAGTGCTTGCCCTTCAATTGACGCCCAAGAGTTGTAAATCCCCGGCGAACTAACACTTCTAAATAACAGGTCGGACCTCGAGACCTCGACCACCATTCAAAATGGCCAATCTTTCTCAGACTCCATGGCAGTATCACGCCCTCAATGGCACTCCCGCTCCTCATCGTGGCCCTCTGGTCAACCCTCATCACTTGCATATCTGAATTCGTCCACGACCGTACGTCATCATTCCCAGCGCATCCTCCCCGCCGCTACAACTACTAATGTACACATCCACAGTCGGCATAAACCAACTCCTCCTCACAGTACTCGGTTTCGTCGTGGGTCTCGCCCTCAGCTTCCGTAGCTCCACAGCCTACGAGCGATACAACGAAGGCCGCAAATACTGGGCGCAACTTACACTCGCCTCGCAAAACCTAGCCCGTCTAGTCTGGGTCCACGCCGACGAGCGCCCAGGTGAAGACGGTAAAATCGACCTCCTCGCAAAAGTAACCTGCATGAATCTCATAGTCGCCTTCGCCATCTCCTTAAAACACAAACTCCGCTTCGAACCCTACGCGCACTACGACGACCTCAAGAACCTAGTGGGCCACCTCGACACCTTCGCCTCCAACGCCTCCTCCCCACCAAAAGAAAAACCTCAATCCTCCATCGCAACCGCAGGCCAATTCCTCGGCGTACCAATGGCCGAACGCAACCCACGCCGAGAACTAAAACGCGCAACCCAACCCCTAGGAAACCTCCCCCTAGAAATCCTAACCCACCTCTCCGCCTACTTGAAAACCATCTTCGAGAACGAAACCTGCAAAGTGTCAATCTATCAAACACAAACCATGAACTGCCTCACATCCATGAACGACGTCTTAACCGGCACAGATAGAATCTTAAACACACCTTTACCAATCGCTTATTCTATCGCCATCGGTCAAATCACTTATGTATACATATTACTCCTCCCCTTCCAACTCTACAATGCATTAGGCTGGGTAACAATCCCCGCCTCGGTATTCGCAGCCTACATAATCCTCGGCATCGCCTTGATCGGCCGAGAAATCGAAAACCCCTTCGGCGACGACGTAAACGACCTCCCCTTGGACGCATTCTGTAAACAGATCCGAAGGGATGTGGATACGGTTGTTAGTCGACCGGCGCCCAAGACTGCGGATTTTGTGGCCAATGCTAGGAATAAGGTTTTTGTGGGGTTGAGTCAGAGTGGGTTTAGGGCCTGGGAGGGGAAGAGTGTGGAGGAGATTCGGGGTGCGCTGGGGGTTAGGAATGAGGTTGGGATTAGGAAGGATGTTGAGGAGGAGAAGGAGAGGGTGGGTGAGAAGGCTGGGGAGAAGAAACATACGCAGGGGCAGGATGCTGTTTAGTTTCTGGAACGTGCGATTGTGATAATGTGGAGGAGTTTGAATGGTCGGTATGTTAATGCTTTGAGAGCATCTTGAAAGCGAATTCGTTGATCGAAAGGAGAGAATGGGCGTGCGGAATGGTATCTCTTTAGCATGGACGGGCATAAAGCGTGGAGTTGAGCTTGAAAAATAACATGGGTAGTGTGGGTCTGTGTGTATTTGTAGCATGTTCATGTTTCCTCTTCCTTCCAATACACTGCGCTGAAACCAAAACAAAACGAAAATTGATGTGACATAAGAAGTTGACCAGAAGTTCAAATCACCTATCACCACACCACCCTAGGCATCTACAACCCACCACCACATACCCTCCAAACCCCCACCCCCTCATCCACATATCCATACCCACCACCATCTACATCTACGTAGGCTGCCAAATCCCCTTAGGCGCCGCACCAAGCAACCTCTCAAGCCCCCACTCCTCCTCACTCTGATGACCCAAAAACCCCAACTCCCTCAAAATCTCAATCGCGAGATCCGCATACTCCTCCGCAATCTCCCTCTCATCCTGCAACATATGCAATTTCGCCAAAATCACATACTCATCCGTCAACATTGGTATCAATTGCTCCTCTTTCATGAGCTCTACGGCCTCTTCGGCGATTTTGATGGCCCGTTGCAGTTTGCCGTCTTTCCAGGCTTGCATGAGTTCGGTTTCGGCGGCTTGGAGGCGCACGCGTCGGGCGTCGGAGGCGGATTGGATGGAGGCGGGTGCCGTGCAGAGGTCGCAGTTGCATTTGAATCCCCATTTTTTTAGGCCCTTTTCGCGTTCCGAGGTTGGGAGGCCTAGGAGGAGGTCTGGTGTTTTATGGATTAGATCTGGATCAACAGCGTGGGAGAAGAGGATAGAAAAGATGCTTGGGGAGCATACATGAAATGCTGATTTCCTCCCCGGGCTGAATGTCTCGGTATGCTTTGATGGCTATCGAAAGACCGCGTTGGGAGAAGAGCACGAAAGAGCTATGAATGTCAGTATGCTTAACTCCATATAACCTTCAAGTTAGATATATTGTCATAACTTACTTTGGCTTGCAAGCATGATTGATTCTCTGTGACATGATCAGCATACTAATCCAGTAAACATCACTTATAAACTAGCTCCACCGAACCTCAGCCCCACAAAATCCATATATAAAATTTCCAAGACTCACCGAAATAGTGGGAAACAAAGCCCTCATCCCCACCTCCCCAACACTAGTCCCAAAACTATTCGTCATCATAACATGCTCCTCCTCCTCACCATCCTCTTCATCCTCTTTCTTCTCATCCCCATCCCCTCGATGCTGCGCACTCAACCCCCTCACCACGTCCGGATTACTCAACTGCGCAACCGCCAGGTTCAAAAGCCTCAGATTCTCCTTCTTGCTGATGGCCTTTTCTAGCTCAAGGTCCATGGCAATGCTCGCCTGATCCACCATGAACGTTTCATATTGCTTGATCTTGCGGGTTGCTACTACGCCCTTGTCTTTGCCTGGTATTGATACGACTTTCCATGGCCATCCTGTTGCGACGAGGTCTGCTTCCTCTTCGGCGGATAGAAAGTGACTGAGAGGGTCTTCGTAGAGAAACTCGGAGACTGCTTCGGCAGTTTTGGGTGTGGATACTAGTGAGATGCCGTGGAAGAAAGCATGGCTATTTGTGTAGACACAAAATTTCTTGCCGACTTTGGAAAGCGAGGTCGAGTGTGTGCAATTTGGTTTGTGCGTCCATGGTGAGCCTGACGATGCGTAGCCGGCGTTGTTGGTGTCTTTGCTGGAGGCGGCGTTGGAAGAGTGTTCGAATTTCTGGGAGTCGGGGTTTAGATTGAATTGTTGGCCTGGAGACACTAGGAGGTCTTGAATATTTAAGCTCCCGAGATTTGAGGCGGATGTGTGGTGAAGAGCTACTGTGCTAAGTAGGAGTATACTTGTGCGCCAATTGGTCCGTCGCTGGCGCGACTCCGAACATCGTTGTGAGAATTGCATGACTGCTGCGTCACCGTTTGGCAGAAAGACAGTAGTACTGTCGAATGTGTATTTGCATACTTTCAAAGTCAGTCGGCGAGACTCTGTGATGCCAGATTGCTGGTTTGAACTTGTAACTTCTCGATCGTCCTGGGTTTAGCCGGAGATTAATTGTTTTACTATACAGAAAACCGTGCAGGCTTCAAGCCGTCTGGGGATAACTCGCATACTTTCGGTAGTTAGCCGCTTCATCCCTGTCGGTTTGAGGCTCAATTTGGAGATTAGTAGTCGAGACATGTTAGGCTACTTTCATGGTGGGCTAGGGATAACGTGGAAGCCAATGCGTTTCAGGTACATGGCTAGAATCGGGATATCATGTAGGATAGTCTGTAGGTGTATTGTTGTCTAAGCTATCTTGTCGATCAATATCACGTTATCTTACAACTCACCATTTCCAGGGCCAAGCATTTTACCGTCAATAATGTTGTGCAAATAACATTGGTTAAGATCCTGTGAAATTGTAAGAAAATTCATAGTCTAGGCCTCGGCATATCAAATCACGTTCGAAGGGATCGGGAGACGACCGGGCGAATGTGTTGACTGAAGCCTTTTGAAGTCAAGTCGGCGAGCAATAGAGACTGAAAAGATCTATGAGGGATGTACGAAGACGTGAACGACCCAAGGTTGTGAAACTATGCTTTCGGGTCTATGGACATCGATGCAATTGTAGTTGGTCTTGGTAAATGTCATGCCGACATTGAATCTTTTGATTATTCCGTACCATGCTGCTAGATTTTACATAATTTTCCTCTTGAACGAAGGTCCTACGCAATGCTCGATCGACGCAGATTTTTAAGCTATATGTCATATCAACACCAATCTCAATCCTCACAGCCTGCTGGAATCCTTACCAGCAAGTGCAATGCACTCGATCTCGACGGGAACGCCCTTTGGCAGCTGCTTGACGGCCACGCAGCTTCGGGCGGGTTTGTGGGAGAAGAATTGCTCGTAGACACCGTTCATCTCGGCAAAGTTGGCCATGTCGTCGAGGAAAACGTTGACCTGCGGATACTATTATTATCTACGATCGCCTTCAATGGGTGAGTCGAGCGAACCTTGACAACCTTGGAGATATCGCTGCCGGTCTCCTTGAGGATGGCAATAATGTTGTCAATGCATGCCTTGGTCTTGTCACCAATGCTGCCTTCGACGGCCTTACCCTCCTTGTTATACGGGATCTGGCCAGAGACATAGATGGTGGGGCCTGCAATGACCGCTTGCGACTGTTACTTGTTAGCTTCAGCTTCGAGCGGAGCTAATCGAGTCTATTGGTGCGGAGTGTATACGGAAGGTTATGCGCTGGAAGGACAAGGACATGGGGGCTGTAATTGCTGGAGCTGGCGATAGGGATGATATTTGATACGGCCGGGCAAGGAAATGCTACTGGGGTCCGAAACGAGGAGCAGGATCTCGATGGAATACACGTACGTAAGGGCCCGCAGCTGAGTATTGATTAGTTTTTGCTCAATCATGCGAGGGAGCACCGTGATGATGAGGGGCTTACGAGGGCAAGCTTCGGAGGTGAAGACCTTCTTAATGTCGGACATTCTGCGGGATTGAAGCTGTTGTGTGGGGTGATTTGGGATCAATTGACGAGATGCAAGTACGGTGCAGCGAGGAGCGAAACGCGGAAGTGAGTGAGAGAAGAGAGGCAGCAGTAGACGTTGGGGTGTCATGTTATTTGCATGTCTTCAGAGGGCGCCGGGCCCTGGATATCGACGGGGCCCATTGGCGCCATTGGTGCCATTGGTGCCATCGTGGTCCTAGAGGGGAAGGTGGGGTTGTCTACGGTGGACAGGCTAGCGTCCCCGAACGCGGAGCCGACGGGCACCAGAGCAGTTTCAGCTTATGGAGGGGCATTCGGCCAGCTCATGGCGGGAAACTGAGAAATTTTTTTGGAGGGCGACCCGAAATGTCGCGACAAGTGCAAAAACACATTGCAGATTGCAGAATAGCCAAATGTCCCAAAAGACCCACACCGCCGCCCAGTCTATGTAGTTGAACCCCGAGTAACGTCATTGAATCTTGGTCCACGACAATGGACAAGACCAGAATGTAACAACCAAAAAAAACCCTGCCAACGGAGTGACCTCTGTGGCAGAAATAAAAAAGTCTCGTTCGTGCAGGGGCATCGTGAGTCCCCAGATTATGCACCGAGTTTCTGAAGTGTCATTTATCCAAAAGCGCCTAACCATGCAAATCTGCGTCTATGTGGGGGGATGATGGAAAAATGTTCGAGTGACACATTATAACCCTCATTGCTTTTCCTCCTGGCTCGAGAGGAGGGTGTGAGCGGGGGCGTCGAGCTTTGCGCGTCCCTTTAAGAAATCCAATTCGAGGATGAAAATGTAACCAAGTAGAGTGCCGCCGAGCTTCTTGACGAGGGAGCCTGCTGCTGCCGCGGAGCCACCTGGATATGTCAGAAAGGGAGCGTCATGAAGCCAACTGCGGCACTTGGAAAACATGGAGGAATGCCATAACTCTTAGAATGCTGCCACATACCTGTTGCAATGATGTCGTCAACCACAAGGACCTTCTGCCCAGCCTTGACTCCGTCACTCTGCATCTGGAAAAAATCCTCGCCATACTCCTTTTTGTATGAAGCCGTCTCACAGGGTCCGGGTAGCTTGCCCTGTTTCCTGACAGGTACGAAGCTGACACCAAGGCGGAGTGCTAGGCTTGGGCCAAACAAGAAGCCTCGGGCCTCGAGGCCGACAATGACATCGGGCTTCTCGAACGATTGCAGGAGGTGGATCTCGAGCGCTCGGATGAGGGAGTCGTGTAGCTTGGGATCGGCGAAGATGGGGAGAATGTCTTCGAAGAGGATACCAGGAGAGGGGAAATCGGGGAACTGGCGAAGGGCGGCCTTGAGGCCTATCTTAAGACTGGCGAGTTCGGAGGCGCTGGAGGTGGCGGCTGTAGAGAGGCAGATAAGGATTAGCACAGATACAGTGAAGGTGAGGGTGAAGGGGGCTCAATTGTCGACAACAATGGGCAACAACCCCGGCCAGATATGCGACCAGAAGGTCAACACCAGGCTGAGACAGATGCCATTTGAGTCGCAAAGCTTACGTACAGGCGGAGAGTCTTCTTTGGGAGGCATTGGAGGCCAGGGTGGGGTCTGGCTTGTGCGCGGGCGGGTGGGATGCAGTGGCAGCGGCTTCGACAGGAGGGCTCGATTGAGGAGCGGAGGGAGGGGACATGGCGAGGAGAAGAAGGAAAAAGGAAGAGGGAAGAAGAAAAGAACAGGAGACAGAGGATCGGGATAGGGTGGGTGTGGGCAAAGGGCTGCTGCGTAAGAAAAAGTGACGCGACTTGACCGCGATTCCGAAACAGAAATTTTGGGTAAGAGTCTGGAAGAAACGGACCGTAAGTGGTACAGGCAAGTAGAGTGACTGGGACTAGGGACTGGGACGGGCTTGACGGGCTTGACGGGCTTGACGGGCACGACGGGGGGACGAGCGAGCACTGGCACGACTGGCACGACTGGCACGACTGGGACTGATGGGTCTGCTGGGAATTGCCTGGGGGGAACTTGAGAGACTGGGATGTGTGTGGATGTGGCCCGCTTTGCCTTTGCTCTTGTTCTGCTGGGCGACTCCCGAGTGGACCAATCGCCTCCCTTCTTCTATCCTCCTGGCAAGGCAGCGTTGAAAGCTTCCTGCACCTGCACGGCGCTCCGAGGGACCTTGACTTTGCACCATTGACAATTACATTCCAACCTGGTCTACCTACTACTCTCGTATGTACGAAGCATGTATGTACAAAGTATGTGTATGTGTATGTGGCCAGGGCTTTGCAAGGAAAAGGCAGACTGACAGAGGCGTTCGAGAAAAAGACACAGAATCAGTCCCACATGCTGCACAAGAAGAGTACCTAATGGAAGACGCAAGCCATCATCAGATGCCGTCCACTTCAGCTCGCTCCCTCACTCGCTCTCCAACCTTAATCCACTCGGCTCTACTCGACCTGGCGCTGGCTGACTGGACTACTGGATGACTGGGTTCTTCGACCGTGAGCAGGTAAAATCGCCCATGCCATGCACTGCGGCGTCCGATAAGCCAGCCGCTGCATTCACCATCTGCGCTTTGGCTGCGCTGATGCCTACACCCTACACCCTACACACACACACCATCTATCCAGTCCTCCCAACAAAACGCGATTAGAGGCTGATATTGCTCCTCCCACCGAGCCTGCCTTCGTCTGCAGCAAATCATCTATTATTGCACAATCTATTATCAATATCTTCCACCTTCCCCCCTTCCGCCGTGGGGACGCCGTCGGCTTCCCGCTAGGCGCGTCTGCAAAAGACAATATTGCCGCCGCCGCCTTTTCTACACCACCTCCACTAACACCACCCTCCCACATCCAGCACAAGCGTTCGCCTGCCCTCGAGCCATGTCGGTCTTCATATGAATCGGTGGCCCACCGACAGACTCGACCTGGACAGCCCTTTGCGAGCCCTTCTCCACAATTAGCACGCCACTGTCTGCACCTCTCCTGCAGCCACAATGACTGCCCCTCCAACGCATCGTGGCCGCCCAGAGAACTTGGATACCTTGGGAGACCTTCTAGACGCTCTCATGTCACGATATCTCGATCCGACAGCCCAGCTCTTATATTTACCTATTCCGCTTCAGGCAGTTCCAAATGTCAGACCTGCGAGGAATTCCCCCTGCCTGGCCTTCAATCTCCCATCTGTGCCCCCGTGTAATTTGATCCAACTGCATTGCATCCGGGTAGATTGCCGTATCGATGCTTTCAATACGCAAACTCGCTGCCGCCGCCATTGTGTCAAGAGTGACACTGCAGCCAGCCGTTTGCTCGTAACATTTGAGCGAGAGTGGGTGGGGTTATCCCCGTACACCGTCCACACATAGAAGTGCAGATGTGCGCCACTCCCATCGTTTTGTGATTGTCCCACTGTTGCCTTCACTGCCTTGTGAGAATCGATGAAATTGATATTCCCAATACCCGCAAACCTCTCCCCAATATCCCCAGCATGATACTAACATTGACGCAGGACTCAACCCCATACATCCATGTTGCGCACAGTACAGTCGTCACCCGTGTGCTTGACTAACGAACCGACAGTGTACACTTGCTCCCCATGCTCCTGGAGGATCTCTTGAGCTGTCCTTGCAGCATCGGCGCTGACAACAAGAACCATGCCGAGCCCGGTGTTCCATGTTCGGCAGAATTCCACATTTTCGATACGGCCCGCTTCCTTCAGCCATTTGAATACTCCCGGAACGGGCCAGGCTTTGGCGTCGATTTCGGCAGCCAACGTCTCCGGAAGCATGCGAGGGATGTTCTCCAGAAGTCCTCCACCGGTAATGTGGGCCATGCCCTTGACTAGACCTTTCCGAGCCACGGCTAGTAGCGGTTTGACATATATCCTGGTTGGTGCAAGAAGAGCAGCACCCACTGTCTCGCCCGCACTCCACGGAGCGGTGTCATGGAAGGACAGTCCCTGTCTCTCAATGATCTTGCGAATCAGAGAGAAGCCGTTTGAGTGTGCCCCATTCGAAGCCAGCCCAAGCAGGACGTCTCCTTCAACCATTGCCGCCTTATCAGGCAGAATCTTTGCCCCTCGCTCAATGGCACCGATGGCAGCGCCTCCCGCATCATACTCGCCCTCCTTGTACAGGCCAGGCATCTCTGCAGTTTCACCACCCACGAGAGCGGAGCCTGACTGCTTACACCCGTTGGCTACCCCCCGTACAAAGGCCGCCGCATCCTCGACGTTGAGCTTGCTGCAAGCGTAGTAATCGAGGAACATGAGGGGCTCGGCGCCCTGTACTACCAAGTCATTTACGTTCATGGCCACTAAATCGATGCCAACAGTATCATGCTTGCCCATCTCGAATGCAATCTTGACCTTGGTTCCAATACCATCTATTGCACCCACGAGGATCGGTGACTCCTTGTAACCTGCAGCTTGCAAATCGAGAAGGCCGCCAAAGCCTCCAATCTCTGCATCGGCACCTGGGCGTCTTGTTGTTGCCACTGATGCCTTGATTTGCTTCACCAACTGGTTTCCAGCATCGATGCTAACTCCTGAGGACGCATAGGTCAACGCCTCCTCCGGGGTTATAGAGCTCCGCGTGACAGTTGTCCCCTCCTCTGCTGGCTGAAGCAGCTTCCAATCGCAGGTGATGTTCTCCTTTTGGAATTCTGTCAGAAGATGATTCGCAATCGAGTCGAAATTGTGTGTTGCTAATGCGAGGATGGTTGGGCCAGCACCCGATAAGCATATACCGAGAAGCCCTGGGTGAGACTGGGGAGTGACGGACTGAAGGATCTCAGTAAGTCCAGGAATAAGTCCACGGCGATATGGTTGATGGAGCTTATCCTGCATCGCCGTATATATCATGTCCGAATCTGGGGGCGAGTCTCCTAATGCCGTTGTGAGGAGAGCTAACCGTTGCATGTTGAAGATTGCATCTTTCCTCGAATAGGTTTCTGGCAGGACCTCGCGCGCCTTCGCTGTCGAAACTTCAAAATTGGGTATAATGCATATGCACTTGATCTCGGGAGCCCACTTGAATTTCTTGAAATGGCCAATGTTGTATGGAGGCTGTGGGGGTCGCAGACCGGTATCGACGCCACCAGCAGGCTCGGGCAATACCTCACTGAGGGGAATCTCAAGTCTTTCGGTGTCTTCAGGAGACAATTCGTTGAGATATGTCCCCACGAAACCTCCATAGAGCGCGGCAGCTACGTTATCCGGGTGACGTTCTTCCATCAGGCAGTAATCCAACATCCTTGCCTTGGACAATTGAAGAGTGCCGACCTCATTCGCCAAATTGACTCCGGCAACGATCGCTGCACCAGAAGAACCCAGCCCTCTTCCCAACGGGATAGGATTCTTGATATGGACATGCGTTTCGGGAGGGAATGTGCGGATGCCGTTGCATCGTAGCACGTACACGGCTGTTCGGGTGATGAGATTGTCCTCGGCGACAAGTGGTACGGAGTCTGCATTTACACCTTCGTAGGTTATGCGGCAATTGAGTGAGTGCTCTGAGGTGTCCTTCTGAGTCACGGTGACTGAAACTTCGAGGTAGACGTTGAGGGCAAGACCGATGACATCAAACCCAGGCCCAATGTTTGCCGATGAACATGGCACCTTGATGACGGTAGTCATGATGTTCAGAAGTGTTGATGTCGCAGCTGGGGAGGGTTTGTGGAATTTTCAAATCTCAAAAATTATGTAGGCGAGGGGTATCTGTGGATGGGAGTGGCGAGGTTTGAGCAGCCTTCTGTTTGTTGGTGGGTGTAGTTGAGTAAAGTAGAGAAAGGACGAGAGGCTGTTAGCTATGCTTTCTCCTTGGTATGCATTGGGGGTTTAATTAACCGCTCACGAGCTGCTAGGTTGAGTGATTCTCTCAGGTTGAGTTTTGGACGAAGAGAAAAAAAAAAGGGTACAGTTTGGTTTGGCGTGTGTTTGGTGTGCCCCGCGTCGGCGTGGAAGACGACAAACTCCGATATCGCGGCAGCCCAACACCAATAGATCTCTATACAGGAATTAATGCACTACACTAACCCTGGCTTATCTTATCACCCTCTTCCTCCTCCCTCTTGCAATTATCTGATATAAAATCATGTGTCGATTGAAGACGATGGACGATTGCAATTGGAAATTCGAGTGACATTCCGCGGAGCCTCGGAACTACCGCCCTTTGTAGAGCACCGCCACACCGCCACAGATCCAGCACCAGTCATATCAAACCAAGTCGAGAAAATGCACATCGTGACTGTTGCGCTCGGGATGCCCAGTAACGAGTGCAGAAAAAGGTGGACTTACCTCGCAGAACACGTACCCAGGCCTCAAAGGCTGCCACCCTATCCGACTTTGTGTCATGATAGCTAGGCAGCCAGTGATTATGATGCGTTTCTCCACATCCTGGTTTGTCAAGCCAGCTGCTGCTGATTCCCTTCCCGGTCACTGATCCAGGCAGCAAGCCCCCAAGGGTACATAAAGCACGGCGTCACGGTACGAAGGGGCGTTGCCTTACTTCGTTCCCCGCCGCCTTTTCTACTTTCGCGGCACGTCCTTCACCGCTCAGCCTCGTGCAATTGTTAGGTCCTCCCTCACCCAGCTACTCACATACGTCTTTGATGTATGGAAGCTCTGGAAGATTTTGATTTTGATTCATTCTTAAGTTCTAGCAACACAGAGATACCACAGACATACCTCCGCAGCAAAATGCCTTCCTCAATCAGATCTCGCTCCTCTTCATCAGCCTCGTCATCCGATGTTGAACAGGCTACCAAGGATGGTGTCAAACTCACTAATGGAACTACCAATGGTATCATCAACGGGACATCAAATGGTGTTAGTAAAAACACTGAAGATAGCGAAGAGGAAGAATCGTGCGACCCTGGAATGAAGACCGGTTTAAAGCAATTGTACAGCGGAAAGGAAGACAAGAAAGGTCGCTATCGATGGCAAGATACCGTTCCCGAAGACTTGGGCAACCCTGCGGAGAATGAAAAAACCGCAAAATGGGCGCTCTTGGTGAGGAATGTCAAGGTTTACAATGACCCGAGAAGGGTGTTGGCAATGCACTCTATCGTTATCCAGAGCCCACTCCTGAAAAAATTCCTCGCAAACGTTCTCAAAGGATATCCAGGCATCACTGTCGGCCTTCAGCGAATGGAGCTCGCCGGCAGATTTGAGCCACTAATCCACCGATGGGAACAGTTACAGTCAGCCATAGCAGCATTGGGCGACGATACTGAGGACGAATGCATCACCAAAGAACATGCCAAACTCTTGCAACAAACTCTCGTCAAGGAGTTTAAGACGCTCATTGACACTTCACTAGACATGAAGTCGAAGAAAGTGATGACCTTTGACTTACTGTGGACCTTGTACCAGCCTGGATCCATCATTTATTACCGTCAGGATGGGCATGAGACTGCTCTATCATTGGTAGAAACCAAATATGGAGTCGATGACAAGGACATCCCATGCTTCTGGCTGATATGCAAGTATGTCGATTGGGATGGCACAAAGTTTGGAACTCAGAGATTGAATGTATCTATGACGATATTCGGCGGGACTAAGCACATAAACCAGCTACGTGCTTTTCCGTTGGAATACCATCATGATGCGCCAGCCCTTCGAGACCGGCTGATTGAACGCGGAGCAAAGGCAGAATCGCTTGCAGGACCTAATTATAGGGCTTACCACGGTATCGGCTGGAAGATGGGKTCTTTTGGAGTTAGGGAGAAGTACAGTGTCAAGGGAAGGGTAAGTACTGGCATCCTGAAAGATCTACGCTTTATGTTTGGCTCTAACTGATTTTAAAAGATTGTCATCGACACTTTCGGCTGGAATCGCTTCAACCCTTCCGACGGCATCTACGTTGCGCCCTTGAATCAGAAAGACTCTCCGTTGAGACGTGATGTAGAGGGCTCGGACGACAGTGATGCAGAAGACGACTACGACGGCGCCGAAGATGACTGTGGGATGCCTACAGATGGTCACTTCGCAAACGAAGAAGATGACCGTCAACGGACTCCATTGACAACGGAACAGAAGCTCATTTGCACCCCTCTTATCCGTGGCTACAGTCTGAAGAACAAGCTTTGGCTCAATATGTACGTCAATTGCGTGAAGGAGATTGAATGGCAGACGGACGCTTTCGATAAGCTTGTACTTCCCAAAAGTCAAAAGGAGCTTATCCTAGGCTTCACCGAATCCCAACGCCAATTCCGAGACACCTTTGACGATGTCATCGAGGGAAAAGGCCGTGGAATGATCTTGCTTCTCTGTGGACCTCCAGGGGTTGGAAAGACTCTCACCGCCGAATCCGTGGCAGAAGAAATGAAAGTCCCACTATACATGATGAGTGCTGGAGATCTTGGTCTTGACCCACGCCGTGTAGAGACCAAGCTACAGGAAATTCTTGACATGTGCACGCGATGGAACTCGGTCCTTCTTCTGGATGAAGCCGACGTTTTTCTGGAGCAACGGTCATTGCACGAGCTCGAGCGCAACAAGCTTGTCAGCATATTCCTGAGAGTCTTAGAGTATTACGAAGGTAAAGTTGCCCCTTCCCATTCACCAAATCCTCTCCGCCTGGCGATAATCAGGGCGTTGATCCTGTGCTTTCCCGTACCGCCTCAGTCTTGACCTCAAGATCTTCACTAACTCAATCTTTAGGAACCATGTTTCTCACCACGAATCGGGTCCAAACTTTTGATCCAGCGTTCCAATCTCGTATCCACATCTCGCTAGATTATCAAGAATTGTCCATCAAGTCCCGCCAGACGGTTTGGAAGAACTTTTTGGACTCCTCAGCTCAAGGAAACACGATTTCAAAGAGCCAGCTGAGTGAGATGGCCCACTGGAACATGAACGGTCGCCAAATCAAGAACATTCTCAAGATTGCCCGTCTCCTGGCAAGCCGCAAGAAAGAGAGCTTGAGTTACGACCACATTACGACTACACTTGAGGTGACTCAGCACCTGCACAATGAGACTCAATTCTCGCAGAGAACGAGAGAGACCATTTACAACTAGAGACCCGACCCGGAAGATTCTTGCGACTATACCGCAGATCGGATGTGAATATAGCAAAGCTTCAATGACGGGAGTCTTCTTGGCACCGCAATCTGATGTGAAAACATCCATCATTAATACTGCAGTCTAAAAGAACCGCTATGAGATGCAGTTCAACACGAAAAGACGGTTAGTGGATCTTGGCCAATTCACCGGAGTTGGTCACACTATGTAGATTTGGGCTGGGCTTTGGCAATGATCTTGGCGCTGGCGTAGCACTGGCGTAGCACAGGCCGTGAGGCTGGCATACATACATATTTCTCCCTGCACGGTCCGTTCCATCCCTTCCACTTTGCATCATGTTCATGTATGATTCTATAGCATTCAAACATGTGCGACTTAGCGATAGCCACACATATATTAGCCAATAATATCGTTTCCAGTGGATCTCATTACAACGTGCATGGCCTGCATCCAGCTGCCTGGAGTGATATAAATCCAGACTCTTCCGTTACATCCGATCAATAGTCAGAGGTCTAGCTTCTCTCGCGTTTGTACCTGGAGTGCTGGAGTACCATTGTGATAGCTTTTGGACACCCTCGTCATCGCGCTTGACGGTCGCAACTGATCGCCTCCAACCTTGCTGCCCTTGCTTGCTTTCCAACCTACGGCTACGCCGCGACAGGGGATTACCCGATCGACCAGGAGCCTGGCACACCTGGCTTGGTGCACTTCCCACGGTTAAATGGACGTAACTTGCTAGATCCTGGATTGAACTTCCTCACCTCCTACCTTTCTTACCTATTCGTCGACATCATGGTTTGGCTCTGGTTACAGTTATTTTTCTATCTCGCATGGCAGGTGCGGAGTGAGCCGCCGTTCAACAATCCGCCAGGAGTAGACATTTGGTGTGGCAAAGCATACCGCGAGACAGTATGACCTCATACTTGCAGTGGCATGTACTCCCTTTAGAAGACACTATCTAACGGCATATTTAGAACTCATCGTTTGATCCTGGAGGGTGGCTGTACCCACCCAATGCGACCGACAATCAGCTAAAACTTGATTTGCGAATATATCCTCGTTATTCCTTGTATACGGCCAATGATACCAAAGCATCCTTCGTAATAGATACCCCCATCTCCTATACGTCTGGTCAGCTATTCCAAAATACAACATTCGAACCGGAAAACCCGTCTACTGCCGTACCGCTCACTACATTGAATGTTCAAATTCGAAATGTTCAAACCAATGACATCCTTGTCGAGTGGTCAAAGGTCCCCGTCAATGCCACTGGGGTCGAAGTCGAATTTAATCTCACCAGTATGGAGGCCAACCTCAGACACCCATGGACCATCTCCGTAATTGCAAATTCACCAAACGGCATTCAGACTTTCTATTCTGGAACTACTGTTACCGTCTTACCCGAACGCAACGACACTGGCAGTATTGCTCGTATTGACAACCTCTACGGCGGCATCCAAGTAAAATCATCCCTTTCAAACAACGAATGGAAAACCATCTACCCATACTCCTTCTACACAAACTGGGACTGGATAAGCAGCACGCTGAACAACTCAACCGCCACCAAAAACCTAACTACATTCCGCGCCGCCGGCTACAACATAATCCATCCCATCCCCCCAGGCGGCACCGACCCCTTCAACCACACTCTCCTAGAACAATTCCTCACCATCTGCGACACCCTCGAACTCTATGTAATGTACGACATGCGCCATACCTACCAAAACAACACAAGCATAACCAGCCAACTCTCGCGGCTCCAACACCACCCAAGCCTACTCCTCTACTACACCGCCGACGAACCAGACGGATGGTGTGACCCGCTCGACTCCACCAAAAACGCCTACACCCATATAAAATCCCTAGACCCCTACCACCCAATCTCCCTAGTTCTAAACTGCGCAAACTTCTACTTCGACGAATATACATCCGGCACAGACATCATCCTCGAAGATGCTTACCCAATCGGTGCAAACACCTCCTTCTCCCCAGTCTACAACACACCCTGCAACACAACCTACGGCGACTGCGGATGCGACAACTGCCACGCCTACGACCCCTCTTATCCCGCATACACCACAAACCCCTTCCTAGATATAAAAGACCGCGTGACATCCATGTACAAATACCAATCCTGGCTCTCATCCCCCACCACGAAACCCGTCTGGGGCGTCCCACAAGCATTTTGGGATAACGGCAGTTTTTGGGCTAGATACCCGACGCCAAATGAGGAGGCGGTTATGGCGGTTTTGAGATTGAATTATGGGGCTAAGGGGATTGTTGCTTGGGCTTATCCTACGGATGAGGGGATTGAGAGGGTTACGGCGGAGTTGGCGGGTGTGCTCGCTAGTGACGAGGTTGTTAGTCTTACGCTTGGGACGGGGAGGGTTGGTGGGTTGGAAGTTACAGGTGGTGGTGCTGGGGGACTTGTTGATGTTTCGGCTTGGGTTGGTGAGGGGGAGTCGCTGGTTAGTGTTGTTTATATGGGGTATGATGATTTGGGGGATAGGGTTGAGATTGCGTTACCCAAGAAGGTTGCGGGTGATGTTAAGGGGTTGTATGGACCTTCTGGATATGAAGTTAGTGAAGATGGAACGAAGCTTGTGAAAGAAGGTGGGTTGAAGGGGTTGGAGGTCTGGATTGGGAAGTTGCAGAACTCCGAGTGAAGCCGGATATATAGGCTCTAGGTAATTATGGACTCATAATATTACTATTCATTTATTTACTCATTGAATTACTGATGATGATGTCGAAAAAAACTTTTTTGATGGGGGAAACCGAGATCAACCATGTATAGCAGGGCTGTCATGCATGTCTAGTTCATCTGAGAGTGAGCGACCATGGTCCAGATCAACGACCACGAATTGAGGTTCCGTCATCCAACCTCAAAGTATATCTCCACCACCACATCTCCTACTTTATCTCCTGGCCATCCTGTCCATGACAGTCTCTCGAATGTTTCACCATTTCCCAAACCCATTCCCTGACCCTCTCCGCCGCCCTGTGATCCCCCACAGCAAAAAGCTTATTAGCTTCACGTTGTAACCCCAGCTCATCGACATCCCCATCGAGATACCTCTCGATAAGCCGCACATACTCATCCCAAGTTGGTTCGCCCATGGCTTCCTTCACGCCCATCAATTTGCGAGGAATGGCATAGCTCGGTATTGGTACCGCGATGTCGGAGGAAAACTCCCAGGTCAAGGTATTCAGTGTCGACAATGAATGGCGTGTTGAGCGACGGGTGGAGGTTGTTGAAAGCTGAGAGGCGTCACCGGAATCCGGGCAGAACTGTAAATTGGTGAGAATGTGTTTGGTCTTGTTAAATTCGACCCTCTCATAAAATATCTCTTCACTGCGTTCGCTGCCTTCATAAATAAAATTCGCCTGTCTGAGACCAAGATTCCACTGATAGAAAACAACACCATGACTTGTATGATAAAGTTTGTTGCTCACATTGTAATTAATCCCCCTCTTCGCTTCACTGCTCATTCCATACCCATTCGTAGGTGGACTGTCGAGTTTGAACTTTGAACCCGCATTTGGACGTAGCTTCGAGGCAGGCGTTGGCGTGCTTGGGATGCTGGAGAACGATGACCCACGAGCCGGACCTCGTGAAGGATTCGTGAATCCATCTACCGTGGCTTCAGAACGCCGGATTGCGTGATCGCGACTTTGACGTGGCATCGTTTGGAAGAGGTGAGAGTACTGAGGGTTGAGTCGATATGGAGAGATTGTTGATGGGGTGTGTTGGTGGGTGAAGGCGGTTTGGTGAGATGGAGTTGTTTGCTGTTGTAATGTTGAGTTTGTGATTGTTGGTGCAGGTGACGGACGGATATGCAGGTGAGTTATGTTTGCGAGCGGGATGCGGCGTTCGGATTGGGAATGGAAGGCAGGTGGGTTCTGAAAGGAGACTTGGGGAAGTCGCTTCGTCCCTGCGGTTGGTCGACCCGCGTGGGACATGTTGTCGTTGGGATTCATTTCTGTGGCGTTGTTACAAATTGAGAAGGGGAGAAATCGGGGGGTTAGAGGGGCTTTATCATGTTACACGTCCTTCACCGTCTATTCCTCCGGTATTCATTATGAGCTGATCAAATTGCAAACGCAGACCGCCATGTCGAGGTCTTAATCTCACTAAGTGATATCCCTAGATCTCACTATCTTCTGCCATTCCTATGAGGGGACGTCTAATAACAAGTTAGTTATTTGGCTCGGCTGAGATCCTGCACAAGTTTGGAAATGGGCTAGGAAAGCGGATATACAAATATCTATCTTACTTTCTCACGTCCTAAAACGAAAAAAGTGCCCCACAGTACTGAAGAAGAGTTTATAGCATTGCTCGCATCCGTTTCCTGAATCTATCATGTGGTATGAATGGCGTCAATCGAAATCGTACAAACCCCCCACCGCCATCTCTTGCCATTCAAGCCCAAAACCTGAATCAATTCATTCCCCTTTCACTGGCGTTCCTGCTACGGAGTGACCCAGTCATCGGCGCGAATTCCATCCCACTCAAAACTCTCCTCCCACCCCTGTTGCTGCAACTGCGAGCCCCCGAGAGCATCCTCAAAGAAATGAGAGCTTAGCTCTCCTCTGTTTTGAACCAAACTTGGGTCGACCACCCGAGGCTGTTCGGGGGTAGGTGTCTCGTAAGGTGAAGGGAGTTGTTGAGGCTCAGGGAGTTGCTGATACTCAGACCGGCGGACCTTTTTGGACCCAAGAAGATGGTACGGCCCGGAGATTTGGGAGGGATCCGAGAGCTGGTAGGGATCTGGTGGTTGGTATGTGCCCTGCTGCTGGTTTAGATCCTGAGACTGGTAGGGACCCAGCGGCTGTTGGGGACCGGGGAGCTCTACGGGGTCGCAGAACTCATTGATGTCGAAGAACTGAAAATTACTAGGCAACTGGAAGGAGGCTAAGGGCAGGGATGGATCGTAGTGCTGTTTTGAGGCGTTAGGAAGCTGTTGCAGCTCAGGAAGTTGTCCAAGCTGAGAAGTTTGCTCGAGCACAGGTTGCTGCCCAGCTACTGGGACTTGCTCTGGAACATGCTCTGGAGCTTGTTCTTGGGATTGCTCTGGGACTTGCTCGAGCATGGTATGTTCCCTGACGTCGGAACCCTGCTCCGTCGTAG
The DNA here is from genome assembly GCA_001007845.1 of Nigrograna mackinnonii. Lineage (NCBI taxonomy): Eukaryota > Fungi > Ascomycota > Dothideomycetes > Pleosporales > Nigrogranaceae > Nigrograna > Nigrograna mackinnonii. Next base: position 210,179 of record JGVQ01000397.1, read on the forward strand.
GGCATTGCTCGGACACCAAGAGTTGCTGAGGCGCGGGATCTTGCAACTCTGAGCCCTCCGCAAACTCGAAGTGTCCATCCTGATCCGAGCCGTCCTCTTCATGATCATCTTCAAGGTGATCCCCTTCGTCCTGGCCCCGGTCGTAGTCTGCCTCCTGAGCTTCTTCTTGCTTTTCCCTCTCTTCCTTCTCCCTAGCCTCGATCACCTTGATGCGGGCAAGTCTACCTCCCTTGTCATTGTTGGATTTCTTGTTGCTTCTGGACTGTCGATGATGTTCTTGTGGGGCCCCAACGACAAGCAGCATCTTGTCTCCCTTGAGGAGAGCTTCGCAGGTGGTCTTGGAGTGCTACAACATATTAGCAACGTCAGTGGTGTGTTAGATTTAGACTGATATACCGTGAGATGTTCGATAACAGTGTTTATCCTCTTCTCGAAGTTCCAATTCCTTGATAGCTGAATCTTTGTGATCATGTTGCGGTTGAAGGTCGGACCCTTCAACCCTTCCTTCTGAATAGACATGGCCTTGTGCTAGTAGAAGTCAGTAACGGCAAAGTGGAATTATTTCAAGAGAAGCTGGGACTTACGAGGATACGCCAAGCCAACCTCTCGATATCGGCCGCCTTGTAGTATCGGGCTCCCGGACCCCAGCGAGCTTTGAAGGATGGTGTGTGATGCTTCTCGATCGTGTCTTCGTTCTGGCGGATGGCAGCAACGAGACGTTTTACCAAGTCTTGCTCTTGGCTGATAGTCTTGGGTATCGTTCCGTCTTCTCCCTCTTTTGGCTCTAAGATGACGACTTCGACGTTTTCCACCGCCGCGTCGTAGTTTTGGAACGAGAGGCTTTCGGGATTGTAGTCGAAGGCAGTGCTATCTTCCTCATAATTGTGAATGGAGGGCTTGGTTTTGCGAGTGCTTTTCGTCTTGCGGCGGGKGTTTCGTGCCGGTCTAGGTTTATTAGCTTGGTGACAAGGGAAGAGGACTTGGCTACTGAACTGGTTGCCATCGACGGCGTCAATGGTACGCTTTCGTGAACCTGCCATTGTCCTTGGGAAGTGCCTTTTCGTTGGAATTGGAGTCGAGAGAGCGGGGTGTTGCTTCAGAATCGGAAACAGATTATGTGCTTGGAGGATATCAAGCTTGCAAAGATATTGCCAAACTTGAAGTGGAGATATCTGAAAAGACTAGATATACTAGCTTAAGGCAATACAGAAAGATGTATGTAAAGTAGGGAAGTTGGTAGAGACCCGACGTATGCCGCAAGTTGTTAAAGCTACAAGATGTCGATGCTGGGGTTGTCGAAGCTGGGAGTGGTTGGGGGGAGATAGTGTAAAGGGAAGCAGTTGGAGGTTTTAAAGTACTCGCAGTACAGGCTGCGGTGTAGGATACGCTCGTCTAAGCTAGTCAAATCACACTGACAGTGTCAAAAAACTTCAAAGCCGCCCGTGATACCAGCCACTTCTCGGCTATCAAGCGAGCAGTGAATGAAAAGACGGGGGGCTCTCTGTGAAAGGGAACAGCCACAGCAACGACACACGTTCGCGGATTAGCCATACACAAGATGCGGCTTGTTCAATAAAACCTTAACAGGTGATAAGAGCTCGGTCTTTGGGTTGATACGCAGCGAGGCACTGTTGTCGGTTGGTCTGGCCAGCTGAGATACAACTACAGCATGTTTGCTAAAGAAGGAGATCATTATTGAACACTTGAAGTGCTGAAAGATAGTCTGATTCAATTCAAAGATAACTCAAATGCTCGTTAAAAGAGTTCAAGAATCTATAACTGAATCTAATCCTCATATCCATTCTAATATCAAAACCAAACACACCACATATACAGAGCTATTTGCCATATGAGGGATATTGGAAATGCTCATATCCACCAAAGAACAGCGACGAAGGCTTTCACAGTCCGGAAAATTGTATACGTGATGATGTATCGAGATCAAAAAACTTCCAGCCACATGTGTGTGGCTCACTGAGCATAGGAGCAGCAAGAATCGCGAAACCCTGACGTCGCGTCTGGAATTGGAAGTCACGACAGACATATGTTTATGTGGCCTGACGTCGAACTCGACCAATAATGGCTGAGTTGCCTCATGAGCAGTTTCGCCACTCTAGTACCGTCAAGTGCACACCGCCAGCCTCGTCGACTTTCACTCCCAGCACACGCACCATACCCAATCCAGCTAGTGTGGCGCTCTCAAACACAATTGTGTACAGGGCAACCGCGGACTAGCGCGATGCACAGACCACCTGCCCTCTTTATAAACCCCTCCAGCCCTCCGTCTCTCTCTCTTTTCTCTCTTCTTTTCCTCCATCTTGGTGCATGGGCATTAAGCACGTCAGTGAAGATCCTGTCTGAGACTGCTTTTTTGCTGGTTGAAAACTACCAACCTGACCGCTCTTGTTGGCCTCGCGTCGGCAAGGAATTTTTGGCACACTGACTTTGAATTCTTATCTTTTCGTTGATGCTCATGGCTTGCTGTGAGATTGAAGAAGAGAAGAGAGTTGGTTGTGAGGGGGTTGTGAGGTTGTGGTGTTGTGCGTTTTCGAGTGAGTTGGTAGTAAGTGAAAGAGATGGGTTATGTGTTAATGCTCAAAGTGAAGCTGGGCTTTCTTGCGGCTTCAGTCGATATGCCACAGCCCGAAGCTATACATCTTGGCTCAGTATGTACGATTTCTCTATAAACATGCTGTAGGCTGTCTCTCTGCTGTGGTGGTGTCCCACGTCCGCCCTCTCAGAGAAGTCCTATTGCTGGAGGCTCAACCTCGCGGCCACCTTCAATATACGGCGAGCTTAGGAACAGAGCCGCTGCTAAGCAGTCTCGCTATGTACGCATCCTTGACAAAAAGAGACCTGTTGATATGCTGTTTTTGCGTGGTGTTGTATCTCGCCCTCGCCTCGGTCGCCACTGCCTTTACCACGTCACTGTCGCACGGGGGAGCCAAAGCCGCGCTCCAGCCCGTCCACCAGCTCAGGGTATCTTAGAAAGAGTCCTTATCTGCCCTCAAGATTTTTGGAAACATCATTACCGCTTCACTTGGTAGGTAATTATGCCTACAGCACATGTTGTTCCCAGCACCCACGCACAATCAACCGTTGTTTACGCCCTCGTTCACTCACCCAACTAGCTTTAAAATAGGAAACATCATCTACTCTCACATAGTAAAGCTCTCCCACCTATACAAATCGCAAATGATCAAGACCGCCGCTGGTAAAGACTCACCCCAACTTTTAACCTTGCGATGCCAACCCTCCTGCTAACCGCGATCGACGCTGAAGCAGAAGCTCGTGCTCGCATCGTTCGTTCGGAAGAGAAAGAATACAAGGAAACAGCATGAGTATTGTATGGGAAGCTACACTCTGGTACGGTTGAAAAGCTGCTCTTGGGAGCCTCTGCTTTCAGTTACCAGCTTCTTGTGGGATTCCGCAACAAGGACCCTAGTGAGAGGAGAAAATTGGGGGCTCAATCATCACATAAAAAGACAGTAGTTACTTGCGCTACGCTATCAACACAGATTGTCAAATTGCCGCCTTTCTAGAATTCCCAAGTCCGAAGCCAACGCTCCAGTAGCTCTTGCGTGAGAGGTTCTGGTCTTGCTTGCGATCGCTGACGAATATTTTCACTGACCGATCTCATATCCTCCCTGCCTTCACCCAAAGATCTTAGAAACTCCGAGAACTTGAGCGCAACCGGCTTCTCTGATCCCTCGTCCGCAGAGTTTGCTACCTTCTCGAGCCGATCAAGCCACACAGGCAAACTGACTTTCTCTACCTTTACGCCGAATCGATGAATTAGAGTTTCGAGCAAAAGATCCCAGGGCATCACGTCTGGATGCACCAGATTGAAGACCTCATAATCTGTAGGAGAGGGTTGGGCTGTCACAATATCGGAAATCTGTCGGGCAAGCACATCTACGGGCATCCAGTCCAAAGGGGCAACATGTGTTGGCAAAACTCCTAATGACTTCGAAGTCTGAATCATGGCCAATATCCACCATTGGGGTGGCCATGTGCCACGCATATTGCTTGAAACACCTCCTACTTGGCCAAATCTTACGATATTAACAGGAATACCATATCTGTGGTGCGCGACTTGTAGAATCCGTTCGGCAACACATTTGGACTCGCCGTAACCCATTTCCAACGCCACACTTGTATCGGGAATGGGAAGCTCTGGTATTCTGTCATCTTGCGGAAACACATTTGGCCAGTTTCCCACAGCTGCAGTTGAGGATATGAACACTATTCGGGGAAGGTGTGAACTTGAGGCGGACCAGTTGAGGATATTTTGTAGACCTGCCAGGAATGGTTTCTCGAAAGAATGGAGTGGAATTGAGAAGTCTGGTTTCCAAGAGTTGTAGACTATTGTGTCAACTTTCGATGAGAGAAGACCAATATTTATTGGACTGAGGCCGAGATTCGCGACGTTGAGGTTGGCTGTGAAGAACCGTACGTCTTGGAATTGATCCTCTTTGAGTAAGCCGGTTGCTTCCAGGGCAGCTTTTGTGCGTCCCTCTGCATCTTCGCTACGATTGAGGCAGTAAACTGAAGATATTTGAGGATCTGAGAGAAGACAGCTAAGGATCTGAGGCCCGAGGTATCCTGTGGACCCAATGAGTGCGACCGCCCTCGGTCCTAGCACTTCTCCTCTACGCACTGTCGGCTCAACAAGCCCAGCCGTGTACTTATCGACCATTTCATCCATGATCTGAGTCCTTGATCTCTGCGAATTTCCCCCAGGCAATTTCCCCGTATTTGAGATGTGGAATATGACCTCCGACAGTCTTTGGATGGAGGAGTGGTGATATATTAGACGCGTGTTCAGCCACTCGAGGTCATTGTCCAGCGAAGTTTTCTTCAATTCGCGCTTTAGAGCACCAATAAATTGCCCAATCATTACAGAATCGAGCCCGCTAGAGAACAAATCATCGTCGTTCTGTATGGCTGAAAGCTCTGGGAACAAGCTAGTAATGACAACCCGGAGGAACGCAAGGATTGCGTCTAGTTCAAAACCCGAGTCACCTTCCTTCTCTAGCTTGCTAAACTCTCTTGTTACTGTTTCTTTGTTTTGATACATTGTTTCGATCTCAGGCGCGTAGAGTTGCTCAGTCAGCTTCCTGATGATGGTGCCTTTCCCAGCTCTTGTGAACGGTTTTTCTGTAGAAGCAATGAGGAGGTTGCCTTGAAGGATCCGACCCTGAGCTGGGAGGAGACGATTTGCTTCTTCTATCACTGGCCATATGGAGGCGTCCAATGTACTTCGCTGCTCGTCAGTCAGGCCGGCTTTTGGTTCGACGAGAAGAGTAGCGCGAGATCTGCCCAGTCCAACAATCAGTGCCCCAGAAACATTGACATGGCCCTGGATCTTCAGTTCAGCGGGCACCGGATTGAACTTCTCCCCATTAGAAAGAACAATAATATCATCTCGGCGTCCATAATACTGCCACAACCCTTCCTTCCTAGGATGTCTTTTAAACAGATCTTTAGTGCGATAGACCTGCACTCCCGGCAAATTATGATTCAGAGCAGAAATCGTCTCCGTGGTCTCATCAGCGAACAAAACCAATTCAAAAGCGCCAGAATCATCAGGTTGCATTTCTAGCTTGAAATGCGGATTCCACTCCATCCAAGCCCAATCTTCTTCGTGAGCGGGCGCGAGCTGAGGTACTTGAAACGCTTCCGTAGATCCGTATAATGGGCATAATTCAGTTACCTTTGAAAGCTTTTCTCCTGCGCTAGGTGAGAATGGGCCGCCAGTGTACGCTACGAAATCTAGTTCTTTGAAGAATTCGATTCCATCAGGTTCTAGAAGAAGTTGTTCCGCGATGGAAGGAGGGAGGTACAAAGCCCTCAATTTCTGATGCTTCATAACGTCTTTCAACAATTCGCCGCTCGGCGGCATCAAAGGCGGTCCTAAAACTGGACTTGAAGATTCTGTGAATATTGGATTTACGAGTAAGCAGAGAAAACCTGCGAGGTGGAAGTATGGGAATACGGTGTAGAAGCGGCCACCTCCACCGCCTTGAAAGTCCCAGATTGAGTAGTCGCGGTTCTTGCGGCCTGGGATGGTGGGGAGGTTGCGTTCGTTGTCGAGGACGGAGAAGGTTGCGTGGGTCATTGTTATTGGTTTTGGGAGACCTTGGGTATGTTATTTGGGGATGGCATTGGAGGGGGGAGGGGGGTGGTTTGTTTGGAACGTACCTGTTGAACCGGATGAGTGTAGGATTACAATGGGGTCGTTCCTAGCTTGTTCGAATGACTTTTCGAATTTGTACTCTTTGGGAGTACTATAGAGCATTTCTTCAAACGACGGAATCTGGAAATTCGTGATATGAGGGTTCTGCGCCGTAATCTGCTTTACTACCGCCGCGACCTCGCTCGTATACAAAAGTTTCGTACACTGCGTTTGCTGCATTAAAGACAGGTTGACCGCTACGGGGTTCCTGGGCGATGGAAGCAGGACCTGCATCAAAATTAGGTTTCTCTCTTGGTTCTTCCATTCATCTCGTAGCCCAACACTAACATCCCAAACCAACCAAAGCAAAGAATAACATACCTTAAACCCCACCTTCACACTCCCCAAAAACACTGCAACACTCCTCAAATCAGGCACTCCCACATATGCCAAAGTCTCAAAATCCTCACTCTTCCCTATATGACGGGTGATCCACTTGGCCATGATATTCACACAGCGCGCCATGTCGCTGCATGTTATGTCTAGGAACCCCGAGGAGAGGTCTCGGGATTTGGGAATGCTGGCGTAGAGGCGGGTTGGGGTTTTAGAGGAGTGGTGGTCGAGGGTGCTAGGGAGGGTTCTGCGGCCGTGGGAGTGTTGGGGTGGCATTTTGGAGAGAGTATAGGCGTTCGGGTTGGCGATGCGAAAAGTTAAGATTGGCAAAACCAAAAATCCAAGAGCTACAAATTGTAATGGCCTCAAAGTTATGATCGCGCAATCAACAAACCACCTCAATTCCTCCGACTGACAAACCTAATTTTTATACCAACGCCACAACGCAATGCGGCACGGCCTCGTATACCCAACATTACCTCACCCAAAATTTCAAGGCGAGTATGTAAGCGCTTATACAACTCATTCTGCAGATCTGCAAGATTATCGGTGGTGATATTCAAGGGTTTTACGAAACGCGTCGCTTTATTATCTTACAGCAGCAGACTAGACTAGAGGCAAATTGAGTGATTGGTCCGCACTGGTCGCCTCATATGGGCTAGTATATTGGAACTGGCGATTTTAATTGCTGGCATATGGGTTCTCTGGTGTTGATTCCAGATCAGATCTACGTGGGTTTAGGGGTGTGAGATGGGGTTTAGTAACGAGATGGTGCGGCATTGGGGTTGCTGGTGTCGAATTGCCGGATATTGAGACTAGTTGAATAGATTGCGGCGCGGTCTTCACTTTTCGATTGGGGCACAGAGGAGACTTTAGGGCATCGTGTGAGTAGCTCCTGGCATGTGACCGAAAAATTCGAGGCTTTTACGTTATTCTAGTTTGAAACAAAACCTAGGTTGATCCCTTACTTATGGTCCTATGATTCCACGCCCGGTTCCTATGCAGCATGGTCACGTCTAGGTCAATGGATCTGAAGGAAATGTTGCTACTCAAGAAACCAGCTTTCTTAATGGTGTGAAATGTTTATCCGAATCTAACCAAAACTAAAGATATGAAAGTCGTAATGAGCGTAAGAATTCATGTCCAATCCTTTTCCAAAACGCCAACCATACGAAAAGTGCGCCAACCCATAGAATGAAACTTAGAAGCGAAGGTCTAATATCACAACTCCGGTATACACCCTATCTGAGAAGGATAAAGAAGTCACAACTCCCCATCAAGCCCCTTCAAATCCGCCCTCCGATGGAAGTGAACAAGCACACGATGCTCTGAATCAAGATCAGTATCAAGCTTTTTCTGACCGAAGCTAAAGATAGCATGCTTACCCTTGTCCGTTCCCTTATGTTTCAAATGGGCTTTGAAAGTCGCCAAGCTTTTCACCCCCTTGTAATAGCGGTGCGGGTTCCCCACAGGCTTGAGAGCTTCGACGAACTCCTCACTGCGTGCAGAGACTGGCTTGCCTTCGGGCGGAGGCTGAAGCACTGGCGGCACAGGTACGGCCCGTTCGTTGAATTCGATTGTTTGCTCCGTGATGTCGTCTTCTTCGTCTGTTTCGTAGGAACTTGATAGTGCGGGACTCGGGAGGGGTTCGTCGCCGTCATCGTCGAATTCGACTTGATGCGGATATGGGGTCCGGACGTATATCGACTCGTCGTCTGTCTGTACACTTCCCTCGGAGGTTGGTGTCAAAGGGGGTATCTCGTCAACTTCTGGAGGCGTCGCTGGCGGAGTCTGTAATTTTGCAGAGGGAACACCGTATTGCCAGCTGATGCCCGATAGGCGTGTCGGTGTACGCAGAAATTCTCGTGCACTGACTGGTGGGTCTGAGTTGCGAGCGAAGTTCTGGCATGCTTGCCACCAAGTGTGTCCCTCAGGAGCAATCAGCTTGCTATTTCGCTTCGACTGGTGGCCTTCAAGGGCATGGAGTGCGTTTAGTTGGGCGGAGTCGTCTTTTCCACTAGCACTGGATTCGTATTCTAGATGCGAAACCCGATGCTGAATATCCAGCATGATGGACCGGTGCGCCGAAAGTTCAGTCTGAATGTTCTGTAGCATCTCAATTAAGAGATGATTGGACTGCCGGAGGGTCGACTTTGTGGTAGATGCCACTGAACATCGGTTGGAGTTGATCACACTGCTTGAAGCTATTCGAGAAATCGTTGGAGTTGCATTCACTTCTTGCATCTTCTGCTCCCAATTTGTTTCGGTGACTGTGATACCGGAGAAGTGGATGACATCGTCTTCAAAGGACGAATCGTGAATGGATGGCAAGGCATGGGCAGACATGGGACTGATTGGTTGCTCAACAGTTGCCATGGTTAGAAGGGAAATGAATCAAACAAATAAGTCTATATGTGAAAAGTAGAAACGAAGTGCAACAATTCAGTCGACCTTCTCTGCTGGGCTTTGGCAAACTTCTTATGGCATTTAGATAAAGACCGATTCGAAGCATTCCATGCCATCCAAACGCCAAGATTTCTAGGCGCCGATGCTACATTGGGGCTTCTCTGTGCTTAACATGAAGAAATTGCCCAAACAAGAAGCCATTGTGGATGGCGATTTGCTTCTTTCATGAATACCAAGAAGGGCCAAGAACACAAGCGGCTGTATGCGGCGTTGCGGTTGGAAGAGGAAGCATGATCAGACGTTGGTGTTGTAGATTTCTATCGTTCGATGTTTCAGTAGACTATGCTGCGTTTCGCCCAGGGATCGCGGGCAAGGATCGTCGGTGAGATATCGATATCAGTAGGCGAGTAAAACAGCTAACTAGATTGGTATGAGAACATTGGAGATCAAGTTCGTGTGCAGTTACCTCTCCCTATCTAGCGCTAAATCTGACCGAAAAAGTAAGTATCATGTTGGTTACCAAGTTTGATTGGCGCTGTGTCAGGGCACGGAGCGTAGACTTTTGGTGTATATTAGGTTTCAAGCTTCGAACTACAGAGGCTTGTGCCTTCTAGCCGGCATTAAATGATCATGACTGGATGTTTGACGGGGCTTCCTGGCAAGTGCATAATGTGCTGTGCTGTGYAGTGATGCTGCAGTGCCGACAGGTGCTCGTGTTCTGAGAAGAGGCTGTTTGCGAGATTGCAGACTGTTAAGCGCTCGCGAAGCCGAGAGAAACACATCTCGCCCATCTTCACGTATGTCTAAATTTACGGCAGCTCCTGAGTCTTCATTCTGATGTCGTTTGGTGGGGCTTCGGCAGTGACGCATTGATCACTCAACTCATGTATTTGAGTCGAAGCTGGAGCAATCTGATAATATCTTTCTACCGGTGCCTTTGCTTCTGAAGGATAATAGCCTAACATCTCTGGTGGCGCCTTGGTTTTTGATTCGGATCGTTTCCTCACGAAATGATGCCCTAGGATAGCGATAGCCACTATGGCGCTGACGGAGCCAACAACTATGCCAGCTATCGCACCAGTACCAAGACCGTCAGGTGAATTGCGCGAATCGTCGGACGTCGATTTTGTAGTGGGTGTGGAACTGGATTGGCCTAGTGAAGTGGCTGCCCTTGCTGTTGGAGTTGATGTAGAGGACGTCGAAGACGCGCCGCTAAAGGTTGCGGCAAGCAGGATCCCATCTGTATCGCAGCAGGTATCTGATGCGCCGCAACACCATTTATCAGATGTCTCAGTTCCATCGCATGGAGTCATCTGAACGTTGCCACCTTGTCCGGTCTATAGACGGTCTGTTAGCTTGGGGGCTGATATCTTTGTCGTATCTCAGAATGGAGTGTAACGAAGACGGTGTGCCATACCTCATCTGTGCAGATATCCAAACAATTACCTTCGACCCAATTTTCGAAAGTGCACTCTTCCCGGAAATAACTGATTGTGAGCTTGCCATTACCCTCCCATCTGTTTTGACATAACCCGTTAGGTAAACATTCGTCGGCTGTCAAACCGTCATCAACGCTACCGCCAGGGGGATTTGGACGGTCTATTGCACAGCAAATGGTGTGAAGTGGATTGGAAGACGAGTTGCTACAGGGCTGGTGGTAAACATCTGTGGTTGCSGAGCCATTAGGATGAAAGCACTGTGACGATACTAGTTCGGAAAATATTAGGAATGRAATAGATGCCGTGGATGCGATTGGGATATGCATTTTGAGTTATATCGAACGACAATAGAAGACACGAAGGATGACTTCTGAAAGGCCGTGCAATGAGGCGGATTAGAGCAATCGACTAATGATGGATGGTAACGACAGTCGGGAGGGTGAAAAAGGCTCAACGCAATGCTAGCTAAGCTCTCGGATTTGTGGGATAGAGCAGTATTTGTCGGACCTCAATAACTAATGTTTTCTATAGATGAGCCTCGTCATCAGCGCTAAACGGGGCGTAGATACGTTGTAACGGGGCGCAAATGTAGTTACACTGCGTGAATCGTATGTTGGCCAGAGCTCTGTGCGAAAAGCGAAGCCACTAGCTTGAATGGTCTGTTACAATCAATCTTTTAGGACAACAATCTCATGATTTACAAAGAAATCAGGAAAGGCGGCGTTCACACTGAAACTCATACACCGCTTCGAAACAGCAAAACTATCAGACTTATGCAGTTGCTTGATAAACCCCTCGTGTAGCCAAATGCTCTCTTGGTATTCTTATTGTGCTTGTACGCTTAAATACTTCCAGGGCGCAAGGCCCGCCATGCCGATAAAGCTTTTTTTGATCAACCTTGCAAATTTCCGCCACCTTCCGGTACATCCTCGAATGGGGCTGCTGTTGATATTAGGGCAGAGTCTGAAGGCTCAGTCTGCTTTGGAATAGCGCAAGCCTGCTGTGATGCTGCAGGGGCTGCGCTTTAATTAGCATATCGCAAACAAGTACGTATGCGGAAGCCCATCGTCCATTTCTGCTCGGCCCAGATGTTGCTGTGGCTGCTGGAGCTGCCTCTAGAATAATAGTTTATATGTACGTATCGCTAGAGCCTAGTTACAAGGATTTATGTGAATCGTGACTTTTATGATTGCCAGTTGCTATAGGGCTGGGACAGGGGTAGTCAAAGCGGAAGAGAATTGACTGTTTCCACGTCTACCATACATTAGTCGACGCGCGGAGATTGAAAGATGCGACCTACTTTATCTTTGACGAGATTTTCACACGAAGGAAGATGGGTGACTTGACAAAAACGGGTACAAGGACAGGAAAGGCGTCTAAAAGTGAGATGGTGAGTACCTGGTAGTGGTCGGGTGCCAAATTTCCGATAGGGTTGAGGATGAGGGCTCTGAGGTATTATTGTATAGGCGGGCTGCTGCATCTTACTTGACACCTCCGGACAGTATAGCTATTCTTAATTGCTCTGTAGCTTCCTGGGATATGGAGCCGGTTCGATAATATCGCGGCACGGCGAGGTCGCGCAGCCTTCACATTTGGCCATGGATCAGAGGCGACTGTATGATAGGCCTGAAAATCTCAATAATTGAAAGCTCAATCATCCATTTCCAATTCGCACATAGTGATCACTGGGAATATGTGATCAAATTCTTCTGACTATTCGGGCTCTGGAACTAGTCGACAAGTACGAGGAGGAAGCGCTCCCCCTGAGATGCCAATTCGCAACACATGGCTGAGGAATCTTAGGCTTTACAGATGCTGGTACGACGATGTAGCTCCCTAATGTTAGTAACTAGCCACTTTTACGAACTATAGTGTTCATATGAGATACTGATGACAGAGACAGAAACAATATTCAGTTGGAACAATGACGGATCGAACGTTAGGCGTAAAATTTCAAAATTGATTACTGAAATCTTTCTAGAAAAAATGATTAGTACATGAATCTCCTTCGGCGACATTGGGCAATTATTCTTAGTATTTTTCCCGTATAGGACATGGGATGGCGTAAAGTTTGTGGAAACAAGGGCAGCGTGAACGGGAGAGAAGCACGGAAGATGATCGGGGCAGCAAGTGCGACTATTCACCTCGACTGGGTTAGTTCCGCTTACATAACCGACTTTTCCCTTCAAACTTCGAAAATCTCTTGCGCCTCTTTGATTTTCTTCTTCTCCTCAGAAAGTTGACACCCAGACGAAATAATTTGACTTTAGGCCCACTGTATATGGGTTTGAAGTTGTATCAGCTGGGGAGAAGGAGTTCCTTGCTCCCAAGAACTGCTGCCCCTCTCTTAATGGGCTGACGGTCCCGTAGCTCCGAAACATCTACCAGCCTCTTCCTCGATTCCTTCACGACGTCGCTATGGATGCATGAGCCCCTCTGAAGCGGCCAGCGTGCTCGCTTTGGGGCTAAATAATCATAGAGATCATGGATGAAGACATCCTGGACGACGGCGTGCCCGTGACACTGCCCTTTCGATTCTTCCACTTGCCGTACGAACTACGCCTACGCATTTACGAACTTGTCCTTGTCGTGCCCAAACCCGTTGACCTCGAACCGCTCAATTGTCGCTTGCTAGTCCCTCGTCTACGCATCTTCTTCGTGAGCCACCGCATGCATGAGGAAGCGTACCGCGTCTTCTACGGCAGGAATACTTTCCGCGTCTTCCCCATTCATGGCCGCTTCATCAACACTAAGGCTCCTCTGCTTGCGCGCCTTCCCCCACGATATCGCGCTGTCATCACAAAGTTGGAATTAAGGCTGGGCCCGGGCTGGAATAAACCACCGAAGCAATGGGTGGTCAATGAGCGATTAGGTCTAGAAGATGCGGAGAGAACGAGGATATTGAAGGTCTTCGTAGAGTGCGATCCTTCCAGTGATCCAATATACGAGGGCTTCCGCCTCGAGAATGAGGGGTTCACTGTATTCAGTGTCATTATCGTCAAGGAATTGCTCACGCGACTCCGATCCGTCACTGACGTAGAATTCGATGCGTGGCCGAAATTGATTGAATCGTCACCGCTTTTGCAGAGACTAGTCAACGAGACCAAGGCACACCACAAGAACATATCATGGGGACCGATCTGTGGTTGGGATAAAGTCATGGATGCGAAGCTAGCGAACATGTTCAAGGAGTTGGGTCTTGGATGATGAACTATATGCAACCTAATAATTCTTGATATAATAGTGGAGTGGTATTGCTGATGATGGGTTTGCTTCATTCGCAGCATCGGATAGTTAATTGGCCATACCTTTTCACAATTTCTCGATATCAATCACTTATGTCGAAAGGCTCACATCTGGAAATTTGTAGGTTTTCTATAGCCCCGGTACTCACCGGTCTACAAAGTCCGAAGATATAATCAATTATATCAAGATCTTGCAAAAAAATGCCACTGGTCTCGATTGTTTTCTCAATACATCTGGGCCACAATCCCCCGAATTCTTAAGTTAAAAAATGTCTTATTCGCTATGCTAGAACACGCAATCAAACAATCCACAGGAGAATCCCTACCCCTACACCTACAAATTGGCTCTTGCCTTCTTATCCTCCTTAGCCCTCCGTATCAGTTCCCAACAAATCTCCGCCGCAGGCACCATTTCCTCCCCAACCTTCTTCGCCTCCTGACTACTCGCCTGCCTTACCGCATACCGGCTCGCAATGCCCTGAAAGATGATACTATCCCTCCACATAGCAAATGCGGTGCTCCAGCTCAATTCAAGCGCGGGGTTCCAGCCAGCTACTTCGGCGTACCATTGGATGGCTTGGTCGCGGCTGGGCAGGCCGGGAGTGTTGACAGATGGGTGAAAGGCTTTGTGGGAATTGCGGCGCTCGATCGAGAAGGCGGTTATTGTCCAGGGAACTATGAGGTTGGAGAGATCGGAGAGCGGGTGGCCGATCGTTGACATTTCCCAGCTATTGCTTTGATCAGATCTCACATCTCGTTTATAATAAGTTGAAAACTTACTCTAATATGCCGATTACCTTCGGCTCCGTCTTGTGGTAAACAAGGTTATCAATCTTGTAATCTCCATGGATTGGAACTCCTCTATCTTTCGGCTGACTCTTGACATCTGCGAAGAACTGCACGATTTCATCCATTCTTGGGACTTTGCCGACTTCTTTTCCGGTCTCGATGTCCTTGGTCTGCGATTGTGCGTCTCCAAGAGTCTTGAATGTATTGATCTGTCGGTTGTAGAATCCAGTAGGCTTGCCGAAGGTCTCTAGGCCGATATCTTTGGGATTTAGTCGATGGAGCTTTGCTAATGTGCGGACTGCGTCGTGCCACCTATATCGTATGTCAGTGGAAATGATGCGCCTAGGCTCAAGAAAATCCATACATCTCATTCCGCTCCTCAGCAGAAACGCCTGGGAAATGAGGCTCCGTGATAATCCTCCCGTCCAAGAATTCCATAATATAGAATGCACTTCCAACCACCGAGTCATCCTCACACAAGCCGTATACTTTGGGAACCGGTACATCCGTATTCTGCAGAGCATTTATGACTCTGTATTCGCGCTCAACTTTGTGTGCGGTCTTCGAGACAAGCTTCCCCGGTGGCTTCTTGCGCATCACAAACTTTGCGGATTTCGCGTCTGTGATTTGGTATGTTGGGTTAGATTGGCCAAATCCAAACTTCGAGGCAGTAAGCTTGGTGTTTTGTATATGCGATACAGAGAATTACTGACTTGTTTGAGGGTAATTGGGGTTTTGATCGCGGGCACATTGTTATCAATGTACCGCTCCAGCGATGCGATATCAATTGGTTGTCTCACAGGTCCTGCCATTATTGTACACTTGAATCACCGACAACACAATCGCACGAACAATTGAAAATATATTCAGGATTCAGGATGTGAGAATAAAAGTCTAGATCTTCAAACTCATGAAATTCTTAGCTCGGAAACTTTTAGTTGGTGTTTGCACTCACTGTTCCGACAACCCTTGACGTTGCCGCAGGTTTGCCTCCAGCCGAGGTGTGGAGATCGTACTAGGGGGAGCTCTCCACACCGCGCTATGTGATTGTTAGCTTCGGGAGAGCATAACCGTGGGGCTCACATCACGTGTAATGATTCATCGCTTTGGATACTAAGAAATCTTGGGACTAGCTGGTGACTGCGACGTTGGAATTGAATGTACGTCACGATAGAGATTTGAATAGATTTTGAGGCAGTTGATGAATGCATTGAAGGCTAGAACGGCGACATATATACAAACATGCTATGAAAGAATTGACTACACAATGCCCCAGAACTCCTCCGGCTCTAGGTTCCACTTCTTGCACAGCTCTTGATATCTCTTCGTGTAACCCTCGGCCTTTTCTCTGAAACCCTTTGCGGTCTTCATTTGCTCACGGCCGACTTGATGTCTATGAGCAGAGTCAGGGCCATCAGCAACTCGGACAAAACGAGCATATGTCCATAGCTCTGGCAATGGAGTGTGTTGCGTCAAACCTTGCCCTCCATACATTTGCATGGCCTCGTCAATGACCTTGAGGAGGGCGTTCGGGACCATGATCTTGCTTTGTGCAATGGCGTACTTGCCAGCCTTGTTGCCGTGCAGGTCCATCGTATCTGCGGCGTTCAAAACCACGAGCCTCATTGAGTCGATTGTCATTCGCATATCGGCGATACGCTCAATATTACTGTCAAAGTCGCCAATGAATTTGCCCCTTGGCTTCTTGCGTGGCTCAACGCAGCGCACAAGAGCAAGCTCAAACGCTCGCTCGGCTTGTCCAATCAAACGCATACAGTGATGAATACGTCCCGGGCCTAGACGGCCTTGAGCGATCTCGAAAGCTCGACCAGGGCCCAGAATGATGTTATCAATCGGTACGCGCACATCCTCGTAAATGTACTCTCCGTGGCCCTCGGGTGCCCAGTCATAGCCCATAATGGTCAGGTTTCTAACTTGCTTGAGACCCTTCGTCTTAGCGGGAACGACGAGAGTTGTGTGTCTGTTCCAGGGATTGGGGTTCTTGGGATCAGAGCAACCCATGAGGATGAACAATTGCATTTCCTCGTTATATTGACAGTTGCCATACAACTTGCGTCCGTTTATGATAACCTCTTTATCCGTAATCTCCATCTTGATTCCGATCTGGGTCGCATCGGACGACGCAACATCGGGCTCAGTCATACTATAGGCGGAGGACATGTCGCCGTTCATGAGGGGATGGAGCCATCGTTTCTTCTGTTCGGGAGTGCAGTATTTGGCTAGGAGTTCGATGTTGCCGGTTTCTGGGGCATGGCAGTTCATGGTCTATCGAGCCAAATCAGCTTCAAGCACGTCCTAAAACAACAACTAAGAGCTTACCTGAGCTGCCCAGTAGACCCTTCCCATTATTTCCGCACAGCAAGAGTACTCCAAGTTTGTCAGACCCGGGCTCTCGACAAAGTGATTAGGTAGGAATAAGTTGAACAGTCCCTGCGCCTTGGCCTTCTTGCGGAGCTCGTGAATGATAGCAGGCGTCTTCCACCTGTCGCCTTGCAATTGGGCTTTGTAGATGCGCTCCGCAGGGATACATTCTGTCTCAACCCATTCGTGAACTTGGGCAATCTTCTCAATGGCAATCGGCCTCAATTTCGATTTGACCCATGGCGGAATGCGGGCAAAGGCCGGGTGTGTGTTGATGTCGATCTTGGAAGCCATTGCGGGTATCTGTTAATGATCAAAGTTATGGAGGTAGCAAGTGATGAAGACCGACTCGAAATCTCCAAAATCTCTGATTACTTAAACCATCCATGGCGCTGCTATGCCGAATGGAGTTGGATGTGTGAAACTGTGCAGACCGAGGGTGTTGCGGGGAAGACGTCGGAACTCGTTAGGCGTGAGGCTTGAGCTTGGACCCCTGACACCTCCCACTGTACACACCCTCGAAGCTCCGCATCATAGCCCACTTGGCGCAACTTGCACCTGATTGGCAATGCTACCGTTTCTTATACGGGTGCCTGTCACGATGGAGGGGCAGAATTATTCGTCACTGTCTGAAAATGGCTTCTGAAGGCTTTGCGAAACCATGGCTTGAGGTGAGTTGTAGCATTTCGCACCCAATGATTCCATACTAATCTCTCTAGTTTGAAGAAGAGCTTGGGGAGCGCCCCTTGCTCCATGGACCTGTTTCCGCATGTGTGGACGGTTTTACAAAGCTCGGAGGGAAGATGGTTGAGAAATATACTTTTCCATCCCCTGATCCCGCGGTAAAGACGGAGGATAAAACGATTGATGGTGGCTTGAGAGTAAGGGTGTATACGCCAGTCGGTTATTCTGGTGGAAAGCCAGTTGGTGTTTATTACCATGGTGGAGGATGGGCAATGGGTGATCTTGATGGAGATGATGCGTTTGCCAGAGCCATTTCAAAATTCGGAGGCACCGTTGTAGTCTCGGTGGAATATGGGCTCGCGCCACAGAACAAGCACCCAGGGATAATCAATGATTGCTTCAAGGGTTTCCAGTGGACCTTGAAGAATGCCGAGGCACTAGGAGGTGTTTCTGGGAAGATATTCACAGCGGGAGTCTCTGCGGGTGCTGGACTTGCCCTCGGCACTGCTTTGAAAGCAATTGACGAAGGTCATGGTAACGCCCTGGTCGGCGTCATTGCACAAGTCCCTGCAACGGTACATCCAAAAGGTGTACCAGAAGAACTAAAGTCGCAATGGACATCTTATGAAGAGCACGCCGAGCATACGATTGATACGAAGAGTGCAATGAATGCTTTTTGGGGTAAGAACTTATGAAGACTTAGATTAAGGTAAACTAACTGTGTATTATAGAGGCATTTGGACCGCCACCTGATGACCCATACGCCTCCCCACTTATTCACACCAAGATCAAGGATTTGAAGAAAGTGTATATTACGGTCGCTGGACACGATACACTGAGGGACGACGGTCTTTTGTTCAAGAAAAAGCTAGACGAGAACAAGTAAGTAGCATCAACCCTCGAATTTCATATCGCCTTGGACATACTGACTCGTGAAGGGTGCCGAATAAGCTCGACTTTTACGAAGGATACCCCCATTATCATTGGACATGGCCATCATCTAAATTGGATGAGCCTAGAAAGGAGTATCTCGCCAATCTCGAGAAGGGAGTTCAATATGTCTTGTCGTAGAACCAAATCCTATCACTCCACGCTCTCATTTTTGAGGCTGGTATGGGCATTCAAGGAGTGATAGTGACAGAAAGAATTGCAGTTAGCCTTTGTGCCTTGCAGATATGATCCCACTCGCCCGGAATGTGCAATCCCTACCTCCATGTTCACCGACAGTTAGCTACCATCTAGAGAAGCTTCCTGCGCATACCAGGGAAACGTTTCGGCTATAATTAGCCCACCCAAAAGTGTGATATGCGATTCCACGGGACAAGGTAGCATCTTAGTTCGCAGGCCTGCATAATGAATCATTGTGCCACCATAGGAGCTCCAGCCTGAATCGTGCATGTGCGCCATCTGGAGAACCCCGCGTTCCATCCCCACTCCGTCCCCGCGCCCTGAACTTCGTCCAATGCTCCCTACACGATTTAGAGTCTACAGTTACGAAGGTCATGGGTCACAGCATCGGTGGCCTTTTTCCGTTCGGAAAGAAGTAAACCACGTTGTGGCGCTGAGCCATATGCAAGGAGTGTGGGCCATTTCGGAAGTTGTTTATTCCTAATAAAATCTTACTCCTGTCGTAATCTAGCATTAAATTTAGAAGACTCTCTCAAGTTGTGCAAAAGTCCATCACAGTACTCATATTCCCAGCAAATCAGACAAGTAATAATATCGAAATCAAGATGAAGGCTGGCCAATGGGACCCGTAAGATAGATGGGACATGCGTCCTAAATAGGTGCTAACGGGCTGCATAGGAAACAGCAGAAGGTGGTGATCAATGACATTCCAAAGCCCACCGCCGGCCCCGGACAATTCTTGGTCAAAATACAGTCTGCTTCACTATGTCACTCGGATCTCTTAACAGAGATGAGACCAGACTATCCAGTCACTCTTGGACATGAGGGTGTCGGCCACATTGAATCGATTGACTCAGGTGCAGAAGGCAAAGGCTTCAAAGTTGGAGATGCAATCGGCTTCAATTACTTCATTGGATGTTGTTTTGAATGCGAATCATGCATGGTACATAACATGTAAGTCTCACATCTTGTGGAGATTCCCTCCAAATTTAAAAAAACCCCTGACAATATGCTAGGTGGTGCGAAACTGGCAAGTCAAGACTTCAAGGATTCATGGTGGATGGGTATTTCCAAGAATATGCTGTTGTCGACTGGCAGAACGCGGTCCTCCTCCCCAACAACCTTGACATGTCGAGGACCGCGCCACTGTTCTGCGCCGGAATTACAGCATTTCACTCGGTGGACAGCTGCGAATTGAAGCCGGGTCAATGGTTTGCGGTGATTGGATGTGGTGGCTTAGGTCAATATGCCATCCAGTATGCGAAAGCAGTACGTTTCAATCTTTTCATTGCGAACAATAAGGCTAACTAATTGTAGATGGGTTACAAAGTCATTGGGCTTGACATCAATGAGTCTCAACTGGAGATGGCTAAGAAAGTTGGCGCTGATGCCGTCTTCAACACCATGACCAACAAGAATTACGAAGAGGAAGTCAAGAAACTTGCTGATGGCAAAGGATGTCACGCTGCAGCAGTATACAGCGCTGCAAATGCCGCGTATGCTGGTGCCCCTAAGGTCCTCCGCATAGGAGGTCTAATCATGGTTATTGGCATTGCTCCGAATCCCTTGGACTTTATTACTACTTTTGAGCTTACGACCGGTAAATATCGAATCAAAGCGGACAGTACTAGCATTCCTCAACGTATGAAGAAAGCCGTGGATTTCACAGGAAAGCACAGTGAGTATATCTAGGCTTCAAACAATCTGCCATTCACCGGACTGACTTATGCAGATATCCAACCCGACGTGGATTATCGTAAGATCGAGGACCTCCCTCAAATGTTCGATGATATGCACAAAGGAAAGGCAGAAAAGCGACAGGTTGTCATCTTCTAGATATCTTTCTGAAATTTTGATATGAGCATTTTCACACTACGGGCAACCACCGGTCTTGAGACTATCTTTACCCTTCAGTCACAAGAATCTTCTCAAGTCATTGAGCAACCCAATCACTTCCCGTGACTTTTCCGTGCGCTCTTCCTTTCTGGATCATAGATCATCCAAATAGCCTAACCCCGCTCCTTGTAATACTTCCCACTAAGTTTCGGTCCCGTATACCCGTCCTTGAGCCAGATTAGGTACAGTTTGTGAGTGCGACCTCTTCACCCATTTAAACCTTGAAGCCTCAAAGAATTACATAGAAGCGTTCATTGACTCTTGTTCATAATGGTTCACAACAAGATCGATCACCAGTTCACTTATCCACATTTGGCTTGGGACGAGAGCGAAAATTTACAGCGTGAGGTTCCACAAATTATTGTCTTTAGCATCCGTTGACACAGTTCTAGCATGCATTAAGTTACAGTTCTTTTTCAAGAAGCTACCAAACGTCGATGATGACCACTTCCAGATGCACTACAATCACGTACACTCGGACTTGACTATAGCATCTAAAAAGTTCAATGTCTGCAAGATCCAGAGATATGTTCAGGTTTGCACGATCGCTTTACTTGCCCGCGACGAGTATTGACAAAATCCAGCTGATCCAAACTCCCGAGATGAAGGAGAAGATCAAATCTCTCGGCATGGAGGTTCTCGACTTCGACGCCTGCTCAACAATATGGGTCAAATCTTGGGACGATTGGATCAACTTCTCTACAAGCGCCGAATATGCTGCTGGTAAGCGCTTCCAAGACACCATCTCCATGCATCTAGAACTGACAGCTCTTTAGCTCTTTTGCCAGACGCGGACCACTTTATGGACTATAAAACAAGCGGCATAAAATGCATGGCCGGGTAAGACCATCCCAACGTCCAGGAATCTGGACTCTTTCGCTGATACTGGGCCTAGACACGATATGATCGTATTTGGAAAAGCAATCCCAGACTGCGACGCGAAAGACGGTATCACACGGAGAGACGAGTAGATACAGACAAGGCCCGGACGCGCTCTGTTGTTGAGAGAGTATGTGGCGACTTGAGGTAACAGTGGAGCCAAAGGCATAATCAAGCGTTTCTCGCGTTTGACTAGTTCATTCGTCCATATTCTGTCCAATTCACCCATCTGACCAATTATGAAATACATTGCCTCATGATCTTCTTTCAGGGCCTAGATTCGTGAGAAATAGGTCCAATTACAATACGAAGATCCTCCAAGATGACTCGCTTATAGCGAGATGAAGGTTGTTAAACCCGGATCTTCAACTTCCAGCCCTGGAAAACGTGTGCCGATATAGATGACCCCTGATTATGGCAAAGATCACTCAGATGCCATTACCCCACGGCGGATACCCCGGGAATACGCCTCAAGAGCCCCAGACATCACGCTACAGCCCCGGATCTCTTTCCAAGCTCGAGCCCACGCGAGGTCTAGGTACTGGGGTCACCATTAGACGCTTCTCGTTTCCGGGGTGCGGGGATTTGGCGCCATGCTTAACTGAACTGGGAGGTTGTTGAAAAATTAGAAAAAGGAGGGCGGTCGCCGGTGCCATGGAATGAATATCTCGGTTGGGCTACTGTCAATTCTTGTATTCGATTTTTACATTGAGTTTGCAGAACCATCAACATGGCTGTAGCGGAGGTTCGAGACGATACACATCGTCCTTCTTTGGAGAAGGGGGATATGGAACGGGTGGAACAAGTTTCTGATGTCAGTCCACCGGAAATTTTGGAGAACAGAGAGGGAGAGACTGCGACTGTTACATGGAAGACTTGGGCAGTAATCTTTGTAAGTCAATGAATCTGATGGTGATTGTAGTTTGAATGCTAATTGGCTTAGGTTTTATCATCCACATTTGGTCTTTCCTTTTGGCCTGTCCCTACCACTGCTGCTCTTCAAGGCAAACTTTCGATCCAATTCGGTGACCCTACATCTATGGCTTGGTATGTTCCGGCGTATACCACCGGCAACGCTATTGGTTTCTTGATCGCTGGTGCAAACAGCGATCTCTTTGGTAGACGACTCTTCTTGCTTTTTGGTAACGCTTGCTGCTGTGTCGGTTTCATCATCATTGCGACTTCCAAAGGAGCGGAGCAATTCACTGCTGGCCTTGCAATCACTGGCTTTGGAGGAGGATTCTGTCAAATGGCAATGTGCTCAATTCCAGTACGTAAAATGGCACTTGCATGCGGCTCTTTGAAAAAGTGCTAATAGCTTCTAGGAACTCCTACCAAATAAGTATCGCCACATCGGTATCTGTTTGTCTGATGGCTTCATCTTCTTGATTGTCATCATTGGCCCCATCGTTGGTAGAGTATGTATGCACCTCTTGTAAACTTCCATAAGATCTAACAGGTGGTCAGTACGCCATTGATTCCGGAGACTGGAAATACATCTATTGGGGTGGTTTCATCGCGCAATTCTTTTCACTCGGTGCAATCTTTGCATACTACAAGCCTCCAAAGCATCCCAAGGGAATTCCATGGCACGAAGCCTGGAAGGGCTTAGATTATGTCGGCAGTGCATTAATCATTCCTGGAATCTGTCTGGCATTAGTAGGCATCATCAACACCACATACAAGCCTTCCAGCGATGTCACCGTCATTGCACCGATGGTCGTTGGGTTTGTGCTCATCGCGGCTTTTGGTGTGTGGGAAACGGTATCAAATACTCGGTTCAAGCTATGCCCACCACATTTGTTCCGCAGCCATAATGGTCGAGAATTTACCGCACCATTCATCGTCGCGTTCATCGTGACTATGTTCTATTACTCTGTCAACATCATCTGGGTACGTTATCCCTCATCTTTATAGCTAGCAGTTTTTAATTCCTCACTTTAGCCTACGATGGTCAATGTCTTCTACCTCACTCCGACCACCTCGCGTAGCACCGAGCTTCTCCTCACGCTACCTCCTAACGTTGGACTCGTCTTTGGCGCTTGCTTATTGATCGCATTCGGAAACCTTTTGGGACACTGGAAGTGGACTTTGATTGGTACCTGGACTGGAATGACACTGTTTGGAGCTCTTATGGGTCTTGTCACTCCTTTCAACAAGGGAATGATGATTGCATTCTGCTGCATCAATGCCAGTAAGCTCAGATTCTCTAGTAGTTTGAGACTTGCACTCACACAATTTAGCGTTCTTTGGCTGGGCACAGTACGAATCCGTCGCTTTTACTCAACTCGGTGTTCCGCAACAAGACCTTGGTTTCTCCGGTGGTCTTGCGGGTATGGCTCGTTACGCCGGAGGTTCCCTCGCCCAAGCAATCTACACCACGATTCTCACAAATACACAAACCAAGCGTGCAGCTATGACCCTCCCTCAGGCTGCAATGGATGCTGGCATGACAGCAGAAAATGCTCAGAAACTCCTCGCCGCTTTCCCTCTGGGCGCCCAAGCTATTGCTGCCGTTCCTGGAACCACCGAGGAAGCGCTTGCAGCTGCTACCATGGCTTTCCAGTGGTCATATGCTCATGGTCTGAAGATTGTAGCTCTCAGTAGTTTGAGCTTTGGAATTCTGGGACTGATCTGCTGTGTCTGGTGTGAGGATCTTACACCCAAGATGACGGACAAGATTGAGGTGTTCCTGGAGAACGACATCTATGCTGAAAAGAACGAATTCCATTAATAGTAATGAGCTAGAATTGGCTGGAATCCGATCAATGCACACGAAGGTTCTAAGAATGTAAGGAGGCTACGATGGATGTTACAGTATCCTGCATGATATTATATATACCCCTGTTGCTTAATTTAACGTTCACTCTGCTCGTGATGGAATCTTCCCTTGTGCGAATATTGAGGCATTCATATCACTCTAGGTGTATTCGAAGACGAAAAACCCCAACAACGGTATATCCATCTAGTAGCGTATTTATGGATTATTTCGTATCCTAAAACATAGGAAATCTTTTCTTGCCTTACTTCAAATAAGCCTTTCACACAGAATTATCTTTCATCTCGCCGCTTACGACCCATACCAACAACCCCAACCCTCATTCCCACAAGCCGAGCTCAACAACAACTGAACAAGCTAGAACCTCTCCGTCCACAACAAAATCCCAAACCAATCCCGAGTCATGAACCTCATCCCAAAACCTCCCTCCGACTCATAAAACTTCCGCCGAACTCTGCCGTGCCCATCGTGCGGGGCCCCCAACGTAGCGCACCCCGCGGGGACGCTAAAGCCGCATGGTTCGGAACAGGCGCGGCTAACTTTTCCCATACCTCTTGGGTCGACGATCTAAGATGCACCTACAGACCCCTGTACGAGTCTCGTATCAAATCAGCGAGGACTGTAATATATGATGGGTTTTAGGTTAGGCTCCTGAGGCTGGGTGCAGGAGCTAGTGGTGGGGGATGTGTGCTGGAGAAAGTTACGCAGATTGCTTTGGTGGGCTGGCGGGGTAGATGGTATGGCCGGACTTGATGTGCCATTTTTCCAGGGAGCTATGGATGGGGGAGCGTCATGGAGCTAGATATAGACTCCGTAAGAGGTAGCTTTCAGGGGTCTTTGTTTCCTTATCTCTGTAAGGTACCGCATTTCGCAGCTGGAGAATCGGTTTGATCCTAGTTTTACACGCATCGTCTGAGCTGTATATATACTAAGAGAAGCTTTGTAAACTTTCAGCATGTCGAAATCTGCGCTTGTGTTCGGCGCCTCCGGTGTCACTGGCTGGTCGTTTGTCAATGAGCTCTTGAACGATTACCCTAAGAAAGGTGTCTGGAGTAGAGTCCATGCATTGACGAACCGTCCCCTCTCCCAAGAGCAATCGCAATGGCCAAAAGACTCGCGGCTCAATATCGTCTCCGGAATCGATCTTCTGCAAGGCACACAGGATGAGCTGGAGGCTACGATAAAACAAAAGATCCCTGATGTGGGAGATGTAACACACGTCTACTACTTGGCGTACAAAGCCGGTACGGACCTTCAGAAGGAGCTGGAAGAAGCGGTTGCCATGTTCAAAAGGAGCACAATTGCCATGGACAACTTGTCAAAGAAACTGGAGTTCGTCGTTTTACAAACCGGCGCCAAGATGTGTAAGTTCTTCGATCCAGGCACACCAATAACTAACAGTGAATGATATGCTGATCATGACTTCACAGACGGCTGCCACCTCCTAGAAAATCACCCAACAGACTACCTCCAAGTCCCACACAAAGAGTCCCAACCCCGACTTAAACAACCCTACCACGACCAACTCTTCTACCACCCGCAACTAGAATGGATAACTTCGTATGCCGCCAACAAAACCTGGTCCTGGTGCGACACCCGCCCAGACATAATCATCGGCTTCGTACCAAACCAAAACTTCTACTCCCTAGGCACAGTGATGGGCATCTACCTAAGCCTTTGGAAAGCCGTCGAAGGCGAGGGTTCCGAATGCCCCTTCCCCGGCACAGAAAAGAGCTGGGTCGCAAACAGCAACGATTCCTCCTCCGACATGATCGCCCGCCAAACAATCCATTTATCCCTCTCCCCCTCCACCGAAAAAGGCGGCGGGTACAACGTAGCAGACCAAAAAACGCCCTCCCAGTGGTCCAAAAAATGGCCCATCCTATGCGCCTACTTTGGCCTCAAAGGAACCGGACCCGCCCCCAACGCTCCGGAAATCAGAAAATACATCAAAGACCACATCGAGGATTGGAGGAAGTTGGAGAAGCAACATGGCTTGCAATCCGGCCATGCGGACTCGCCTAGGATCTTTCCTGGGTTTGAATACTTTTTGATGACGCAGTTTGATTTTGATAGACAGTATGATATGGAGAAGATGTATGGGACTGGGTTTAGTGAGGAGAGGGATACGAGGCAGAGTTGGGGTGGGGTGTTTGATAGGATGAGGGAGGCGAAGATTATTCCGTAGGTTTCTTTAGAGCTATAGAGTTCTTTAATCCATATTTTTACATCTTTTATTTGTTTTGATTACCTTTGGTATTTGGATAGATGTCGGTTGAGTAAGGTAGTTTCGACTTACACAACAGAGGATACATAGTGAGCATTGATCAAATATTCATTTTGATATCATAATTCCCAGTTCAAAGACAAATCCTAATTATCATACCATCCCAATATTTTCTTTCCCTAGTAGTTCAAATTCACCATGATAGTCTTGGGCTCGGTAAATGCCCTAAGCGCATGAATACCACACTCACGTCCAACACCACTCTCCTTGGATCCTCCAAATGGACTGACCATAAACATCAGACTCACGCAGTTAATACCGACCATACCGGACTCAAAGTCGGATGCAACGCGTAGCGCCTTGTTGATATCTTGTGTGAAGACACCGGCCATGAGACCGAAATTTGTGTTGTTGGAGAGCTGCATGATCTCCTCTTCCGTCTTGAAGGACTTTACAACGGAGACAGGGCCGAAGATCTCTTCGCAGTGGATTTCTGAGTTGGGGTCCACGTCGGTGAAGACGGTGGGTTCGAGGTAGAAGCCCTTGTCGCCAATGCGCTGACCGCCGACTAGAAGCTTGCCTTGCCCCTTTTGTCCTCGCTCAATGAATCCGGATACGCGCTTGAATTGGGCCTCGTCGACTAGAGGACCGATGTTGGTGCCTTCGGCTTCTGGGTCACCGACCTCCTTAGCTTTCGCCTTCATGGCCTCCTTGTACTTCTCGATGAACTTGTCGTAGATACCTTCTTGTACGTAGACTCGGGAGGCGGCGAAGCAAACCTGACCGGTGTTGGCAGTAATGGCGTTGGCGGTCCATGTAACAGCATTATCGAGGTCGCAGTCGTCAAATACTACGGCTGGTGACTTGCCACCAAGCTCGAGGGTTACGCGCTTCAAGTTGGACTTGGCTGCCATCTCCTGGATCTTCTTACCAGTAGCAATGCTACCGGTAAAGGAAACCTTGCGAATGCGCATGTGGCTCGCAATGAGAGCACCGGTGCTGCCATCACCAGACAAGATCTGGAAGACACCTGGCGGGAAACCTGCTTCCTTGATCAAGGTTCCAAGGGCAAGAGATGAGAAAGGAGTCTTCTCTGATGGTTTAAGGATAAAGCAGTTTCCGGTAGCAAGGGCAGGGGCAGCCTTGAGACCGATTGTGCCAATAGGTCCATTCCAGGGAACGACACCGGCTGTTACACCAAGAGGCTCGTTACGGACAATCTTAAGGAAACCATCCTCCTGTGGCCAGGATTCGCCGCCAAACTTGTCGATCCAGCCAGCATTGTAGCGGAAAGCCTAGAGAAACCCAAATTAGCTATGGCACGATTGACAAGTACACTGAACAACTGACCTCTGCGCAAAGGCCAACCTCGAATGCACCAAATGCCTTGTATGGAGCACCCAAAGAAATTCGGGTTAGCTCAGCAATAGCGAGGCCGTGTTTCTCGACCAAATCGCCGAACTTGTTCATAATATTTCGTCGCTCGGTAGGATTCAGCTTCTTCCAGGCGGGGAATGCCTTCTCGGCAGCGGCGACTGCAGCATCGACATCCTGCTCCCCAGCAAGGGGAACATCATCAGAGATCAATGAGCCATCCTTTGGGTTGTTCAAAGTAAGCTTCTTTGAGTTCTTGGAGTCAACATATTCGTTGTTGATGAAGATCTGCTTGGGCAGGTTCTTGGGGGACCATGGGAAGGACGACATGGCTGTGAGGAAGTGCGAGGATCAATTGATGAAAGGAATTTGGCTCTGGAAGAGGAGAAGGGGATATCAAAAGATGCAGCCAGCCAGCAAAGGAAACACGAGTGGGGAATAGAAGAGGGGTATAGCGTCGTCAAAAAGTACCCGTCACACTCGACACTTCACAAGACAGGCTCACAAATCTACACAAACTATGCAAATAGCTGACACTCTTAAGTCCGCCTTCGACCGACTGCGCCTCGGCCTAGATTGGAACTGTGGACGCAATTCGAGCATTCCAGCCAGGTAGACGTAGGTATCCATCTTGGTCCGGGTGAGCTTGAGTGTTCCTCGCGGTTTGTTTTCCGCGTCCTTGCCGACCATCTCCTGCAAGCCTGACGTCGCCAGAGCGGAGCCAGTGGCTTTGCATGATTCATGAGCTTTTGGGGTCCCCGCACTTGCAGAATCATGTAGCCGTATCTTATCCCGCCTCGTCTGTGTAATTTATACCCATCCGGTCACAATTGATTCCGAGCCGTTCACTGCGTTCCGAGGGTAGGTAGCGCGATGAGAGAGGTCTCATCGACAACTGCCCCGTGACATGTCCAGCGCCGCTTTCTACCACGCGGAAATATCTTCCAAGCGCCTGGCTCCTACTTGATCGATCAGTAATGGCCGTTTTAGTCTGCGGCGCATGCTCGTACTCTACCGCGTGTAGCCACAGCGACCTTCGCGTCCGGAAGAAGCGTCCCTTTCCCTCCCCAACCCACAGACTGGTACGGAGAAACAACCCACGCATTCTCCGCAAAGTAGTTCCCGTGTAGACAGGCGCCATGTGGACTTTTCTCATGGACTTTAGATAGTCGAAAGATTCATTGATCCACCAAGTTGCGATTCCCGTTCTTTACTCTCACCAAGTGGTTTGCGCCTTTTGGCTTTTTGATACCAAGACAATACCACCATCATCATGTCCCGAAAATCAGCCTTCATCACTGGCGGTGCCTCAGGCATGGGCCTCGCAGTTGCAGAAGCCCTCTCCTCCCGCGGCGACTGGGACCTACACCTAGTAGACCTGAACGCAGAAGCCGGCAAAAAGGCCGTCACAACCCTCAAGAACGCACACTTCCACCAAACAAACGTAACAGACTACAATTCCCTGGTATCCGCATTTGAAAAGGCCTTCGAAATCTCGGGTCGCTTCGACTTCATATACGCAAATGCGGGTATCGTAGAGAGGGACAACTTCTACGAAAAGCATGACTTGTCAAAACCGCCTCCCCCACCAAATCAATTATCCGTCGATATCAATTTCAAGTCTGTTGTCAACACAGCATATCTCTCCTTGCACTACTTCCGCAAAAACCCAAAGCAAGTCGAGTCTCCAGCGCTAGTCATGACAGCGTCATGCGGCGGTCTATACCCATCCGAATTCTGGTATGCCATTTCACATATGCTACAATTTACCACAAATACCTATTTCCATGTCCGAATTACTTTTAAACACGACTAACGGTTTTTATCATCTAGTCCAATGTACTCCGGCTCAAAAGCCGCCGTGATCCAATTCAACCGCGCTATCTCCTACTGCTTCCACCTGGAAAACATCCGCGCCTACGCAACCGCACCCGGCACAATCCGAACCAATCTCATGAACACAGAAGAGTGGAAATCGTTCCCCATACAATACTTCACTCCCATCGAGACGCTCGTCAAGGCCGTAATTCAGGTCGTGGATGGAGGCGATATGCAGGATTCTACGGGCAGGAAAGTGGCGGCTAAGAATGCGTATGGGTTGACTGTTGAGGTTAATGGGGAGAATTGGTATTTTAGAGATGGGGTTAGTTATTGTGATGAGGGGATGGAGGCTATGATGAAGTTTACTAGTATGAAGAATCAGTTGGCGAGGATTGAGAAGACGAAGGCGGAGAAGAATGGGGCGTAAAGGATAGCAAATCAAGGACTGGGGTTGTTAGAATATAATAGTAATGGAAATGACTGTCACCTTTGCATTTCAGTGCAGGGAATGAGAGTTCGGAATGAACGATGAAATTTGTACAATAGAATGCCTATTCTTCTAGATGCTAACAGGAGACAAATTTATAAACCCCGTGGAAATCAATTCCTCAAACTCCGTGAGATACCTTAGTCGTCTATAGCTTTGATTGACGACCCTGGGCATATCGTACACCTCCGTCAACACTAATATCTTCGCCGTTTACGTAGGATGCGGCGGGTGAAGCCAAGTACACCATCACACCGGCAATATCCTCTGGCTCGCCTAGCCTCTTGCGAGGGTTCCAGTCACTCAATTCCTGCTCGCCTCCAAGGAACTCAATCAGCCCGTTTGCCAGCTTCGATGGGAAGAAACCAGGGGCAACAGTGTTTGTGGTGATGTTCCGAGGGCCAAGCTCAACAGCGAGTTGTCTAGACAGGTGATGTGCTGCGGCCTTGGAGACACTGTACATGATGGTGCCATGTTCGCCGACGTGGGGGACGGTAGTACCGGCAGTGGAACTGACGATGATGATGCGGGAGGGGTCTTGTCGCGAGCCGGCCTTTTCAAGGAGGGGTGCGAAGCTGATTAATATTAGCAGAAGAAAATGAGCTTATAAGAATGGGGCACTTACAGCCTGGCAAGATTGAAGACACCTCGAACATTCAAGTCGAGCACCTTCTTGGACGACCAATCCGGGGTGGGCTCGAATGGGCCTCCCCATGTTGCGCCAGCATTGCACACCAGGATGTCGAGCTTGCCGTCAGACTCCTCAATCTTCTTTACTAGTCTCGCAATATCCTCAGTATCTGCGACATTGGCGGCAATACCGACCGCCTTGCCAGAAACGTTGAGCTTGTTCAGCTTCTCGACGGCTTGGTCGATACCCTGGGGGCCTTCGTTCTTCCGTGCAGAGATAATGACCTTCTTTGCTCCGGCGAGGAGGAATGCAGTGGCAGTGTGAAGACCGAGACCTCTTGATCCTGCTAGACGTCAATTCCTGCCCTCCATATGTACAAATTTCTAGGAGTATACCAACCTCCAGTAACGAGTGCGATCTTGCCATCAAGGCGGAACATGCGGTCAAAACCCCGTAAGTCAGACATTGTGGTATGGAAGCTTGTCTCGAAACCTTGAAGAGAGAAGAATGAGACAGGAAAAGGGAAGGCTGGAGGCGTAATAATATTGCATCGTGAATTGGCCGGCTGCGCTGGGGTTATTCTTGGAGGATGGGGTAAGTTTAGCTCGGGGGTGGAGTTCGATATCCTCGGCCTCTGCGCGAAACGTCTGTGCGTCTGGGTGCATACGCCGATATGGCCGGCTGAGGGATGGCTGTTGCATGGGAGCTAACGACCAAGCAGTGTCAATCTCCTTAAAAAGACCCTCCATAGGCCAGTCAATCATGGGCAAATACACCTGCTCTGCTGGAAGGCCTCTTTGCTGCCAGCGTCGCGTGGTGTCTCTTTCCCCTGGCCGATTTCTCCGCACCTCACATTCCCCCTCACATATCCCATAATGCCTTTCTCTTCACCGTTCCCAGACTTGGACATTCCAAAATGTAATTTGCTAGACTATTTGTTTCCGCGAGGTCAGACACCTACGGATACTCCAATATGGATTGACGCAAAAGACCCAAACCACCACCTCACACCTCGATCCATGCTACAATGGACGAAACGACTTGCGCTTGGCCTAGACAGGCTCGGAAGCAAGCCAGGAGAAGTTGTCATGATCCACACCCCAAATCACATCTTTGTTCCTGTAGCGTACTTGGGCATTGTGGGATCGAAGAGAATCTTCAGCGGAGCCAATCCCGCATACACAATCTCGGGTGGGTATCCTCAGTCACGAGCATAGCACGCGCCATGACTTCAATTAGAAGCGAAACTAATTTTTCTCAGAAATGGTCCACCAAATCTCAAACACCCAAGCACAATTCATCCTCGCACATCCATCCCTAGCAAAAACATCAGTAGAAGCTGCACGACAAGCAGGCCTCCCCGACGGCCGCGTTTTCCTCTTCTCAGATGTTCCCAACCAACCATTCGACGGACTCAAAGACTGGAGAGACTTCCTTCCCTCACCAAAAGAAGGAGATGCCTACGAATTCCCCCGACTATCCGAAAAGGAATCCACCACAACGACAGCCACAGTTAACTACTCCTCAGGAACCACGGGGCTACCAAAAGGTGTAGAAGTCAGCCACCACAACCTTGTAGCAAATCTTGACCAGACGATATACATGCGCTACCTCAAGAAGCCATGGGACGCCGCAACGCGACCACGGGAAGTATGGATCGGTTTTCTACCCTTGTACCACGCATATGGACAGCTCTATGTCATCGCCATGGCGCAAAAACTTCAGATTCCAGTGTATATCCTGAAGCAATTCCAGTACGAAGAGTTCTTGAGGGTGATTCAGACGTACAGGGTGACGCATCTTCAAGTCGCGCCTCCGATCATGGTCATGCTGAGCAAGCGCCCAGAGACTGCCAAGTATGACCTCAGTAGCGTGACTGATATTCTTTGTGGTGCTGCGCCGCTGTCGAAGGAATTGCAGAATGAGATTTCGAAGAAGTTGGGCTGTGAGATTTTACAGGGGTGGGGGATGACGGAGGTTACGTGTGGTGCTATTCATGTCCCCGGTGGTACTACCGACGAGTAAGTCTTGTCTTTTGTTGCATTTGAATATCCTTTAGTTGTCTAACGCAAACTAGCTCTGGAAGTGTTGGAAATCTGGATCCCAATTGTGAATGCATGCTCCTAGACGATGATGGCAATGAAGTACCAGAGGGTCAACCTGGCGAGCTGCATGTTCGCGGTCCAAACATCTGCATGGGCTATTGGAGAAACCCACACGCCACAAAGGAATCTCTTAGCGCCGATGGCTGGTTAAAGAGCGGAGATATTGCAGTTGTGAGAAACGGCTGGTTCTGGATCGTCGACAGGAAGAAGGTTCGTTGACATCCGATAGTAATCGATATGACAATGCTAACATCCATCCAGGAACTCATCAAAGTAAATGCCCTCCAAGTAGCCCCAGCAGAGCTCGAGGCCGTACTCCTCGAATACGACCCCATCGCCGATGCAGCCGCCGTAGGCATCACTCTAGATGGTCAAGAATGGCCACGAGCCTACGTCCACCTAAAGGACGAGTATAAGGGCAAAGTAACCGAAGACGACATCCACGCCCACATGAAAGTCAAAGTTGCAAAACACAAACAACTCGTAGGTGGAATCGTATTCGTAGATGAAGTGCCGAAACTACAGAGCGGGAAAATCATGAGGAAGGTAGTGAAGGATTGGTCGAAGCGGGATGCGGAGGCTATGAAGGGGCAGAAGCCGAGGGCGAAATTGTAGATACCTTTTATGATGGATACGCAGGGAGTAGATGGTGCTTTTGTAGACTTGTGAAATATAGTCGAAGGTCTGGGATCTACGCATACAGGGTAGCTACTTCTAAGCACGTGATTTCTATTGGCTTAGTACCTAGGTACTTGGGTGATGATCAGGTACCAAGAATTAAGCTTTCCGCAAAGTGATCCTTGGGTTAGACGGAGCAGCCACTGGTAGTAACTCGAGGGGATGACTCGCTCGTGATGAGGAATCTTTAGGCGCCACTACCTATGCGTTCCCACTAGACCCTACAAATATACATAAGCTTCCTATTCTTAAGAGTGTAGGGCGAGTCGACACGTGCTGGCGAGCAAAAATATCCCAAACATCCCTTCAGAATTTGAATGAGCCAAAGCTTCAGGGAACGACAAAACGCATGCAAATTCTACCATATATGTTTCTAGAAAAAGCAAACCTCTTCATTACTATTCAAATATTAATCCGATTGTTGACCATCGGGGCCAATTCACGGCGATCAAACGGAACAATCCTATGAGATTTCTTCCGTATTTCTGTCAACAGGGAGAACCTGTTTCAAAAACCAGAGACACAACGTCAAGGTCTTAATAGCAATATCCCACTGGGTGTACTGAGACGGAAATACAAACCTCTTGCCTAGAATTTCACCAAGCACAAAGAACCCTTCCAAATGAATGAAACAACCTGCAATGTGACCCTTCATACAATCAAGGACATATTCCCTTCTCCGCATGCCCAGTTCCCAGACATCGGGTTCGAGGTTGAAACCAGGGCACTTTCTATTTGCTCATGCACTGAGATTACGAATATGAGACTGTCTGTCGATGTTCATCACATCCTCGAATCATAGCCATGATTTAAAGCGATCACATACTCTGGAACTCAGAGAAGGCGGTTTTGTCTTCGAGTGTTTTCGTGTTCTTTGCTTGGTCTTTTGATTTTTTGGACTTTTGGACTAGTTGGTAAAGATGTCTTCACCCGGGTGTGTTACCCCAGTGCTCGGGTTTGCGACGATACATAGGAACGATTCGTAGTTTTGATGTTAAGAAAGGTGTTGGGGAAAATGTGAGTATTTTGCTTAAAGCTTTGCTAACCATTGTGATATCGCTCTAGCAAACCAAATGACGAGTCACAAGTATAATGGCTACGAGTTATGGTTAGAATGATTCAATCAAGAGAAATCGTCTTCAACTGATGAATGGAAAAGTGAAAAAAGTGCGAGCAAGGGGATGTATACCAGATGTACGTAGTGCTGAATAGACAAGTCCAAGATGCATCTTTGGGTGCGCCCCACCGAGCGCGCCCCTGCGAGCCTACAACACGACAAGTGGATCCGCCCAGATGCCCAGGTCATCAATCAGACGAGAAATTACGTAGTTAACACGATTACGTGCATTCCTATTCACTACTACGGTCCAATATATCACGTATGTCTTACAGCCCCCAATCTATCGTCTGGCGATCAATCACTCAATCTACCCCCCCAGGGCTAGGATCTAGCGCAACACTGCAGGTAGCTAGTCTTTCTCGCATTCAGCCTTACCAAATACCGACATGATAATACATGAAAAGGGAAATCTTCTAGAACAACCTGTCCAAGTACAAGCAGCATGTGCAAGAGGTAGGGATTGGCCCAGCGGTGACCAACGGCCCCCTTGTACACATTGCTCCGAAACAAGGCTATGGTAGGAGGAATCTCACCCCGTAGACTAAAAATGCGTATGTAAGTAATATGCATGACTCGCCCCCAAGCCCATGCCAGCCTCGTAATGGGTTTTGTCTCCACAGCGCAGAGGTAAGGCTGACCGTACTACCCGTGCAGCGTAGTATCAAGCTGAGGGTTTTACGTCTCTCATCGCTCTTTTGAGGAATCGACCGACTTGATTGTAGTGACATTTGAGAGTAGATTCATGTCGTCGGCAATGATTCAGTGCATTAGCCTAAGGATCGACTGTGGTAGGAAAAGACTGTCGGTAAAACTAGACGTTCGACTATCTTTGGGAAGAGGCGTTACTCAGCAGTAGTGTTCTAAAGTAAGGGAAAGTGCGATATGCCGCTTTGGGAATATTTGCTTGGGGGCCATGCTGAGGTTGTACAGTACCACACGATCTGTATCCCTTAACTAGCAATAGCCGGGCAAAAAGACTGGCAATGCTCTCCCGGGCATCTCACGCCATCGTCATTAAATATGGAGCTGCAGAAGCATGAAAGGTCGAAGGGAAGAGCAAGAGGGCGAGAAAGTGAATCTCAAGGTCCCCGCAAAAAACAGTAATGATTAATTACGCTTGGGACGATTGGCGTTAGTGGGGGTTGTTGGATTGGTGGATTGGTGGATTGATTGCACTTTGCTTCGGAACGTCGGTACCAGGTCGTGCACATTCCGATCGCTGGCGTGGGGAATTGGTTATCCGTTCCTATTTCTGCTATGCTGCGAAAACGTACCCCAGACCTCAAGCTGCGCCCGCCACAGGTTCCCGGTACTGGAAAAAGCCCCCTCGACGTTGCCCAGGGCTAGGACAGGCTATTCCTGTAGTACCCCAGACTGCCCTCCCCAAGATGCGGGACACGTTAGGCCGATTCGCGGTGGCTCTTGTCTGCTGGAACATGTTCCGACGCCTCATGGGTTCTGGGATAAGACAACACGAAGCCCCGAGGGACGGTTAAAGACTCCAGAGGGTGCACAGTGATCGTCATACGTGTGTGGTCTGACGGTTCACAAGGTAGGAGCTTTTAAAAGACCTCGTGTGCTCCTACAAAGCCTGGTTCTTTTTCATTCTGCCCATCCCCTAGTTCTCTTACCCCTCCTCCACCCTTCGCTAGCCATCTTCGACAGAATCATAGCAGCATGGCCCCCTCCGAAATGCCCAGCGCCGTCTCCGGTGTCAACGGTATTGCGAGGACGTACGAGTACCCGCCTGCCAATCCAGAGGGCGAATACCGCATTTTGGAACAGTATCACTCCAAACCCTCCAAGCTACGAGTTGCCTGCTGTGGAGCTGGCGCGTCAGGGTTATGTCTCGCGTACAAGATGGAGCGGATGCTGACTCCCGGCTCATGGGAGTTGACTCTGTTCGAGAAGAACCCACACTTTGGCGGAACATGGTACGAGAATACGTATCCCGGTGTCGCTTGCGATATCCCCTCCCACGACTATAACTTCACCTGGGATCCCAAGCCGGATTGGAGCCAGTTCTTTGCAAGTGGCAAAGAGATCCAGGGATATTTCGAGAACTTTGCGGACAGGCATGGTATGGCAAAAGCTGATAGATGAAGGGATTGAGAACGTTTCACTAACGAACATTCAGGCAGCCGAAAGTACATGAAGCTAAACAGCAAAATTATCGAGATGCGCTGGGATGATAAGGAAGGCATCTGGAACATTACCATTGAGAACCCACAGACCAAGGAGATCACGAAGGACTGGGCACACGCCGTTGTCAATGGCACAGGTATGTGACTTGTATCGAATAGTCTCGTGTAAAGCTAATATGCCCAGGTATCTTGAACACATGGGCGTGGCCGGATATCGAGGGACTCCATGACTTCAAGGGTCCTCTCATGCACTCGGCAGCTTGGGACCACACCGTTGATTTCAACCAGAAGACCGTTGGTGTTATTGGAACCGGTTCCACTAGTGTGCAGATTGTGCCTGCTCTGCAAAAGATTTGCAAGTCTGTCGAGGTGTACATGAGAAGCCCGACATGGATCTCACCACCATTCGGTGCCGGTGCACTTACAAACGACCTACAGAAGGGTCAGGATGTCAACCCTGGACAGCGTCAATACGATTTCACCGAGGCCGACAAGAAGAAGTTCGCTGAAGACCCAGAATACCATCTTGATTTCCGCAAGCGAATCGAGGCCGAGATCAACAGTCTTTTCGGAATGTACAGGCAAGGTTCGGAACTGTCCAACATGTTCCGAGACGTCATCACAAAAGAGATGCACCGACGCATGGGCCCAGGCCACGAGAAGCTGAAGGAGTTCATCATACCCAAGTGGGCACCTGGTTGTCGACGAATCTCGCCCGGCGATGGTTACCTCGAGGCACTCGTGCAGGACAACGTGTCACCCGTCTTCGAGGGTATTAAGCGCATTGTACCCGAGGGTATCGAGACTGTAGACGGAAAGGTACACAAGATGGACACCCTTGTATGTGCCACTGGCTTCAAGGTTGCTTTCCAGCCCGCTTTCAAGGTCATCAATGGCCAAGGCAAGTCCATCAAGGAGGACTGGACCAATGGGCCCAACCTCTACTTTGGCGTATCTGCACCTAGGTTCCCCAACTACTACACCATTGTCGGCCCAGGCGCTACATGGAGTAACGGTACCTTGATCCCGTCGATCGAGACCACCATCGAATACTCCATCAAGTGCATGAAGAAGATGCAGACTGAGGGCATTAAGGCCATGTCCGTTAGGCAGGATGCGCTTGATGCGATCTACGCTCACTTCGACGAATACCACAAGAACACCGTGTGGAAAGAGGAGTGCCGCAGTTGGTTCAAGGACGGGAAGATCGAGAACAGAATCTATTTGTGGCCAGGCGCGGTAAGTCATGACACCCCTAAATCTTTGCTGTGATAAGTGGACGAGTTGGACGGTACCCCGCTCGAATGGGTCCAATTTGAGGGGCAATGTTGCTAACGTGGTGCTGTGCAGACGATCCACTTCCTCAAGTCCATCAAGGACCCGCGTTTCGAGGACTACGAATACACATACCGATACAAGAACAGGTTCGCATACCTGGGCAACGGAGACGTCAAGGCGACCGAATCAAAGGACGTGCTTGGCCTGAGTCCCTACATCAGGAACTCGGATCACGAGTGGTCCATTGATTAAATGGAAATTCGATTGGGGGGAGGAGAAATCAGCCCCCAGCATATTTTGGCAATGATTCATTTTCGGTTTATGGCGCCTTGCACGCAAGGACGCGGCAAAGCATGGCATAGTAGTTGCTCGTTCAGCGGGTCTTCGGCTTCTGGCCTCGTTTGCTTGTTTTATTGAAGCCTCGGATTCGGGAGCTCCGAGGCTTCCGGGACTGCATTTGGTTGTAGAGGATTGGTGTTGGATTCCCACGATAGCAAATATCATTCTGACTCTCTCACAGAAGAGTTTATTTCGTATGAATTTGTCTCTGAGGACATGGTCGCTCTAGAAAAAAAGGCAACTCAGTCATGATTTTGACGCCGTCGAATTCTCCGACGAACGAGATGTGAAATAATACAACCGACAGCTCCAGGCCATGAACCCTGTCTCCAATATTGGGGCGGACTTAGACTTGTCGGAGCTGTGCGAAGGTCCCCATGGCTTTGTCGCTGTGGCTGACTCGAAGATGAATCATTGCCCGCCGGGCTGGCTTGGCAGTCTCGCTGGTCGATTCCGAGACTCCGCATGTATACGGCTAACGGCCGATAGTAGCGTAGCTGTCAGTCTGGCACCGATCGAGGGGCCATTTCTATTGGTGTGGGTCATTCCACTGCGGGAGGCTATGATGTATGTTGTCAAGACACAGTACGGAGAAAAAGCTATGAGAGCAGGTCAGTCATCAGCAAAGCCCATCGATAACACAGTACAGGCCACAGTCGAAATACACCGCAGCGACATTCGCACCACAGAACCAGACCGTAACAGAAGAGAGAAAGCGAGCCGCAAAGGTAGTGCGGATTGGGATAGAAGGATGCAGCAGCGGGAATAAGCGTGCGTCGTCTACCGGCCGAGACTCCGGGCTTCGCTAAGCGAGCCAATCCCTGCGTTCATGTCAGCCTGCGACCTCATCACCATCTCCATCACTCCCAACCCCAACGAGCGCAGGGTTAGTCAGGCTTCCCCAAGATCTATCGACGCCTCCAACCCAGCATGAGTCGTGTCGAATTCATAGCAACATCCAGACCCATGGTGCGGGTGCCCGCCGGCGTCAGCTAATGTCGGTGATTGGAGCCCGCCTCTGTCGCCTTGCTGAGCTCCCGTTCGCCACTACAACCTGTGACCCTGAACGGCAACCTGTGACCATCATCTTCGACGCGACGAGACGCAACGGGCTGTGAATATGCGCATTCCAATACGTCGATGAGTGGTTCTCTGCCGGGTTTTCCCTCGCGCTCGGTCTGATGGGAGACAGCCCTGCCCGGTACCCTGATAATCCCACGCGTGGGATTCCCAAGCTTTCCTTTTCGAGGTGCCGATGCTGCACGTCACGTCCCCCCATTGGCCTCTCCATCTTTCGGAAGCTCTGTCCAGACACGCCGAACACCAGGCCGTCCAAATTTTCTTCACATCGCGAAGCTGCTTTTGCAATCTTCGTCAATGCCCGCTATGTGGAGGTGGGGCCCCGCAGTCTCTGCCACTAGGCAGTGCTCCTGCTCGACACCTAGCTTCGCCAAGTGCCAGACTAGACTGAGCCCAAGGGCCCTTTTTCGACCCTGGCCGACTTTATCTCCATGAGTTCGCCGTCCCGCTCCTTCTTCCAAATTCTCCCCGCCTTTCCAGCTGCTGTCCTCCTTGTATACACCTTCTCCTTTGCAATTGACCCCAAGAGAGACACATCCCAGGCGCAACAGTTGACAGCATGACCGAGACTATGCCTACTCCCCCTGATAGCTCCACCACGAGTGAGAGACAGTCCGAGGTGCCAGATGTAAAACCCGCCGTCGAGGGTGCTCAGAACCAGTCCTCATCCCAATCACAGAATACCTCCCAAAATCCCCAGAAGCCACAAAAGTCCCGACACAGAGCATCAGTAGCATGTGCCTCATGCCGAGACCGGCGGATTCGCGTAAGTCCATTCCAGCCCCACGTTTGCTCGATTTCTAACGCCGTGTCAGTGTGTCGTACCTCCGGGAGAGAAGGAGTGCACACAGTGCAAGAGATCGGGTGTAGAATGCATCATCAAGAATGACGACGAGCGAAGAAGGTTTGTAGCCAACAGGAAACGTCCATTTTCATCCTTCCTAACTTCTGTACAGACCTATCTCCAGAGCTTACATGTGCTCACTCACAGAACGTGTAGCCCTTCTTGAAGGTATGCTAAAAGAGCAGGGCACAGAGCCTCCACCAGCAAATCACCCACCCAAAACCCGACACGGAGCAAGAGGTGAGGAGCCCTCACCAAGCCGAAAGGCCGCAGAGACATTAGGCCAGCAGCATGAAAATTCGAGTCCTGGAAGTCAGCCTAGCCCACAAGACGATTTTGCGGAGGTTGAGCAGGAACACCATGACTCCGGGAGCCATACAGGCGACGCAGATAGCGCTTCATCTCCTTCTATGCTTCCCCCACCAAAGAGAGACGGCATGGTCAGCAGGCTTTTGTCAACAAGAGGTCATCTCAGCTTTGATCAACTCAGTGGCCGATTGAGGTACTTTGGGCCCACAACAAACTGCCATGTGCATTCAGAACTCGGAAACCCCATGGATCTTGCAAATGAGACTTCAGAACAGGCCAGGAGGGCAGAGAAGATCATCCGCTCATTACCAATGGAAACACATGATTACCTTATGGATCTATTCTGGACCTATTACAACTCAGTTATACATGTTCTTCACAAAGATGCATTCAATGAAGATCGGGAAGCTGGAAGGACTCAATTCTACTCTGGTTTCCTCCATGTCTGCGTTTTGGCGATGGCTTTCAAGTTCGCAGACAAGCAGCGTGGAGATATCCAGAAGATTGCGCTTCCCCAGATGGAAAGCACATTGCACCGAGAAGCGAAATATATGCTGGATCATGAACTAGAGAGACCTGGCGGAATCCCTTCGGTTGTGGCTCTGCTCCTGCTAGGTGATCTTGAATGCGGAGGTAAGGACAATGGCCGCTATACTGCGAATTACCACTAATTCGAATAGTTGGACGTGATAATCTGGGCTGGCTTTACGGAGGTCTTGCTGTGAGACTCGCATTCGATATTGGGTATGTTGCGCTATTTGGAGCACGAGGACGCCAAAGCTGATTGTGACATTAACAGACTACACCTTGATGCGAGAACATCTGGCCTTCCAGAGCGCGAAGTTGAGATTCGACAGATGACCTTGTGGGCGTGTGTAATCTACGACAAGTACGTGTGTCGATTCAATAAAAACATAAACATTAGCTAACTCACAATAGATACTGGGCACTTTTCCTCGGACGACCCACAAGCATGAAGAGCACCGATCTTGAAATTTACTCTCTGACCAAACAATTCGAGCGTCTCGGCACTTGTCGACCTGCAGGTCCTGAGAAAAGCATGGAAACACTTATCTATGAGGCACTTCTCGATCTTATGGAGCTTGCAGGCAAGATCACCGAGAATATGGATCCTCGTGCGCAGAATCACGATTCGGTAGTCGACCGCAACCAATATCTTCGCATGGCCGCACTTGATCGCGAGTTCAGCAACTGGTACGCCCGCCTTCCCGAGCAGCTCCGCTGGACTCCAGCCAATATTGCGAGCGCCCCATTCTCCTTCTTCCTTCTGCACCAACAATACCACTCTTCCTTGATTCTTCTGCACCGCCCCTTCGCCATGTACGAGGACCATGGCCACCAAGGATACGAAGGTAGTGGTCCAGACGATCACTTCTCTGCGCTATCGAGAACGGTCTGTACCAAGCACGCTATTCGCGTGGCCAGAATTTTTTGGCAGCACAGGCAGCGGTTCGATACTAGGCAGATTTTCGTCACGGGAATGCAGCATGCAGTAAGTAGTGCCCAATTTTCTCCCACCTTCCAATCTCGATCACACACTATATTTAGTCATCCACCCTGCATGATTTATACACCAGGTCCAGATCGTTGTACG
Source organism: Nigrograna mackinnonii (assembly GCA_001007845.1). NCBI lineage: Eukaryota > Fungi > Ascomycota > Dothideomycetes > Pleosporales > Nigrogranaceae > Nigrograna > Nigrograna mackinnonii. Next base: position 252,429 of record JGVQ01000397.1, read on the forward strand.
CATTAGTGCAATTCTAACATGACGATCAGGGTACCGCCGCCACTGCACTCGTAGCCGCGCTAGCTTTCATCAAAGATCCAAATGATCGAAACAACAATATGCAGTATCTGGAGTGTTTGTCCGCAGCCCTGCAAGACATGGCTCAGACCTACCAGCCTGCAGAACGCATGTCTATTGTACTTCGAGCTGTTATGGTTGAACTCCGGGGTGGTCCAGCCGATAATGGCTTCAGACTCTACAAGCCGAAGTCTTCTCTTGTGCCCGCAAGAAGGGGCAGTACAAATGAGACAAACGACGTGCCTATGTACAAGAAGAGACAGACCAGTAGACCCCGAGCTGGCACTGGTTCAAGCAAGAAGAGATCTATGAGTCTGAGTACCAACATTCCCAACATGGACCTACATATCAAAGCGCCTTCGCAACCCCAACGCATGGACAATGACAGCGACCGGAACGACGGCTACATAATGGTGACACCACGCTCAGAGATCTCATCCTGGCCGGGTCATATTGAAACCCCTGGTCTCGAGCCTTCTCTCTCCACCGCAACCCCTTCTTCACTATCCACATCCGCCCCACGTAATGCTTGGATGGGCGCCGAACTCGATACCTCAGATTCAATAACGCAGCTCGCCAATGTCCACTTCCCCGAGATTCCAGCTCTCACCGAGAGCGAGGGTATGTCTCATCTCGACTTTATGTCACTCGGAGAGAACACAAATGACTGGAATCGAGAGTGGAATGGACAAGCCGCTGGCGTTGCAAGCGACCTTGACGGATTCCCACCGCAAGGCGGCTTCGGATTGGGCTACGGCGGGGATCGATATGGCGGTAGCATGCTGAGCGGGTGACTAGAAGGCTTCCAAGAAGAAACTGAACGTGTGCTGAAAATGCACGCAGATAACCCCCATGCTACTATCCCAGAAGAGGAGACAATCATGTCCAATACTGACTCTTCGGCTACATCTGGACATACGACCTGAAATGCCCTGCCCTGGTCAATATCATGGCATTTGGATCATTATGGATCGGTATAAAATATTGAAGGACACAGAGGATCGGAACTGTCTGTCTTTACAGCAGAGTTTGAACCCTTTGTTTTTGTAGTTCTTTCTGCTTTTCACAACTCGTGCGTTATTAGCGATATCCCCTGGTTTTTTTTTTTTTGTCTTATACAACGAAGTTATTACGAAGTACTAAATGAATATCAATGTCTACATTATGACCAAAAAACTATGCACAATCGTAAACCCTGCCATGCCACCACATCCCATACTCTGCATGAACCTCCTTGTCAAGATAGCGGGGTCGCAACCCCAGCTACAGTAGAAGTGCGTATCTCCGCAAAACACCGCACCCTGACTGTACAATCCCTGAATCAACACCCGCCCCCTTGGAGAAAGAGGAGCGGGGTGTTCGCGTACATGTGGGGGTGACTGTACATTTAATGATTCATCGGCGTCGACGATCTTTGATGCTTCGCTTACGCAGTGGTCTTTAGGTTTTGAGTACTAGGGTTTTGAGTACTAGGGTAATGGACAGGGATTAGGGAGGGGAAATGTTACAGGGGTCGTTGTGGGGATCTTTTGGAGCTGATTACCGCCGGTGATGGGATGTGCTGGGTTTCGGGCGTTGGGCCGCGGGTTTAGAGCTTGGTGTGCTGCGGGAGGGAGGTCGGACTGGCGTGGTGGGCTTATGTGTGGTCAAGTAGGTAGTGGGGACGGGTGGTTCTTAGACATACGTGTAGTCGGTAAGTATGTTTGTATTGTTTCTCGTTGCCTGTGGCGTTCGGGGAGTAGTGTTGATGCAGAGTACTCCGATTCATCGAGCTAGTCTTTGTTACGCCATATCCACCTGCCTTATTGAATATCTATTCTGATTATGACTTTTGCAGTTGTTCATTTTGTTGGATAGAGGTGGTTCACTGCGAACTTTTGTGTCATCATGCCTTATCGCTAGACTGAGATGATGGCATCCCAGAAAAGCCGCGCGCTGATTTGTTGATGATATGATTGATCTATCAAGCCTGAGGCTTCAATTTGTTTCTCTGTGCGGTTTCTTGTTGGTCTGCCAGAGTGCATTTGGCTCAGCCTCTATACCTTGGAAGGCACTGGAGGTTGATTATATAAGGCTGAAATTCACACACGGCTTGTTTCTCATCTTGCAACTCTAATTCAACACATCTTGGACATCTTGTGTGAATTTGCAATGGATATATTTAAACGTTTCTTTCTGTGTGAGTTCTTCAAGCGTGACAACTATTGATTCCCGCACTGTAAGGTAGAGTCTAGCTGACGCAGGTTTAGCGAGTGGTGCCTGGACCTCTCAGACTACGACTTGGGACGATATTCTGCAAGTCAGTCAATACTTCCCCAAACGGTGGCCAAAACTAAAATAATGCCAGGCGAATGACGGGAGGAGCCAGAGCAAAGCTCAATTTATGTAAGCAACCCTAATAGGCAACCACCAAGTATCAGATGCTTAGAGGAAGGGATAGGCATTGCAGGATCATGAGTGGACAGACTAACCCGTGATCAAGTTTCACAACCACGAAGTCATTCGCCAACATTCCGCCGAATCTCCATGCAAAGGTCATATCAAAGTTCAAGATCCCATCCTTCTTACTCAACATTATATACTTTCAAGCCAATGGGTTCTGTGGCCACGAATATCATTCACAAACAGAAGAGTATGTTTTTTACTCACGATTCGTTATCAAGCAAACGCTCTCTTCGATTCGTCGTAAGCCACCTTTAACCTTGCCGTTTCATTCTCGAGATAGGTACAAGTCAACCTTTGATGCCAAGATCCACCGAAGACAGACTGCGCCGTATGGCTGGAAGTGGTATGAACTAGGGTTCTTTGTGCACTGGAGTGCTGTAGAAGGTACCACTATTATAGGCTTAGACATACCCGAACATATGAAGGACAGGCTGAGGCACAACCTGGATAGAGATGATGGTATTCTTTACAATGGCTTAAATGCACCGTATCATTTGTATACCAAGGTTATCGATGCTTTGACCATGTTGTTCAACGATTCGGTTTGGGGGGTCAGGGATCACATATGCCAATGTGAAGGAGTGAGTAGTCAAAATCTTTACGTCCAAATAATACTGATTAGCTGACGGTGGTAGACACATCCTGAGGAGTCCAATTACCCGCTGCTACATGAACTCGTAAGACATGCAATCCATGTCAACGAAAGCTTAGAGGTTGCGATACAGACAATGAAAACGATTCGAGAGCAGCAGGATCATTTTTCGAAATACCACGAAGAGGGCATGGAAGAAGTGGATAAGAGATTAGAAGTCTCCGTAAGAAGCAAGCTGAAATTCCAAGAAGGGTTCCTACACTCGTTGTTAAAGCGGAATGAAGCGAATACTGGAAGGATTCACAATGAGATTACTCTGGTATGTTTACGCCATCGTCTTATCTATTCGAATAATTATTCACGTCTTCAAGGCTTTCAACACCGGTGCCCAACGAGACAGTAGGAACCAAGTGCGTATTGCTGAAGCTGCCATTAAAGAGACTCTGGCTATGAAGGCTATAGCGGTTGTCACAATGACCTTTCTACCCGCTACTTTTGTTTCAGTAAGCTTAATATTCTTTTGTAACACTGTTGGTGACTAATGTGTTCTACCTATCCAAAGTCAATTTTTAGCATGTCATTCTTCCACTTCGACCCTACAGAGAATATGAAGACGTCATCGTTCATATTGTCGGACAAATTTTGGCTGTACTGGGTGTTTGCTGCTCCGCTATCAATCATGACGATTGGAATATGGGTGTTTTGGGAGACCAAGTTGCATAGGAAGCAACTTTAAGGCAAGGTCAGGTATGGGGCAAATCAGTCACTTGGGCCATATGTTACGAATTTTTCCAGATTGTCAAGAGCAAAGGCTGTTTATAATGGAGCAAAAGCTACAGAATCATGCAGTCGGAAGCAACGAGAGAAAAACGCCCACATCATCTCGACCACGCCTGGAGATTCTATATTTAAGGCTAAGCCAAGACACGCGTATCCTATAATGACCAGTGACAGATTTACTCCCAGGAAGATAACTTGGCTCGAAAGAACCAGGGAAACCACTTCGGGTCTATGTATTGAGCTTGGAAGACGTTCAAGGACAACACCATGTTGTAAGACGGAGCAACAGTCAACACCCATTATGAAGGGATTAGCAATTACTACGGGTAGACAGGGTAAGACGTGGGTGGTGAGTAAATATGATTGCGAGGGAAAGTAAATGGTAATGCATGGTCATAAGCGATTGCCTCTCTCCATACCAGCATTCCTATTGCATGGATACAAAATCAGACATGTGAAATGCCTCTCCCATATGAAAATGACTTTGTCCACGATGACCAAGGATCTGTTAACGTTTTAAAGAGGCTGTACAGAAGCACGACGAGTCCTCACGCTCGCATATTCTGGCATCGGTCACCACCATGAACAAAGTACCTTAGCTGTGAGGAAGTGCTTTCGAAAGCTACCCACATCACTCACAGCACTACGATTTGACGCCGCCAACATCTGTTCGGGTCACTGCTTAGCTCTCCTGAGACTGATTCGAGATAGCCAGATCTTCGAAACATTCGATGTCCAGTTTTGGGTCACTTTGACGAGTCTCGTCTCTGATTCGGCGTATTGGCTGAGCCTTGCAGATGAATCCCACTTCCGGTCAGTGTCGCGCCAAGGAAGTTTCAGCCTTGTCACATTTTCTAAAGCCATCGTGGACAGGACCAAATACTCTTTAATCCTCTCTATATCACTCTTTCGAATCATTTGATTTGAGCAAATCTAGCAAAAGTGGTCCCTCCCTTTATCAACCTATCGAAACGCTTCATATCAACGCCGGCTTCTGTAATGGACGTGATGAACACCGAGCGATATACTGTTGGCTGGATAGCCCCGCTTCCTCTAGAGCTTACTGCTGCAAAAGCAGCGCTTGAAGAAAGCTACGGACCAATCTCAGTTCACGGCGACGTATATTTTGCAGGAAGAATAGGAGAGCATGATATCATTATGGCCGTTCAGTCGAGGATGGGCACAGATGCTGCGGCAGACTTGGCTGCGAGGATGAATGCGGCGTTCGAAAACATCGATTACTTCGTGATTGTGGGTATTGCTGGAGGCATTCCACGCTATGGCACTCCAGGGGCGATGAAGGAACTTGTGCTTGGTGATGTTGCAGTCAGCTATCCAAAAGGGAACCATGGCGGAGTGATTCGATTCGACAGCGGAAAGATTGTAGGCGGCGGAAAGATCAGCGTCAGCGGCCACACAAATGGTCCCCCGGATGCTCTACTACGATGCGTTAAGATGCTGGAGTCCAAATATCAGAATCAGGGTTCCGAGATTCCTGAGATCTTGACACGAATGCGTGATAATTTCTCCATCGAAGAACGCGGACGTTTCGACGATCCAGGCCCGGAGAGCGACCGAATCTTCCATAGTGACTACCAACATAAGGACAGATCCATTAGTTGTGAGAAGCTTTGTGACTTTTCAAAATCAGTTTCAAGGAGTAGTAGGGGAACAGGTGCGAAAAGAGAACGGAATACACCGAAAGTTCATTATGGCAACATCGCCTCAACTAATCTGCTTCAAACCTCAGCAATTAAAAGGGAGCAGTATCGTGAACAGTATGATGTAATTGCATTTGAGATGGAAGGTGCAGGTGCTATCTACAAGCACCCCTGTCTCATTATTCGGGGAATATGCGACTACGCTGACTCCCACAAAAATAAAATCTGGCAACCCTACGCCGCGGCTACAGCAGCTGCTTACACCCGAGGGTTTCTAACAGCCCTGTCGCCCAGTGTGCGAGCTCTGAGATACTCCAAATCGCGTCGGGATGAAATCGCTAGTAAGTGCTAATGCTATATAGCACTCATCCTTCTAATTGCTTTCAAGGAATCAAGCGGGATAAAATACTTGACTGGCTTTTCACTCCTGGTACACAGTCTCGCCATAATGTTGCACAGAGTAATCATCTTGAAGGAACTGGGCGTTGGTTCCTCGAAAGTATGGAGTATCAAAGATGGAAGGAAGACCACGCATCTACATTGTGGCTTTACGGGATGCAAGGCTGTGGCAAAACAGTTCTCACCTCTACCATTATCCAAGATTTGAAAGAGAACTTTAAGATTCAGCCAGAGAAAACACTTGCATACTTTTATTTCGACTTCAGATGCTCGAGCCACAAACAAACAGATCCTGACATACACACCATGGCACGCTCCCTGACGGTACAAGTTCTTTCCAAATGCAGCGCTATCCCTCTGGCGCTCGGCCAATTATACGAAACTTGCAACAACGGTAGAGACGTTCCACATACAGCTGGAATTCTTTCAGCGTTAATATCATGCGTGCGCCTAAGTCCCCACTGTTATATTGTATTAGATGCTTTAGATGAATGCCATGATCGACCACAGCTTATAGCATTTTTAGAAACACTGATTAGAGAGAAGCTTCCAAACTTGCATTTGCTCGCGACCAGTCGAAATGAAAGGGATATCGCATCTTGTTTGCAGCAATGTCCGTTCATCGATATGAACAACCAACACAACGAAGCTGATGTTCATCGCTTCATCCTTCACAGACTCCGCTCAGACCCGAAGCTGAGGAAGTGGGACGATGACAGGCATGTAATGTTAGCGATCAATAACAGGCTTGTTTGTGGGGCCAAAGGAATGTGGGTCCCTTCTTATGAATGCCGTTTTTACTGCTTCTTATTCTAAGTGTAGGTTTCAATGGGCAAAGTGCCAGCTTGACAGTTTAGCCGACTGTCGCACGGAACGGGAGCTCCATGATGCCCTTCAAACACTGCCACTATCTTTGGAAGAAACTTATGAGATGATACTGAGCAGAATACCAGAGAGAGATACTCCACGTGTTCTACAAGTCTTTCATTGGCTGATATGTTATAACTGGCTTAGACTAGGTGAGGTCGCCGAGATCGTCGCTCTCGATGTGAATAGAGAGCCAATTCTCGCTAAGGAAGACCGTCTAAAAGATCCTTTAGAAATCTTGGAAATGTGTCCCAACCTTCTTGAGTTCACTACTGACCCATTGCCCTTTCCGCCCCGCAATCCCAAGGATCCTCCAAATGCCGGGCGTATTATGCTGGCACACAATTCGATCAAAGAATATCTACTCTCAGCCAAAATATCCCAGGGAAAAGTTGCAAAGTATCACATCATTCCGGCAAAGTGTCATGAAATCGTTGCTAGGGCTTCCATTGGATACCTACTACAGATATGTGCGGAGATCACACCCAAGCACCACCATCTAGACGATATTCTAGACAAATTCAATTTGGTACGACTGTCTATGCTTTGGTTTCGAAGGTTCGAACTTTCCTCCTGTCCCCACCAGCTTCTAGATACAGCCTTGTTAAGGCTGTATGACTCGGCCGCTGCCAATGCTTTCTGGGTGCAAAATCACGTCATATATTGCTACTCGTGGACCCTTAAAATGGATTCGATCACAGCCAATGCATTAGACGCCGGGACCAACTGGCTCAAGGCTAATACCGACATCAAATATCATTCATACTTGAAGAATAAACCAAACAACTTTTTGCCTTACCTGGTAGGAGTCGGCGCCAATAAAGCCATCAAATGCGTTTTGCAGAGCGGGAGAGTAGAGAACATTATCCTAGCACTCCATCTGGCGGTCAGTTATTGCAATATAGATGCGGCTCAAATGTTTCTGAAGTACGACATCGATTTGAATATACCGTTGTCAGGGGAAACACTCCTTTACAAGGCTATCTGTCGCCGCGATAAGAATATGGTAGCCCTTCTTTTATCGTACGGGGCCAATGCCAACGGTGGAGGAGCGTCCGGGCCAGCGTATCTTGGGAACTGTTTGCGGAAAGCCATCATGAAGGATGCATATGGAAGTGTCGACGATTGGGACTTGAGGACTGAAAAAGCGCCATTGCAGACTGGATTCACCGATCTGCTACTTCGTTATGGGGCAGATATTCACATAGATGGTCTTGTTCCATTAGCATATGACAATGGAGGCATTCGGGTTGTCAATGTTTTAGTGGAGTATGGAGCGGACGTGAACCAACGTGGTGGTTACCATGGTTCAGCCCTGGGTTCGGCAATGGCGGGKGGKGATATTGAAGATTTCAAGGCACTTCTCAAGCTTGGTGCTAGATTTGAGCGGGTCCCAAACCGCTGCGGTCTTGAGTTCCAAGAGGCTATGAGAGATGTTGACGGTGCTGAAAGAACATTGCCAGAACATACAGGCAAATAATCAAAAGTCGATCAAAGCTATGACTATTGATCAATGGCGGAGTCTACGGAATAGTATCTTCGAATCTCGGTCAATTATACAGAACGCTGGAGTAGACACAAATGATCATGATCTCGTGCACAATAATGGTGCTAATTACTACCCATGTATTACCAGATTTATCAATCTTTCCACGTCTGCAGTCTCCGCATCCTGGAGTGTATATACTCAGAGAAACCAATCAGTATCGCGGTGCAAAAGCCCCACCCACACACTTTCACTGCGCACCCACTCGAAAGCTATGACGTAGTTTTGTTTACACCCGTCGTGCCTCCACGCGTTTCACATGCCAATTTCCCACGCCCTTCTGCCTCGCCTAAGGTGAAAAGTTTTTCACCTCTATTTTCTTAGTCTATATAATTACAAATATTCACAGATTCTTATACATCATCCGGGGTAGTATAGGTGGTAGGGGCTCTGACCTCCAGCGACCATCACAACTACCATTCAGGTAAATCCTTCAGCTACTGCGCGGCGTCTAAAACCGGATGATGTATTTATTTTTTTTGTAAGGAGGTTCGAATCATAGATTTAGCGGAGACTGTTTTTTTCCCCCCAATTTTTACTTTTTGGGGGGAAGGGATCGTGGGGTAAGAATAGGTCCTCTCACCTCTCACCTCTCACTACTCTTGTTTACCCCTCCCACGTACTTACCCTACTTTTCGTTTTGGTTTTCACTTCTATATAAGTTGTACAATTTGTAAACTCTATTAGACAACAATAGGTTGAGTTGACGAGCGAATGGTCGTGCCGTCGTAAAAGTTATTTTCTCCCTTACGAGTGTCTTCTCCTTTGTCTTTCCTTTGTCTTTGTTTTTTTTTTTTTCAATAGGCGGGAGTTCGAATGTTCGAATCTGCTTGTGTCTATGTCTGGCTTTTCACAAATTTGTTTTTCCCTTTTTTCAAAGATTGTCCACGAGTGAATGAGCGATTAGTGGACACAGGGTAAAGCTAGCGGATAACGGTCTGCCTTACATACACTTTAAAGATTAGTGATATACACAGCTACTACAAGAATTCAGTCGACTGGTTTACCTATGCAGAAACCCTCGAACCTTGCCTGTGAGAGAGGTGAGATACGACGTGAAGCCGTAGGGGTGCCATAATCAATCTGAGCGCTGCACAAAAAGCGGAAACTGATTAATAACAGCGAGGGCACCAGACGTGGTATTCGAGTGTGCTGCTCTAATGTATAAAGAATTCTCGAATCGTTTATCTTCATCCATTCATGTTGAGTTCATGCTTTTCTCCGAAATTCTACGGATTTAGACCAACAACTCATGCAGCTGCCACTTCAACACTTTTACCTTATTTATCACCTTCATCAGATTTGAAAAGGCTTTTGTTCCTCCCACAGGAATCGATTTCCTTTCGCTTTATATAGCCACCTTCACTGATTATCAAACAATTGTCTAATCAAGCAGCCCTCGGAACAAGACGCTGTGACCGATCTGACGAGAAGTGGTATAAATGCCCAGTGTGCCCCATGGGAAGTCCGTAGTCCTATTTTTGTGTGAATTGGCTTGCAATCAAACATGCACAATCGATTCGAGAACTGAAATGTACGAGGAGGCATCGTAGACTAACCTATCCTGCGTGGATGGGGATTGTACACTCAATTGCTTTGATTACTATCTTTGCACAATATGCACATGAACGGCGCGTGTGTTTGCGGGTCATGTTATCTACGTTATTGTGTTTGCCATCACAGTTTGATGTTTAGAGCGTTGCTTGAAGTTGAGTGAAGGGTTATGACCTCAGCAAGAATGAATTGAGCCATGTTTTGGGACGTCTTTAATACCTTTCATACCACCAGATGGCACCAAGATACCCTACTTACCTCCTAAAATGCTCTCATTCCAGATAGGGCTTTTTCACGCATGCACTGGTGGCCCCAAAATATGACCGAATTTCTATATTACTTTTAGTCGTTATTCATTCTTGACATCAATAACAGCATCCTTCGACGAACTGCCAGGTTCCACAAAATGTGGTCTCATTCCTCCATTGGTAGTTGTCCTCCCATTAGGCTCTCTACTATCCGTAGTGATCGTACCCATCCTCACCAAGCCGCTCTGCCTCCCCTCCCCCATAGACTCAACAATTCGTCGAATATGTGGATGCGACATCTCTGGTTGCTCACTGCGCGGTCTACTATGTCCTCTGCCCATACGTCTCTCCATGCCTTCTTCGGTGGTGAGGGATCGGTGAACGGTGGGTCTGGGCTGGTCTTCTTCTTTGGGTTTGCGTTTTGGTTTAAGGAACCGCCAGATCGCTTTTGTTTTTGCCATCCAGATGCGGTATCCGGAGTCTGTGTTTAAGAAACCGATTAGGAAGAAGAAGGGGACACAGACTGTGGCTAGGGTGATGGCAAATGGGATATATTCTTGTGTGCCTTCTGGGAATGTGGTCATGCCATAGACGGAGGTAACAAATGTGAGGGGCACGAAGATCATATTCACTAGAAATCGTCAATATTCGGCATTATTCGTAGTCTCTATGCAGAATTAACCTACCTAGGGTCAAGAGTTTGATATTCCTCCCCTGTTGAACTGTAATATCAGTTAATTCTACTGACTTTCGACTTTCCTGGACTATTCATCAAGTCAGCCTTGGATATTTGAGACCTCGAAGGAAGTGACTCACTGGATGTTCCTGAGAAGAGATGGTCTTGGAGCAACCGAATTTCCATTCGTCGCTCATTATTCTCTCGAATTAGAATACGTAGCTCTTTAATCTCATTCTCAAATTGGAGTCGAAGTGCCCGGAGCCGACGTTTCCAATGATCATTTCGTGGTGACTCCTCATGCAACGGCCAAAGAATCTTGCTCTTCCCTTCCCACACGTTATCAGTGAATGTGTCCTCAAAAGCATCCACCATGGCCTTGATGGTGTCGTTAACATTGCCAAGAGTTTGATGCGCCCAGAAATATCGCCTTGTCCAAGTGAAATCTCGGTCTTCAAATAGGCGTTGGTCTCTCATCTCTGCGTCAAAGATGAAGCTTTGAGGTGGTGTGATGACTTGGGTGATCTGCTTGTATATCACCTCGTATCTCTTCCTGGCATCTTTGTATTCTGTAAGGAGAGCATGTAAGAAAGCTTCTGGGCCATTCAAGTACCGGTTCCCTCGTTCAAATGTGTCAGGGGTCGCTCTCCAGTCTGGGAAACATTCTATGACAAGGACCTGCCATGGCGACCAAATGTCTTGTACCCACCCAAACTTGGTTTTGGCCCTTCTGCCCCTATTTCTCATCTTTCGTGGATTGTCGTCATACAAGGCTAGAGCTACTACGGCACCGCAGCGAGTTAAAGGAGCATGGCTTGCTGTGGCTGATTTGTCTTTGTCTGCATATTGCCATTGCATCGGCTTGCAATCCTCTCCGATGATAGTGTAGTATTCGAAATTGAAGAAGAACGTCTTCTGGTGTTTTATTTCTTGATGAAATGCACGATGCATATGGGCCTACTAGAAGTAAGTAATCGCCTGAGGATGATTTAGACAAACGTACAGATGATGCTTCTGTTCCGACTAGACGCCTAAATATCTCATCCATGTCGAATGTATTATGCATAGTGAGATGTAGTGCTCCAAACAGAATAGGTGAGGGTTCTCGGGCAATGCTACACAGAGTTAGGACATTGTTGTGAGCAACATCCACTGATTTGTGTCTGCTCACGTGATACGTCCAACAGCCTTCTCTGACTTGGAGTTTTCGGCGCCGATATCCTGCACAGGTGATCTTTAGTGGTGATCCTATCCCGATTCGGACAACATTGATAGGGGTACCTTGATGGAATGCCATATCTCATTGGCTTTGGACATTGTATTCTCTTTACCACTTCTTTCCACAAGCGTGGCCTCACCATCTGGGCCTACATCGTAGACTTGAAAGTGGGAGTAATGACTAGTTTCCATTAGTTCGAGGCTCGCATAAGCGTATCTGGAGAGATTGAATACCTTCTGTCATCGGCAGGCCCGGGTTTGGTTGGGAATAGATTTGGCTGCTTCAACCTGCCTCTGTCCGTTACTATGCTTGACAGTATCTCTCTTCCATGTTCATCCCAGCTGTGTTTCTTTAGGTGCTCGCGTAAATGTTCGTGGTCAAATGACTGGGCTGGCAGCTTGTCCTGTACAAAATACGACTCATCTTCTTCATCGCTATCATCTGATAATGTGGAAGCATCAGCATAAACGGCGTTTGCAGAATCGGCGTGCCCTTCTTCTCTGGTCGAACTACGCCGGAGATTGGAGATATCTGGTGTTGATGAGAAGTTGCCGTTTGATTGGAGGCTCTTTAGAAGTGCGTCGTGCGATCGCTGGAGTGATTCCAGCTGCTTCTTTAGCTCATCCACACTCATGATACGGAGGTTACTCTTCCCCCACCGAGCGATACAAGTGCTCGGGTGTAACAGTGAACGCAAGTGAAGTCTGGGGATGAACGCAACGCGAACGTCAAGGGCTTTAAGAGCCTCAAAGGCTGTGCACTGAAATTAACCCGTTTCTCTCTATCCGGCCCCCACACTAAGCCCTTGGGGGGCGACGGAGGCTGCCAAGTCTTGTGCTTGTCATCCTCCAACCTCCTTAGCCAATGTTTGCTGGAGCCAAGGGATGAAATGCGCCCTGGCTGCAGGCCTCGAGGCATTGGATCGCGAGATGGCCCTGTAACTTGGGCATCTTGAATGGCGGGGTGGAAGAACTATGGCCGATCGACGTAAAGTCCGCCGGCTTTTGGCCGCATCCATCTTAGACGACAAGCCTGGCCACGTCGTCGTGTCCTTGGTCATATTGACATGTTTCATCCTCCGTCGATATAGATACAGGAAAGCAGAGACGAGAGTGAGTCGACACTTATACGTAGTACATGAAGATATGCTTTTAAAAGTATACTGCGAAAGGAAATTGACATGGCTGGGACCGCGACCCGTCACCTTCCCAATTGGGAAGAATCCGAGGCATTGCATCGATAAGCGACCACCACGTTTGATTCCCACGCCCACCATCCATTCTCTCAGTATCATTAAACCCACATTGACGACGTGAACACGCGCCCCAATGAGGCAGAATGTCTCCCTCTATTTCTTCACTATTCTGGGCATCTCTCCCCTTGGCTCTCGCGGCCGTCATCTACCAGCTTGGCCTCCCCACCTTTGTAACAAGTATCGTCACCGAATCTATCTACTTCAAAGTGATACAGAATCTCTTCAGCGAAACCCATTGTTATGTTTCGGTCAAAACATTGTCTTCTTCCCTTCCTAATGCTGAATGCTTTAGCGTATCTAATGGTAAATTCTCCAGGGTCTTCTTGGATGAGACTTCGTTTGGGATAACCAAGGATGCACGCTCTGGGCACGTGATTCCAGGATTATGGGACGGTCATGGTCATCTCCTCCAGTACGGGGAGGCGATGGATTCAGTAGATCTCTTTGGGGCAGAGTCAATGAAAGAGGTACAGGCAAGATTAGTGGAATATAAAAAAGGCCATGAAGAGGCCGGCAGCAGCGAGCAATGGTTGAGGGGTGTTGGGTGGGATCAAGCAAAGTTCAACGGCAAATGGCCGGTTACGGTATGTCTTTATCATTCTACAGGCCTCTTGATACCTCCAGATGACCTTTAAATTCTTGTCGAGCAACCTAGGCCTCACTCCGCGGAGTCGACTATATAATTCGCTTACTGACTCTTTCAAAGGCAGATCTTGAGATTGGAGAGAAATTCAAAGACTTGTATGTCATGTTAGATCGAGTCGATGTGCACTGCATTTGGGTATCCCAGAAGGTGCTGTCACTACTTCCATCTCCTGTCGCAAACGTACCTGGCGGAGAAATTCCGTCCAAGGGCGTCTTTTGTGACAATGCTATCGACATCGTTATGAAGTACTACCCAAAGCCGGGTAAAGAAAGAAAGACTAGGTTTATCAAGGATGCCATGTGGGAGTTGAATAAATTAGGTATTGTTGGCATTCACGATGCTGGAGTTTTCCCTTCCGAACTCAAGCTCTACGAGGAGCTAGTTCAGGACGATGACTGGAATGTACGTGTGTACGCAATGATGGAGTGCGAGACAAGAAACACGTTTTGTCCTGAGGAAGCGCGGAAGATTCACAGTTCTAATGACAAACTCTTCGTCCGCAGTGTCAAGCTTTTCGGAGGTAGGTACCCCACGTTTCAAACGTCTCACAATCACTAACGTGTAATTATAGATGGTGCATTAGGGAGCTGGGGTAGCGCTATGATTGAACCATATGCTGACAAAAAGGATTCAACGGGGTCACTTCTGGTTAATGCGACCACGCTGTCTAAGTTAACACGGGACTGGGCTGCGGCTGGATACCAGGTCAACATCCACGCGATCGGCGACCTGGCAAATCGACTCGCCATTGACGCCTTCTCCTCAGCATTTGACTCTTTGTGCGCGGATTTTACCCCACGAGAGTGCCAGAAACAGCACCGGTTCCGCATCGAGCATGCCCAAATCATCCACCCAGATGACCAACGTAGGATATTTGACATTGGCATCATTCCTTCAATACAGCCCACGCACGCAACATCGGACATGCCCTATGCAGAATCCCGTCTTGGCAAGCTCCGTACCGAGGAGGAAGCATATCTCATGCGCAGTCTCCTCTCTGTTAACCCTGTGCTCGGGAGTGACTTCCCTGTTGAACCAGCAAGTATCTTCGAAGGGCTGTACGCTGCGGTCACACGACGAAGTCCAAGAACGGGACTCGACGCCACGGGCGGTACGAAAGGCTGGTATCCGGAAGAAACAATAACCCTTGAGGATGCTTTGGAAGGTTTCACAGTCAACCCCGCTTACGGCGCGTTCCTGGAGGGTAAAGCTGGTGTCATCGAGGCGGGGGCGTATGCGGACTGGGTGGTGCTTGAGGAGCCACTTGAATCCATGGATCTCGAATCTCTGCGCAAAGCAAAGGTCAAGGAAACGTGGGTTGGGGGCAAGAGGGTTTACAGATGGCCTGGTCCTGAGCAACTGCCATGGATAAAGGGATGAAATCACAATACCCCACAGATGCTCCCACGCTTCGCGAACGAGACGGAACAGTGCGTCCAAGCAGAGCACGACACGCGCGTTACCCGCATGCGGATCTGTATAACATGCAGCAGGTGAAGAAAATCTTTGCGGCACGTTATCAATTTTCCGGTGCCACATATATCAAAGCACGGGCATATTGCGGTTGTGGATGTCGTAATAGCTGCATAATATACCCACCTTCCTAAATCTAATGTGGTCAGGCCCCTCTATCGTGGTTTGGACCTTCACTGTAAGCCTCTGTTTACCCCTGGCATCTCTACTTAAAAAAGTATGGTTACCCGCGCGTCCGCAACTTAGCAACACCCCACAGAGCCATCACGGTGCTCAGGACGTGCTAACCAACCAAATGATGCCCATTACCTGTCGCTTCACTGTTGCAAAATCGGCATGCTAACCCTTTGAAAGAGTTTGTCAACTGAAACTTTGCTTTTCCTTCCTCTCCCCAAACATTGACAGCCCACATCTACAATATATAATCCCCATCAACATGGTTGTGCACACCCATATCCGCCCTCTCAGCACCGTGGCCATGCCATCAAATGACCTTCAAAGTCAATCAATCCCCATGAAAGTCCAATCGAGTAAAAAGTCGTCAGTCAAGGACCTAAAGGTGGTTTCCGAAGTCACTAGCGAAGCCACTCCGCCGACGACTCCAACCGCCATGAGTTCGTCCGCCCACCAACTAGTCGACGAGATAAAGTCTATATATATAGCACTATCTAGGCTCTCGAATCTCCGCCCAGGACCACAAGTCAACTCGCTGCTCACGCGACTCGTCGAACTGTGCATAGCCCCACGTGACGAAGACTTCACGAACCACGTGCTCCAAATCAAGGGGTTTGAAGACCTATGCACGTCCCTACGCCCACTATGCGCAACGGCAGAAGGCGAGTTGGAAAGTCACTGGACACATCGGATCCTGGGAACAAGTTCATCAAATCCGTCGAGTACGTACGAACCAACACCCACCATCTCACTTCCTTCCAAACCTGAACTCAACCCCGAACTCATATACCCCTCTCATTCTGACAACCTAACGTAGCACCCCAACTCCAAACTGTCAACCCGCTACAAACCTTCCCCTACCACGCCAACTACCTAGACCTCTCCCGCCTCGAATGCAGCACCCTGGAAGCATATCTAGAAACCTGTTCATCGCCCGACTGCCGCCCCTCACCCTGCAAACTCGCATTCATAGGCTCCGGCCCCCTGCCCTTGACATCCTTCTGCGTGCTAGATAGGTATCCAGAGGCCGTGGTGCATAATGTGGATCGGGATTTGGAGGCGTTGAGGGTGTCGAGGGGGTTGGCGGGGAGTTTGGGGTATGGAGATCGGATGACGTTTGCGTGGGAGGATGTTGGTGCTTGTGAGGGCCAGGGAATTGGGGTGGGAATGCAGAGGAATGGGTTGGGCGCAGTGCAAACAGGAACGGATTGGAGGGCGTATCAGGTTGTGTTTCTTGCTGCGCTCGTCGGTATGGATTCTGCTTCCAAGCTGACTATTCTGGCTTCGTTGGTGAAGAAATTGGAGCCGGGGACTTTGGTTGTGGTGCGTAGTGCGCGTGGACTTAGGGGTGTTTTGTATCCGGTGAGTTGGCTTGTGTCTTCTTTGCGTTGTGAGGATTATCATACATGTTGTGCGATTGCTGACTGCTGGTGTTAGGTCCTCGAGCTCTCTGAAGAATTGCAGAAAATCGGATTTGAGATTCTGGCCGTTGTACATCCGTGGACGAAGGTTGTAAATTCCGTCATCGTGTTGAGGGTCAGAGAGAGGTAAACAGCAACTCCTCCGATACATTTTCCTTACTGCATTGTGGTTCATGGCGATGAAGTGGAACACCTCCAGTGAAACGGGGACATATTGCATCTTGCATTGGACGAAGAATGACTGACGAGAGAGAAATGACTGGAATGAGATGAATCACGACTGCATTTGTATGCCAATCCTTTATTAATCGAACTGCATAAATACGGGGTATAATTGATCGTCCAGACACTGTATATGCGTGTCTTATTCTGCATGCTGGATCTCCTGCATCAATTCCCTTCTCCTAGCGCGATAGAACTTCCCCAGCATTCTCCTCCTTTCCTCTTGCGTCATATCCTCCACTACAAGCGCAAACTCGACGGGGTCATCATAGCCCATAATCTCAGCCATAGAGCAAAACTGCCTACGCCTAACTGCCTCACTAGGCCGGTACCTGTAGTTGATTCTAAACTCTCCCGTGCCAATGTTGGATGGATTGACAATCTTATCGTCATCCTCATCCTCGTCAGCACTATACTCGACGTCTTCATCGCGTACGTCTTCCAAATCTTGGCTCTGGCTTTGACCCTGCGAAACTTGAAAGACGCGTTTTGCGCCCAAATCCAGATCGTTGCGGAGCTCTACAGCTCGCCTACCCAACTCGACTTCAATCTTGCTTCGACCAATAACCTCGGAGTTCTCGTGCGTATATTGAACTCCTGCTTTGGCGAGGATGGCATTGACGGGATCAGGACCTGAGCGTTTTGCATATCTTTTCTTACCCCGAACCTTATCGCTTCCACCGCTGGTAAACATGTCGACCATCTTTTTCATCTGGCTATTTTGGTTCTCATCACCATCTACAATGCCTAGTGATTTATCACTTAGGATGTCATCCTCCTCTGACTCGGAATAATCATCAACCTGTTCAAGGTCAATGTCCATTGCGCTGACACCTGCCCTTGTCTCTGCGACATTGGTCTTGTGAACGATGTCCCGAAGCAAGAGTCCAGACTCTTCGAAGCCAAAGAGATTCTGGAGCCCAAACAATTCCCCCGTCTTGTCATTTTGGTCCATTACTCCTTTAAAGTACCTGCGTTCGGCAGAGGCGGTGTACCCGATATTGGCTTGCTGCTGTTTGTAAATTTGTCTGGCGTAGACAATCTCTTCAATTGTGCCCGAAGAGACCAAACGGAAGACTTCAACATCTCTGGTCTGGCCAATACGGTATGCTCGATCTTGGGCTTGGAGATCATACGCTGGATTCCAATTCGGATCAACGACTACCACTTTGTTGGCAGACGTAATGTTCAACCCAACCCCACCAGCTTTTGTGCTGATTAGGAAGACAAATTGGTTCGGATTCGAATTGAAGTCTGCAACGGCTTGCGACCGGTCATCGTATGACATACTCCCGTCGAGGTACGAGAAGTTATACTTTGTCCCGTCGACATCAAAGAGGGTCTTCAATAGGCGAAGTAAGCGGACAGAGTGCGAAAAGACAAGGACCTTGTCTCCATTTGCATGCCAAAAATCCAACAGCCTCTTTAGAACTTTCCACTTCCCGCAAAACTCCCTCTGTGATTGGTTCAGGATGCTGTCCTTGATACGATAAAGCTCTTTCCATCTGTCTGGACAAGCGAGCTGAAGGGAAGTGAGGTCTTTTGCTTGTTTCTCTTGAGAATCTGTAGTTATTGGTAATAAAAGCGCAACGTGGTTTGCAAGTTTCTGTAGGGTTACCATGCATGGAAACATGTGATTTACCCACTTCCCTTCATCTGGTATTTCAATGTAGTGACACCAACCCCGAGCCTTGCTGGAACCGCAGTCACACAATTCCTTTGCCCTTCGAATGAAATCGCACCTGTCACTTTCAATAAAAGCCCGATATGCATCAGCTTGAGTCTCTGTGAGCTGACAAAAGACTACGCGGTCGCTCTTTTTCGGAAGCTGATCGGCTATGAGAGTTTTCATTCTTCTAAGGAAAACGTCTGGGAGAATGTTCTTCACTAGCTCTTTCGCCTTTGTTCGTGCGTTTGCAAGCTGGGCATGTGTTGCATCGTGTGCCTGCCCTACTTTTAGAGGAGTACTAACGAGTTGTTTCCATTCCTGTGCTGAACCGTAATCTCCTGGTCTTGCCCAGTTGAGGAGGTTCCAAAGCTCTTCGTACTTGTTCTGAATCGCCGTTCCCGTGAGCCCAATCCTACAGAGTGCGTTGACTTTGTTCATAGCTTTTGTAATGGCTGCATCTTTGCTCTTGATCTGGTGACATTCGTCTGCGATGACACAATCCCAGTCAATAGTGTTAATCTCTCCTTCGTTGTTCCTATAAGTTGCATATGTGGTGATCATGATCTCGGCCATGCCTTTCCTTGCTGCCCCCAACACCCCTCTGCGGTCTTCGGGGGCACCGTGATATTTGTAAACTTGCCACCAACCCCATTTCTCCAACTCGTCTTCCCAGTTCCGCATCAACGTTCCAGGGCAGACAATCAGAACTCTAGGATACCAACGACCATCTCCTACTCGCCGAACCTTACGCATTCTCTTTGCATCCCTGTTAGTCGCCGATTTTCCGAAGGCTGCTGTCAGGAAAGCTATGACTTGAATTGTCTTTCCCAAGCCCATGTCATCCCCTAGAAGAGCCCCTGACTGACGCACAAATCTTTCATGAAGGAATTTGACACCGTCGACTTGATAGTCCCGGAGCCATTGTGCGATTGGAGCGGGGACGATTGCTCCCGAATCTTCAAGTTTGAGATCCCTTTTTACACGTTGGGTTTTGATGTCGGGATGGAGAATTGGTCGCTCCTCCGACTCAGAGTCTGAGAAATCAATATCTTCATACGAAGGAGGGTACCGCAAGCCGGCTTCGTGTAGCCGTTTGAGTTTCCGTTTTCGCGCTTCGATGTATTCGGGAGTAGGTTCGTCAAGGTACGTTTCTGCATCTTCGGTCATGTCTGCATGCACTTTAGTATTTACACCACCACGAGATCGTGAGCCAGAAGTCTTGCCCTTGGACTTTTTTCCAATGATACTATCTGAGGGGGCAGATCGTGACTTCTTTTGGGCTCGTATACGATTCGTCTCTGCAGCTACACGCTTCCGTTTCAAGGTTTTACGTTCCTTGAATTCTCGGTATGCTGCCGTGGGGTCGATATCTGACCATTCTGATTCCGACTCTGTATCTTTTTCGTCTGAAGATTCGTCGATTTCACAGCCAGTGCTACTCATCCGTCCTAGTTTCTCGTCATTGCGTCCCCTCCCAGCTGGGGCTTCCGCTTCCTCTTGGTCCCCGGGTTTCTTCGACTTAGCCCGTGCATTATGCTCTTTTTGGGATTCTGAAAGTGCTTGCTATAAGTCAGTACATTGAAATCCGTAAATGAGGACGAATATATCCTACTCACCATCAATGTACTGGGTGAGATTCAGTCGTTTCTTTGTAGATTCAATGATACCAAGATCGCTATCGCTGCTGTCGTCCTGAACAAACATTCGGGGTCCCTTATGGCGTTCCATTGTGTCAATGCGGAGGCATTAGCAAAATCTTCAATGTTGTAGAGTTCTTCATGGAGGTGAAGTGGGCAAGTGAAGCTAAAACTAGGTGCTGTCGCGTTCGAATTGCCGTAAGTTCACAAGAAGTTCGGAAGGAGCTTTTCACTCCGGGAGCAGGAGCGCATCAAGTGCTCACAAGGATAAGAAGATTACCACCGAAGTAGCCGTTCACAATTTCTCACGCAGGCGTTGCGAAGTGACGATGTCGCGACAAAAGGACCCGCAAATCAAGCCCTCCGCGCTAACACGCCCTCACGTGTCTGGAAGCGGGGCAGCTCGTCCCGTCCATCTCAACCTCCACACAACGTCAGCCCCCAGCAAAAGGTACCGCACGGTCCACATACAAAAAATCCCACCCTAGTCCAAGCTTAGCTCCCCTCGCGTTCCATACAAGCTCACCTCCAGAAAAACCTCCACGACCGCATCACCCACCAATTGACCCTCCCAAAAATGCCACTCGACACATCAACATACTCTCTCGCGCTACTCCGCCTCGACGGCCGCCGCTGGAACGAGTTACGCCGGCTGCACGCACAAATCAGCACCCAAGCCGCCGCCGATGGATCCAGCTACCTAGAAATGGGGAACACGAAGGTGCTGTGCACGGTGACTGGGCCTGCGGAGGGACGACAGACAGGCCAGCGGGGCGGCAAGGATAATGAGGCCAAGGTAGAGGTCGATATCGGGTTCGCGGGATTCTCTGGATTGGAAAGGCGGAGGAGGAAAGTTGATAAGTGCGTACTATTCCCTACTCTACTCTACGTTTCCTAGTATATTCGTGTTCCTCTTGATTTGCTTTCACTAACAACCACCCCGTCACAGACGAACCTCAGAACTCCAACACACCCTATCAACAGCCTATTCCACCCTCCTCCTAACCCACCTTTACCCGCACTCCACAATCCAACTCACACTCCACATCCTCTCCCAAGACGGCTCCCTACTCGCAGCATGTATAAACGCCGCCACACTCGCTCTAATAGACGCCGGCGTCCCAATGACAGATTACCTCATATCCTGCACCGCAGCCTCGACATCCACTGGTAGTGGCGGCGACGATGACCAAGCTTCAGACCCTTTGCTAGATCTTAATGCGTTAGAAGAGCAGGAATTGCCGTTTTTAACTGTCGGTGTCGTGGGGGAGAAGGTTAGTGTGTTGATGTTGGAGAGTAGGGTGAGGATGGAGAGGGTTGAGGGGATGCTGGCTGTGGGTATGGAAGGGTGTAAGAGGGTGAGGGAGATTTTGGATGGCGTTGTTAAGGGGTATGGGAAGAGGTTTGGGTGAGGTTAAGTTGGTGGGATTGGGGACACACCCATGAGTCGATCTCGGAATGGCGGCTTCGATGCGATGCTAAAGAGGAGATGTATGAAACCCTCCTACAACACTGCACGAGGAGACAGAGAGCTCTCAAATATCTTGCCGCATCCTTCGAAAGCTATCACAAAGTGTTTTCACCAGATATCAGTACCTAGCAGATGGTACTTGACAAGGCGACGAACAAAATCACACATAGACAAAAGATACCCAGCACGAACCAAAACATACACAAAAAAGCCATAATAAAGCTTGTAAAAGGTTTCATTCATAATATGTTATGACACACGTCTATTTCCAATTCTTCCACTAACATCCAAAACAAAGGAACACCGCCCTTAAGTCGAAAACAACCACAGACCCACCCCACTACCTCGCTATTCACATTTCCACCCATCCATTCACCTACAACGCCAAACCTGTCAAACGGTAAAAGGAAGAGGTTGGCTGGTATCATAGCATATAGCATAAGCATGACCGGTACGTTTCGATCGATAGCGTAAAGTGACAAATATAAGACAAACACGGCTGGCAATAGATCGATCTCCTGAAGGGGCCGAGAAACACCGGGTAAGCTCCATCCACCCCTCTGTCGTCCCCATCGAGCGGACTCAGACTCCGCATAAAGGAAGAGGTGGTAAAAAAGACAAATAGATAAGACTCCGAGGTCGCGTGCTTCGCTGTAAGCAATCAAAAGGTATTGTCGAAATGGTAGAAAAACGCCAGGAAATATCCCCCAGTCTTTAAATCGGGAAGCCCATGCATGGTTTTTGTACTCGTATAACATTTGCGTCGCATCGGGGACTTTTCTCTTTCTCATCCTTGGTTTTTGTCTTCATAGATTCAAACTCCTTGTAGATAATGAAATAGTTTAGGCGAATTTAGAACCTCTTTCTTGTTCTCCATTTCCCATCGGCGACAGTTTCAAAGCGAATGTTTCTCCCTCGCGCTCTAACAGCCTGTACGCCCCCAGCATCCAACCATCTTGAAAGGTTTTTGCATTGACTGACGTCGAGTAACTCAAGGTCTCGGCAACCCTCTACAACAGCTTCGACACCTGTGCCCGTCACGCGCACACAGCCGCGTACAGATAATTCTTTGAGTTCCAAGAGGTGGAGGGATATGCAGCGAAGAGAAGTGTCGGAAACGGCGGAACCACAGAACGCGAGATTGAGGTGGGTCAGTGATGGAAGCCCTAGAGCGAGTACTTCAGTTGCGGTGTCGGATAGAGCGCAGCAGAAGGACTACGGATGATGGTTAGAAGTAGTTGACTTCATTTCAGGGTACACATACCAAATCCAGCTCCCTCAAACCTTTCGCAGCGTTAGTGAGATAGACAATAGCATTATCGGTCAAATAGGTGCAATCGGCGAGACACAATTTTGTCAACCTTGGGAAAGGATAAACGCTCCAGTGCTGGAAGCCAACATCCGTGATTGTTGTACATCGGGTCAGATCAATCTGTTCGATTCTTGTGGCTGCGTGGACGGCGATATGTGCCATAGAGCGATCCGTAATGTGCTTGCAATAACTCAGCGTAAGCCTCCTCAGTTTGGGACAGCCTACAACCGTCCCAGGAGGTAGAGGTTGTGGAACGGGTTGCCCCTGGGCCATTTTCTGCCCGAAAGATGGATGCCGACCATTGACGCTCCGCTGTGCCATGATCTGGGGAGGAACTTCAGGGACAATCCACCCAATGACACGTGCGAGAAGGTTGTCTCCGACTTTTCGGCAATTGCTAAGGTCAACCTCTTCAAGTCCCTTAGCTTTTTGCACCATTTCGAGGACTGCAGGACCCGTAATGTCCCAAACGCTTTTCATGCGCCATATTTTCACGGTCGGCCCGCAGGTATTTGCCAATGCGGCAAACCCTTCGTCGGTCACGTGGAAGCAGTTGCTGATGTCAACATAAGACGGTCGGGTTCCGACGAACGGGCAAATAATGTCCGCCAGAGTCCTGTCCGTGACCCTGCGGTTGTACTTGGTAAGGTCAAGGTCGTGAAGAATATCTGCAGATGTAGTAATAATCTTCAGCCAATGCATCGATATTTGGCGCATCTTCATTAACTCATACACATCAAGGTGCTGGAAAATGTTGATCAAGACAGGATCGGGGAAGATCCCTTTACCAAATCGGCTTGGTCGGCGTATTATCCTTGGTCGCTTTGAGGAGACTGTTGGTTCTGGAGGGGTCGAAGAGTGTTTCGGGAGAGGAGAGGGTGACAGCGGCGTGCCATTGGGGGACGGCGATTTTGGCTGCGAGTCGGTTGACGAGCTGGATGGTGAATCGGGTGGAGGAGGCGCAAGAGAACCTCTACGGGATCTTGACCTTACATTGTCCAGGTCGACGTTGAGGAAAGGGTCTGGATCATAAGGCTCCATCATCTTTTCTTCTCTTCGCGAAGGTGTCAATGGGCTCTCGATCGTGCTAGGCGTCTCGCTAAACGTTACTGTTGGGACACTCTTCTTCCTCGGTGTGCGCGGTACAATGATGTCGGCAATGGCCAATTCATCAATCTTGGGGGTATCGTGCAAAGCATCCGGCATCTGAGTGTCAGAATCCTTAGCCGCTTGAAGCCGTTCCTTTGCAACCTTCTCCACTTGTCGACGCACGTCAGGAGTACACCTCTGCCACAGCTCGTTGAGGACGTCCCCGCTGATCATAAGGCATTCTACAGACGATACTGAGCGGACCGTAGCTGTTCGACGAGGAGCCAAGGACAGGCTGACGACCTCGCCAAAATACTGACCCACCCTCAAGCGGGCCTTGACCTGCTGAGGAAAGTGATGTTCACCAGCCGCGATAGATTTCCTGCGACCCATTTGTCCACCTGTATGACCGTTCTCTTCGGGCGCTTTTGTATTCACGACTTCTACCTCGCCTCTGACAATGAAATATACGTCACGTCCCTGAGTGCCTTGCTGTATGATGTCGGTGAAGGGGGGAAAAGAGCATGGCTGGGCGTTTAGTCCAATGAAGTGGAGGATATCGGGTGGGAGGCTTGAAAATAGAGGCAGTTCTTTGAGCAAAAGTCTCACATTGACGCTCCCACTGCCGAAAACGCTCAGTGCAGCAGCTTCGGCCAGACCCGGGCTTGGAGACTTTCTCTTCTTGTATGCACTGACGACTTCGCCGTCACGTATGGTTCCGGAGTCGCCCATTTCCACGTCGCCATCTACTCTGTCGCGTGTACGTTTCCCACTACGGGACACCATGACTGTCTTGATGGCCAACTTGGTAGAAACAGCACCTATCTCTTTCTTCTTACGCTCCAGTATGGAGAGCCGCTCTTTGGCCTCGTCCAGAATTGCTCTTTCAACCTCTGGGAAATTCGGAAGCTCCTTTTTCAAATCTTCCTTGTTCAGTCGCACGACCAGTGACCTCATGTTTGCAATAATTGTAGCCGTGCGTGGAATATCCATGAGAATGCCAATCTCCCCAAAGAAAGCTCCCGGCTTGAGCTCAGCATATGTACTCTCTCCATCCCTTGATGTGACGCGCACGGCGCCGCGAACGAGCCAGTACATTGCCCTCGCATGTTCACCTTCTGTAAGAATGTAGTCGTGCGGTTGATATACCTGGGGTTTGAGATGGGACCCTATGGCCGCGAGGAAGGAATCTGGAGCGGAGAGAAACAGCGGAAACGATCGCAGCCTATCTAGCAGATCGAGTGGCAGTCCCTGGATTGTAGATGCCGTCAGAGGAGAAGGCCGAATAGGCCTCGTCGGGTTTGATACGGAGTCAAATGCGCGTATAGTAACATATGGGTCTGGGAGACCACCGCCATTCTGCCTAGTCTGAGCTGTTGGGCTTGCGGACCTGTAGCGGCGCATGGTGGGTTGGTGGAGAAGAAGCTGCGTGCGGATGAGCTGGCAGGATGACTGGGCGCAACTGCAGGGGAGACAGGGAGCAAATAATGTCAGACGTCAGAAAGTAGCAAACGTCAAGCTTCCAGGGCGCGATTCGAGAGGACGGACGGGTGTTTAGTGTGCTCGCATGGCTGGCGGGGTTTTTTCTTGAGGTCTACGACTGAGGTCCGGCCTGTTCTGGGTGGAGGAATCGGCGGCGGAGGAGGAGGAGGAGGAAGATGGCAGCGGTGGACGTGATGGGAGGGCAATGTGTGGTGGTAAGGGTGCAAGGTGCAGCACTCATTGGCGGGGCGAAAGCGGAGGGAGGATTAGGCGAGAGGTGGGCGCGCAGGCAGGAGAAGGGAAGAAGGAAAAGGTTTGACAGAAAGAAGTGTGGTGATGTGGATGGTTTGGAGGAAGAATGAGAGGCGTGAGTAGTTGAGGGTGTGGGAGTGGGGAGTGGGCGTGGGTGTGATGGGTGTGGTAGGCGTATGCGAGGGAGCGGAGGTTAGAGAGAAAGTGGCCGTAGCTGGAGTGAATGTGAGTGGTTCGTGGAAGGCGGCGGCGGCGGGAGGAGCAAGTGCAAGTGCAAGTGCAAGAGCGAAGTGGAGTAGAGCGTGTGCCCACAGTGCCTTCCCTCCTTCCCTCCTTCCCTTGTGTGTGTCTGTGTCTGTGAGGCGCCGGGCAGGAGCGAGCAGCGATCCTGGAAACCCGCACTCTCCCAAAAGCCCGCAACAAATCAGAGCGCGGGGCGGGGCTGCGATTGCAGGTGCGACCTGCTGGCGAATTCTTGATTTCTTCTAGAAAGAACGCCAAATGAACACACAGCACGCACAAAGCTCTATGCTCACCTCTCGCCTCTCTCCCACTTGCCATCTCTTGCATCCCTCTTGTTTCAACAGCCAGCCCTACACGGCAATGCTGACTGTTCTCCTCACACACCGACTCCGCTCTGCGTCTATGCGATCAATGCGCTCCCTCTTTCCCCCCCCCCTCTGCCCTCGTGTCTCTGCCTCCACCCTTCCCCACTGATTGCTGCTGTCCCTGCAGTAACCGCCTCAACGTCCCCTGTTTCGAACCACCAGGGAGAAGGGTGGGAATATTAAAAAGAAAAAAAAAAACTCATCAACCACAATCCCCTTCCCTAGCCCTGGTAAACCGGCTATTATCTACCAGCGAGCACAACGGGTATGTATGCTCAACAACAAATCCCTTCACGGCCTCCAACCACAACCCCTGAACAAGCCACAGGTAGTGAATCAGCCGCATCCCTCACGCCACCCCCGTCAGCCTCCAAAATGTCCGACATCGCCCACCCTTTGGTGGTGCATGCACAGTCCCAGTAGTGTGTTTGAATTGCTTCATCATTCGTCATTCGTAAGAGCTCCGCAATCAAGGGGTATCGAGCAATCTACCAATACATGTATACCGAGTATCCACCACCCCAGATTTGCCTAACCCCCCCCAGATTATTCGTATGCATTTCGTAACTTCGTCATGGTATATGTAAGGCATGTCCAACCCCTGACCGACATGCACGCGAACACACAATCCATGTTGGTCGTCAAAATACCTCAGACTGGCGCGCTAAGTCCGTCCTAATCCAATTCACCCATCACCGGTTCCGTTCCGAGCCCTATACTGCACGACACGGCAATTCTGCCGCCACAGCTCGTCTATCTCCACTCAGGCTCCCGCCTCCGTCGTTCCCGCCGCCACTCATCCTCTAGTTTCTTGTCCTTTCTTCGGTCGTACATCTTCTCTGCTTCTCTTGCACCAAGTCCGCCCACTACAGCGCCTGCAACCGTGGCAATGGTGTCGCCCTTCTTGGCAGTGTGACCAACAAACCCTCCTGCAAGCGCGCCCACCAAAGTCGCAGCAACCCGATGATGGTTTGGCGACCTAGATCGCACACGGCGGGGTGGAGATTCCTTGCGCCGAGTAGAGTGGCGGGGCGGAGAGTAAGAGGAGCGGCGGCGCGCTGGTGCAGGTCTTCTTCGGCTGTCTTCCCATATGTCCTCGGGCGGCGGTGGTGGTTTTATGACATCGGCTAATGGGGGACCTGGAGGTGCAATAGGACCCCGAGGCTATACATCTGGTCAGCGCAGCTAAAGTGAAGGAAATTAGAAGCCCACAGCAACTGCCATATATTGGTCGTCTGGATAACCCCGATACATGGCGGGTCCTCGAGCAAGAGGTTCCCTTCGATGTGGAGAAGCATAATATCCTCGCTCTTTCCCACCATCTCGCGGCCTACTTTCTGGTTCGTACATACTAACGTCATCCTTCCAATCTTCCTCGTCCCTGGGGCCACCCCCATATACTGAGCGCGGGCCTGAATATGCTGAGCGAGCATCGTCATCGTACATCTTTTTTCCTCGGTCGAAGGACTGTGAACGTGCACGCTGCTTTGCTCTGCTCTGCGTGTCCTGAGCCTGAGGTGGAGGGGGAGGGGGAGGAGCACCGTTCTTAGCCTTGTGCCTGTGCCAGTGGGTCGGATTGACGTTGACGTGACCGGGAAACTTTGTCGCGAACTTATCGAGGCCTTCGAAACCCAGTTCCTACATAGGTGGAGATGTCAGATCGAGGGTATCAGACGAGATAAAACAAAGAGAAGCGGAGAATGGGCAGCTAAGTAGGTCGAAAATAACTCACGACTATGTCTTCGTAACTGTCGCCCATATCTCGTCCTATTGGGCCCTTTGCCCGCAAGCTCCCGTCGGGAGCACGAGGATGCCGAAAAGCTTCGTTGCCGACAGAGCCGTGGTGGGTCGCAGGATACGACTATGTGTGTGCAAAATGTGGTGATTTTGCCGGACTTGGTGGTGGCCTTGGGATGGGCGCGGCCTGAACTGAGGGCGCGACTTTTGTTAGAGGGCTCTACATCCTGGTCCAACTATGACGTTGTGTTGACCCTCTCTGTGCAGGTGTTGCTTGTGGCCGCTACACCCTTGGCAAGCCTCCAATGTGCCAAATGGGCGTGACGGGTTGTCGATCATGCGCGCAGCTAGCAGAACGACGTGAGTGGGCATATTTTCAATCTTGGGGCGTTTGCTTTATTGTTCAGAAGACTCTTTTTGTCTGGTCGGAAGCCTGAATCTGAAATGGGGGCCACGATAAGAGCACGCGTCGAGAGAGGGAAGTTGCCTGCACGCATTTGGACATGAGACCAGGAAAAAAAGTCAACGTGCGACCATGTCATTATTTCCTGGTTAAGCCCATGCGAAGAGACTGGGGTACTCCCTATTCCCCTATCGGGCGCCCATATTGCGAGGCTTGATCCTTGGGGCGTCTCTGATTGGTCAGCCTGTCCGTATTCTTTGGAACAGCTCTCACCGTGAGCATCGTCATACTCGAGACTTAACGGCTACAAAGCTTGACCTCTGTTCGTCGTGTTTCGCATCAAACAAGTCATCAACGCATACACAGCACTGCTCTGGCAGATGG
This sequence comes from Nigrograna mackinnonii, assembly GCA_001007845.1. Lineage (NCBI taxonomy): Eukaryota > Fungi > Ascomycota > Dothideomycetes > Pleosporales > Nigrogranaceae > Nigrograna > Nigrograna mackinnonii. The sequence continues at coordinate 281,708 of JGVQ01000397.1, forward strand.
CGCCGGGCACACTTACGCTGTCCAAAATAACCGTCCACAAAAGTTGTCGATTCATCTGGGGCACAGGAAAGCAAGCCACTTGGCGGGCCTGACAGTGCTCAGCCATGCGCAGTGCGCACAGCAAGGCCCCATACAAATCTCTCCCCTTCCCGGAATTCTAGCGAAGGCGCGTCATTGGGCGCGAAAAACGTCGAGTAATGTCCACAACCTATCAGCCACAGCGTCAGGCACTGGCGCTGTTGTTAGTGCTGGTCAGGAGTTCGAAGGTGCGCTATTTTTGGAGTGCATGTTTGATATTATCCATTTTCTGAATTTTGTTGTATGGATTATCTGAATTATTTCGTAGATGGCGAAGATGAGGGAAGGGGGGTCTGCTCTTGCTTTGCCGCCCTTTGCCTCTCTTCGTACTGCCCAGAGGTCTGACCATCTGGCGTAGGCTGGAAAAATAGTTCGGTCGAATTGTAGATAACCAGCGTAGAAACTGGTCGACCTTTGAACGGGGAAAAAATAAAAGTAAAAGTAAAAAGAGAGAGGAAATGGGAAACGCCCTTGGCCGTGACGAACCATGAAAATGCATACCAAACCCTCGAACCGAAAACAAAACCTGGCGAGAAAGCTTGCCCTGAAATATCCCAAAGGAAGTAGGGTAGGTAGAGAGAGTAAAAAACGCCAGAAATCCAGAGCCATTCTTAAAAGCCCCTATCCATCCTGAAAGCGGGAAAATAGTTTGTGGAAAAATTCGAATCGAAAAAAACGCCCGTCGCAATGCATATACGCTCCCAACAAAAAAAAAATAAAAAACTGTTCGCGGCCCTCCTCTTTTTCACAGAGGTGCGGCATCGTCGAGTCGAAAACGAACTTAAGCAATAGCACCCATGGCGCCCCCAAGCACGACACCATGCCTCCCAGCCCTCTCGCGTTCCAAATTACCCCTCGCCATCCTGCTCATCATGAAATTACCATCGATCTCCACCTCTTCGACAAGATAGCCGTCTTTGACGCGCCATTTACCCGCGATGGCGAGGACGCCGTTGCGTGGTCTGGCGTGGATTATACTGCTCATTCCTGAGCTTGTGGGCGAGAGGGTAAGTGTGTATGTCGTCTGTTCATCCAATCAGTATATGCTACTAACATAACATGTCTAACATAAACACAAGCCTAGATCAAAAGGAAGGAAGTAAGGAAGGAAAAGGTAAACATACAGTACCACCAGGCTTCTTATCCGTGACGGCATAAGTAGCCTGTCCGTTTTGACTCCCCGAGATGAATTGGTAAGAGATTAGGGCCGGGCATAGTGTTCGGATCATTAGGTCGTGGTTGTGTAATGCGCGGAGGACGGTGGATGGTGGGAGGTTTGTGGGGAGTGGGGTGCTGAGGTTTGTTCGTGACATTTTTAGAGAGTTGGTGGGTGTGTTTAGATTTGGTGGGGTGTTTGTTGATTATTGTTTAAAGTATTGATGTTGTTGTGGTAGATTAGAGTAATGTAGGTTGGTGTGGTGTGGTGTTGTGTTGATGGTGGTACAAAAGGGGTGGGGATGCGAGGGTGTTGTTGATGTTTATATTCCACTGGGGTAGGTTGATTATAGCCGTTGGTAGGTGAGGCTTGGTTTAGGTTTAGGGTTGGTTTTGAGAAAGGGGGCTTAGTTGTTGATAAGGCTTGAGGTAGGTGGTATTAAATTTAGGTTTAGGTTTAGGTCTGGCGATTATGATTACTGGTGTGTGGCGCTTCGTAGCGGTGTCTCAATGACTTGATGGCTGTGTGTGAGGGCGTAGTTGGGTGGGTCTCTTAACGAGGGAATTGGATAGATAGCTCAACGGTCAAACAGCAAGAGCAAAAAATGTTGGAGGTCGTGGAAGCTTCATATACTTTGTCTGATCTCGTATCTCAGGTCCCTGAACTCAGCTCACGAAAAAGAAAACGGAATAGCTCGTCTCCACAAACCTAGAATAAACATTATCCCCTCTGACGATCAATAATGTTCGACTGCAGATCCTCATCCATGAGTCGCAAACCAGGCAGCGCCCTATCTACGCAGTGACCAGCGCAAAAACCGACGGCGGGTCCCATACAACTCATGAGAGCGGGTCCATGCACTGCTCACCCCGTCAATAATGACACAACCATTCGCTGCATGCCTCCCATTGCACACACGCACGCTCACCATTTCATCCACGCACTTCCCGAAACCCAGAAAACGCTCCCACCGCCTCTGCAGCCCGTGTGCATCACCACCACCATCAAAGCGTTACAGCCGGGCCGGTCAACGGATCTCCACTAGCTCGACAGGTACCTAGGTACACATCAGATCTGGCACTGGATTTAGTCTAGCAGCTTGAGAACCTGCTTCGCTGCTTGTGGCTTGCGTTACGTGGGTGGACGTGGAGATCGTCCCGGTTTGGAAGAGGGCTTCGGCTCCCCACTGCTCCTCATGCTCCTCATGCTTTGGTGCTGTCGAAATCAAGTTAGGTTGCGAATGTTGAGCTGGAGGGGAGCGCTTACTAACGAGGCAGTGAGCATTGGGGACCTTGCCTGCCTGCGCATCCTCTTTCTCTTTACGAAGGCTGAGATGAGCAGATGGGAAAACTTCTCCCCTTACTTACTTACTTACTTACTTACTCCCCCCACTAATACTGACTGTCAGATTTTAAATCGTGCGCCTGGGTTTCGCTAGCTGTTGCTTGTTGTAAAGGGGGTTTTCTAGCTAAGAATCGCGAAAAGCTCATTTCGCTATGCGAGTTTCGCTCCAGGGGATGACAGAGTCTTGGGAGCCTCATTTTCCTATTCGGGATCCTCTTGGTTTGTGCTGTGGGCCCGCGTCCCTGCTCCCACGCTAACCACTGTTTCAGGTATTTTGACATTTAAACTATTAGGGATCGTCGCCCGGCCTGCTGGTGCGTTGGCAAATCTGCGCTATGAATAACTGCATGGGGGGTAATTTGATGATGCCGTGTAGACCCCGCCGAGGCTATCCACAACCAGCCAGGCAGCACAGTTGGCACTGAGTACGCAAGAGTGGAGTACCATGTACATAGATAGTGACGGTGAGGATAACACAGCAGCTTCAAGAGTACAACTCTGTACGACAGTAAGACTTATTTACAATTGCTAATACGACGGGCTCGTTGCGCCCAGATGCAAAGAAACATGACGCTCATACATAGTCTCAACCTTTTTTGATCCCGGGAGACTGATTCTTGATCCAACCTGACTTAGAAATTCCAAACATGCGTTCGTCGATCACACGTCCCCATCTTCCGAAGACGCGGGTAAACGTCAATCAGAAATCCTTCTTCCCCACCGATTCTCCGATGAAATAGTCCTTGCTCAGATTTTGGGAACCGCTGCCTTGGGCTCCTCCTTATCCATGCCCGAGAAACTGACTCCGGCATTTCCTTGCATGGTTCCACTGCCGTTGATAAGCTGCAGCTTCCTACCCCGCGAGAATGGCTCGTCGTCATCCTTTTCACGAATGTAGAATCCCCAGTCCGCCGTCGGGTCCAGCTCCGTTTGTGAGTATCCATTTCCGAGCCATGCGAACCTGTTGCCGTTGTACTTTACGTCCCAATCGTCCAGCCGCAGCTCCATGAGGGCCTCGATGTAGTGCAGCGTACTGCCCGGCCACAGAGCGGTGACGGGTCCATCAGGTCGCTGCTTGTACCACGAACGACACGGGTCGTGCCACACGGTCCTCTGCATGAAATAGTCCTTGTGCGCGATGAAGTCGGCGATGGCCTCAGCCTTGGGAGCAAACTGGGAGATGTTGTGCGTTTGGAAACGATCGATAAGTTTCAGCATGTAGTCTGCCTGGCACTCAATGGCTGACAATACTGGACCGTTACCAATTGGGCAGTTAGGTCCGAGGAAGATGAGATAATTAGGGAACTCAGCGGCGGCAACGCCAAAGTACGATTGAGCCTCGTCCTTCCAGACGTCCTGGAGGTTCTTCCCGCTAGGACCGACAACTGGGAATCGAGGCTTGAAAGAGGTGTTGAAACCCGTCGCGCAGATGAGGACATCGACGGGATACTCGTTTCCGTTGTCACACTTGCAACCCCGCTCAGTGATCTCGTTAATTTCACCGTACACGACCTCGACATTCTCTTTGCCAAGAGACTCAAGGTAGCCGACACCTGGAGTCAAACGACGGCAGCCGACGTGCCAGTTAGGGATCAGACGCTCTTCGAGATATTGGTTGTGAAGCTTCTCAGACATTTGTTGCCTGAAATAGGTCTCAGTGTCATTGTTTGTGTTGGTTCCCTTCAAGAAGATGCCGAATTGGCCGTTGAGACCGCGCTCGACGTTCTTCCTGTATTCCAGAAGGGCATTGGGCTTTGTTGCGAACTCGAGGCGCTCCTGGTCTGAGAAGACGTGTTGCTCCAAACCTTGGACTGGGGATACCCAGGTGGGTTCTCGAATGAAGGTCGTGACCTTGTTGACATGAGGCTGAATGGTTGGGAGGACTTGAATACCAGAAGATCTTCATACAAGTCAGTTCAAGCAATTCCCTTTCGCCGGTGAGCTACTTACCCATTGCCGATGAGACCAACGTGTCGGCCCGAAAGATCGATCTTGTCATCCCAGTTTGCGGTATGTAGCAGAACACCCTTGTACTTGTCAAGACCAGGGATGGCGGGCCATTGCCAATTGTTCAAGATACCGGACGCGTTGACGAGAATATCGCAGTGGTCGCTGATGGTCGTGTTCCTGTTCAAGTCCTTAACGTGCACATCGTAGCCACCCTTTTCGTTGTTCCAGTATGCTCCCACGACCTGATGCTCCGTCTTGACATATTTGTGTAGGTTGTACTTGCGGGCAAAGTCGTTGAAATACTGGAAAATCTCCTTGGAGCTGGCGTAGACTGCGGACCAGTCGAGCTTGGGCTCAAAGGACCATGTATAGTTGTGTGCAGGGACATCACATGCGCATCTAGAGCAGAATCGTCTTAGCCCACATCTCTAAACTTTGGCGGAGACTTTGGTCCGAGCAAGCGCGGGGGTGGAGATCTCCACCCAATCTCCTCAAATCAAACTTACCCCGGGTATCTGTTCTCCCACCATGTTCCTGAGACCTCTGGGTTCTTCTCATAGACGGTGAGGGTGAAGTTGGAAAAGTGTCGCTGCAGCTTGTATGCCATTAGCAGTCCAGAGGCGCCAGCCCCAATGCAGACGATGCGGACATGTCGCTGAGCGTGGATGGGGCCCTGCAACCGATGCTGAGCATCAGTCTCTGGCCGGCTGGTGGATGGAACAATGAAATCTGCCATTGTGCAACAAGGGGTATATACAAGCAGACAGAAAATGCACAAGAGATGGAGAAGGGGTGGTGGCAGAAGTGTGGAGGATGCGGTGCAACAAGATGCTCCCCTCCAGACCCTTTATATCGGGAACATTTTCCAGGCCCTGGTAGAGTCATGCAAGCCTCATAACCCATTTCTTGCGAGTCATTAATTGGGGGATAGTTGAACCCCAGGGGGGCGCCTATGGTTTCCGGGGAAGAGGGCGCGATTCGTGGGGTCAACCAGTAGGCCTTCGACTTATTCAAGATCGGCTATGGCTAAACATTTCCGCTACTCGAACCGCACCTCGTTGACCGCTCTACACTCTAATTCAGAGCAGAAAAACAGTTCATGGTCATGCCACACTGACCGTGCAGCCGTGTCTGCTCTGTTTTGGCGGGTCCAGAGTCCCGGGTCAAGAAGTGCTAGATTCGGGAGCTTTACATTCCAGCTTCCGACTCCGCAGTGGCAATTGTAATTCGGATAGGCCATGGCATGGCTGCGGCCAGAACCCTGCCGAGAGACTATCCTCCAATGACACGCATTTTGTTTTCGGGGGCTTTTTCTTAGCCATCAGAGCTGTGCTGGTGAAGATGCCAGACTCAAAAATCGAATTGCGTGCTCCAGAATGATGCTCTCTAATTGATTGTGAAACCACCATCAGCGACCATTGCTGCTCCAATCATGTAACTGCTAGCTTCTGAATGCAAGAATGCGACACAATCTCCAATCTCCTCCATGGTAGCCAGGCGCTGAATGGGAACCTTTATTCGCTCATCCTCCATGACACTGCCCGCGCTCATACTGCTCAAGACCAGAGGTGTCGCAACATATCCTGGGCAAAGAGCATTGATTTTGATACCCTTTGGAGCAAATGCAATAGCATCGGCTCTTGTGAGACCAACCACCGCATGCTTGCTCGTGGAATATGCGGTCGAGGGCACGTTCAGAGATGGCCCGACAACGCCGTACATAGACGCTGTGTTCACAATGGAACCACGATACGAGCGATCTGAATTGTTGAGTTTCTCCTGCTTCAACATCTGGCGAATCTGTGCTCTCTGGCACAACCAAACGCCTGTTGTGTTGACCGACAGCACCCTCTCAAAGTCGTCGCGCTCGATCTGATCGGTGGTCTTGAGTGTTCCTCCAATGCCAGCATTGTTGAAAGCATAATCTAAACGTCCAAATTCCTTGACCGTCTGATCAACGCTGTCATTCACAGCCTTCTCGTTGGCGACATCTAGTTCAATCTCTTTAATCGAAATGTCAGGATAGTTCTTCTTCAACTCCGAAACTGTCTTGGTGACGGGGTTGCGGTCGAGTAGAGCGAAAGAGCGAACGCCCTGTCGGGCCATGGCATATGCTGCATATTGACCAATACCTATAATTGTTAAGAGTTGCCTGTAACTATCAATACCGATCCACTCACCAGAGCCAGCTCCAGTAATATAAGCTACACCCTTGAGAGCAAAAGCCATTCTGTGAATCTCGAGATTAGTGTTTCAGCAAGGGCAGATATACGAAGTAGGTGATGATTCAGTGTCGAGAGAACCGGCAACCCCTCGAGTACAATAGTGTTAAAGCTCCACCTTTTTCAGAGCTCCAGTTGAAGGGCCAAAGCTCCATAGCTTTGGCCTGGAAGTGTGGGGTCCGGGGCGGCGTCCCTTGCGTCGAGCCGAAGAGAACAGTCGCCGGATAACAGAGCGATGGTCTCAACTTGATGGATGAACTTTCCCGCGGATCATCGGAATCTAGGAACACGAGTCATACATGGCCGCCTCTGTACCCTGCTGCGCCAGTACCCGCACTGGCCATAGCTTTTCTGGAGCTTTGATGGTGGGCTGCAGCTTTTCGAATTCTTGCGTCTAGACTTGTGCCGAGGCTGTTGCTGAGCTTTCGTCGTCGAGCTGATTGTTTGACAGGTGTGTCGCACAGCAGCCTGTTGAGAACGCCTTTGCAGCCTCTCATTGTTCGAAGCCGTAACATGTTGCCACGAGGACGAAGTCTAGGCTCTGATGATCGCATATTTCTTTTTCTATGATTTTGTACATGTATTCAGACCTCGCGGCTCTGGTCTAGATGTCGGGTAGGTCGGTATACTCTGCCAGCCATCTAGGTGACGGTTAGAAATATGTCGCCGCAGTTTACGAGCACCCACCTCGGGCGACGGGGTTTTACAGACTTCGCAGTGGAGATGCCTAAGAGTAGAGAGAGATTGGGTATAGTAAGCTGTCGTTGAGTGCAGGTGGTGACGGGATTCTCTGAATCACGTGCCCTCGCGTCATCGCCGGGTCAGATCTACTATCTGCACAGACCAATCTGCACAACATTCGACGCGACAAGCTGTAACACCAAATTTCCACATCGCGATGCCTTCGTTATGACGACACGAACCACATACATTGCGCAGACTTCACGCGAGGTGAAAAAAGAATACAAGAAGAATGGGTCGCGGATGACCGAGCAACAACAGCGACTCCTCGAGCGAGGGTACGAGCTGGATCTGCGAGCCGCACGGTTTCGGGAGCAAGAAGATAGAAAGAGAGTCCAAAAGAAGAAAAAGGAGGAGAGGGAAAGGAAAGAACGAGAAGCTCGCAAACAACTTGGCGTTAGTTTGGCGTCTCAGTTGGTTGGATATAGCCATACGCAGGCCAAGATGAAGAGCGGCATGGAAGCTTTCTTGGGGTTTAAGAAAAGACAGGCGGAGGAAAAGTCCAAGGATGCGGATATACAGAAGAAATTGGAAGCTGCTGTTGAATCTACACAGAAGGAGCCTTGGGATAATAGTGATGGAGAGGACATCACTGTGGATGATCTGCCTACGATAGATGATTTCTGGATTGAGGACGATTTAGACGACTTAGACGACGACATTCTCCTGGAAGCACATGATGTAATCATGTCAGATGTAGGACATAAGGAGACGAAATCACGGCCAGAAGCGGAACCACCAGAAACCCCACAACTAGCATCCCCGGTTGCCATCGTTAAGTGCGAGCAGTCGGATAAGATCAAAGACCAAGAATTCATTCGCGCACATGGCCCTATCAATCAGGCCATTGAAAGTATACTTGGGGAGTTGCCAGGGGCGTTGGTTGAGCTACTATCTCAGGACAGCTCAATGAACTTGCCGACATGGGACCCATCAACCTCCCTTTTGCATAAGTTGAATCCAGTAGGATTGCCGCCACATAGGTTGCGTATCAAGGCCGGATGTGAAGTCGTTCTTCTCCGGGATCTCAACACTAGCAGTCAGCTATCAAAAAGCAGCCATCTTCGAATCCTTCGCGTGGAGAAGGAGAGATTGGAATGCCTAGTCCTCGATGGACAATTGGTTGGAACGAAGACATTTCTCATCCGCGTGCCATTTATTGCAAAGTATAGGAAGGATCATCAGTGCCCATTTCAACGAATACAATTCCCGCTACGAGTTTCTACGAATCCATCATTTACTGGGGCTAGTCGAGACCCTTCTCAAACTGCATTCAAGCTACCTTCAATCTCTGGTCAAGCGCCTCGAGCCACAGGGAGTTTCAAAAAACCTACCCTGCCTGCATCGAAATCCAAGCAATCATCGAATCCTAATCCAAGCTTCAAACTACCGGGGCTACCAGCCTCGAAAGTAAATAATTTTAACGCAGCGGTCTCAGCGGCAACATCCTCTGATTGCTGGGAAGACTTGTTCGATACTGGGACCCAAATCGCTCGAGAGTTGTCATCTGATGATGCATCGGAGCAGGACATATCTCACGTCGATATTTCTCCATCCTTGCAGGTTTCCTCACAGGACTTCGATTTTTCCCCAGATGACTTGGCAGAATTTATTCACTCGACTCAATTTCCGCCGCAACAAAAATCTTCAGACTTTGACAGCCAAGACTCAGCCGCACAGGTCACCACCATATCATCGCCGGCCTATCCAGCTATGAATGCAAGGCCATCCACAAAACCCGTGACAAATCCTTCACATCATCGTCAACAAAACGCGGTACGCAAAAGGCCTTCTAGCATAATTATCCCCYCCAAGCCGGTGCAATCCATCAAACCCAACGTACCCATGGAGCGGATACACTTCCCCCTTAAGCCGCCGGGATCTTTCGAAGAATTAGGATTATCCACACAGGATGTTCTTTCATTGCTAGATGATGATGATGGGCTGTCCTCCCCGATTGTTACTGCTCAATGATCCCAGACTTTTCCTTATACTCTTTAGATACCCCATTACTTTTGTTAGAATGAATAACGTAGATCATGCACCCCAAGCAAACGTCAAGTATATCAATTTTGTTGTATTAGGTGTTTTTCATATCACCATATCTTCTCCATTCTCTCCCGCTACAAGATCCTCTTCCTCCTCGTCTAGATCCTCTAATGGGAATGTTAAAATGGCCGCTACATTTCCAAGACTTTCCAAGCGCTTCCCACTCTCATGGAGACTACTTAATATCCTTACCTCCCCTCCCTCAACTTCCCGCACGCGATCTACGAGCGCCACCCATCGTTTGCGTTCTGCCACGTTCTGTGCCCTGAACAAAGCGTTGGAGATCAACAGGACGCCACCTCCCCTCCCCACGGCCCCCTTCTCGACAGCTCTCTCAACCTCCCGTGGCCCATACCAAGCCCGACCATCATCTTGCCGTAATAGAGTAGTGAACTTATCCATAAGCGCCGTCTCACGCGCATATTTCGTATCCGAGAGCTTCGTCGTTATCGCGGGAGATGCCAGCACCTCCGACAACGCATGGACATAATGGGACGAGGAATGCGCCACCAAAATCGAGGGAACGAGTGCCAACAATGGTTTATTCGTAGTCCTCGTAGCCTCCCCTTTAATATACTGCAAGAAATTCTGGGCCGTGAATCCAGGACTCGCAAGCAGCAGAGGCACCGTCTTATCCTGCTGAACAGCACTACTCAAGTCCAAATGTCGTAGTAAAGTAGCCAGGGTTGTCGAGTAAAACTTCTCCATCCCCTTATCATGACCATCCAGCCCACCTTTTCGCTTTCTGGGTACTGCGACCTCGATTTTTTGACGGGGGATCGTTTGGTGCTCGGTTATTAGGCAGATGTTGGCGATTCCTTCACCCATTACGACGGCGTAAAGTTCCGCTTTGCGTTCTGTGTCACAGGCTTCTCGCAACATTTCCAATGCTATACTATCCCATCCATCGCCCTTCTCCAATGTAAAGTCCCGATTCAGCTCCAAATCCAACGTATGATGTGATCCCAACTTGACATGTTCGTTCTCCGACGCCACGCGCCCTGCTACATGCAATTGGCCCGACCCGACATCGAAGTCGGTGGATGTGACGGATATGGTGAGGTTGAGCGTTACGCGCTGTGAGGCGACGGAGCCGGCGTCTGAGGTCTTGGTTATGCGGCGGATGGCTTTTGCGCGGAGTAGGTCTGAGGGCTGGATAAGGTTGTAGGCGTGCCACATGTCCTCTGGCTCTTCGGGGCGAAGGGTCGCGAAGCCTGAGCCGTGTTTTTGGTCGATTTGGGATTTGAGGAGACGCATTTTGGATGAGGGGTGGGGATTATTGTGAGATTATGTTTCCAAATTCTCAAGGTTTTGGTTAGGCCTTTTCGAGAGAAGAGTAGGCGCAGGCCTTCGAGGCCTTTTATGAAGTGGTCGAGCAGGTGTTGTTTGATGTGTACTTCGTGAAAGTGTTGTACATAGAGGGGCAACAGCTGTCCATGGTGGGGTAGTTCATGATTCCACCATGCACAACGCCGTCTTATCGATAAGGAAATGTATGATATATGAACGTATGTACATTCCCCACGAGACATAACTTGTAAATCTAGTCGCGCGTATTAGGGGCTTATGTCGATTGCAATCATTGTCGATCACCTAAATTTCAATAAGGCCATACTTCCAGTGTAGACCGTCATTGTCCTTATGTGACTAAACTTAGTTTGACAGTTTTACGGCCGCAGTAGCACTATTCTACAACCGGAACATATCAATATTTTCCATACAAAAATGTATCCTATTCTAGAAGATTGATAATTGCCTCTGCTAGGGTAGCTATCACGGTCGCCATTTAGTTGTAATTGGTCTACAACAGTTTACTGCGGCGCCTTTGCGGCAAACTTACCCGGCAAGTCTTGCGTAGAAATAGCTATTCACTCGGCACAGTGACGTCTTCACAACGTCTACGTTGGATAAAAATAGCCTAGATGTTACCTCAAGGTGTAGATTTAGTTTTGATATCTTTCATGACGAACTGAAGTCACAGGCAGGTTCGGCCTCAAGTAATTAATCTTTCAAAACTCCGGTAACGCCAGGTTACAACAAGCAATGAGCCATGTGGTCTAACCTAGCCCAAGACGGCACCAGTTATCTTAAACTTCTCTCTTCTCTTCACCTTTTCCCATCTGGGCGAATTTCACCCTAGCAATGCACAGCCTCGTACGAGTCATACATCTAAACACCTGAAACGCATGGTACTTTGGAACCGCCTTCTTCCCCTTTTGCTTTGGTAATAGAATCTTGTTCTGTCCTCTTGAAGCGGATTGCCGTTGTAATACTCTATACGAAATCCAGATATGAGGTAATTTGGAGATTCTTTTCATCTAATTTATCTAGATATGGCTTCGCTATGTCACATACCCATATCTGTATTCTAGTCTGGCGAGAACGTGAAAGCTAGTTGATGGTATACTGCTTTGATGTTGAGGCGTTATGAACGTGGTCATACAAAAATACTTTCCGAGTTTTACACCGCTACGATGAAGCCTTTATAAGGGTAAGGACGGATTCTATGGGTGAATCTTGCAGCATAATGAATAGAACGCAGCAAGATAGCTTGACAAGTGCATCATTTCGGACTTTGTTTTCGAGATCGAGCTTCGTCGCGAAGGGAGTATCTCTGGGGATTAGAGTATCACAAAACAACTGCTCGAGCCTGCTAAACATGTCGGGACGGAAAACATTGTAGTCTGGGATATGGAGTATGCGCATAGCTGACTCATAAGGAGCAAGTGTTGGAAATACATGTTCACGATCATGAGTAATTTAAAACTTGTTGATATTTCGGGTATTCATTTTATGGACTTTTATCTTTGGAAAGCAGAAAAAGTAGTAAGGGACTTTCATCCTATCGCCTAGAGTTTTCGATCGTAGAGTAGAATCGACCTTCTCTGGTTTCACTCCTTACGACTAGTGGCAAAGGATTGATATAGCTGCAACGATCTTAGACCCTAATAATATGGGGCTGGTCTTTACACATCCATTAGTATATCCTCGTTGCTTAGGTTCATGTGGGCCAAGCTGTCCGTGTCGGTGCCCTCGCCTTCTCTCCGTCGTTCGTCTACCAAAGTTCCTTCTGGAACTTTGACGCCAAAGTCGTCCGCTTCTTTCTTAATAAGCTTCTGATGCACTCCCTTCAAGTACCTTGTCGCCAATGCAAATAGCTTTTCACTGCTGGCAACATCCTTCCCTTGATAAATCTTGAGCTCTTCGCTACCGTTATCCTCCATCTTCTTGAATGCAATCGCAGCCCGCACATGTATCAGCCCTACATCGGTAACGCCGACAAAATCGGTCAGAAATTCCTCGAATTCAGTGTCCAGGGTCTCGCGCATGATGTCTATACTTCGCATGCCCCAGAATGCAGCCTCTTCCCACTGTTCAGTCTTGAGGTAGGCGCCCATGGTGCGCATAACGAGTCTTATACGGAGTATGATACGAACGGTCGTCCCGGCCTGGCCCATATACTTTCCAGATTCTATACCTTCATGGAACCACGAGTCGGCTAAGACTCGGCGGCTCCGACCGGATATGAGAATGTGAATGGCATGGAAAGATTTTGTATAGAGTTCTAGCGCCTCCAATGCATGGCCTGCTGTAAGTTCACGATCACCAGCCTCCATCAAATCTGTTGAATCCTCGAGACTCTGTTGCACGGTTCCATATGGTATTGCTTGTCGCCTTTCCAATTCTCGTTTTACACTCTCATCATATCCATGTATTTCAACTTCGTATAATCCCTTGACACTGCCAAAAGGAAGTAATAACTTCTTCTGTAAGGACAATGGAATTGGCTTCGGGTCGGCCGGATAGTATGGATCTCGTAGTTCGAAATTGACTCGAAGATGCGCGTTCAGACTCCGGTAATTGAGGGATGAGTAGTACCACACTTGGCAGAATAGGTGCAGATCATCCAATAGAACCACGATTGTGTGGGTAGGAACAAAGTCATGCAAAGGCGCGGAGATTTGAACCAGAGCAGTAGCGTGTTTGAAACGGTCACCGTATGGGCCAGCAGCAACGATAGGAACAAGGCCTTCTTGTGTAATGTGATTTACTGTTCGATAAACAAATTCGCGTCAGTATGTAGACCCGAAACAAAGTATGGAGAGAGCCGAACGCTCCGAAGCTGGTGATGTAGAGCGGTGAATGGTGAGATGACAAACCTGCTTGAGGCCACGGCGTTTCGATCCTCACGAAGACGTTCTCACGCCTGAACACGGTTTCGGCCTCCATCTTTATCTGCTTGGAAACATGATAGAGATCGAAATCGAATCTGTACTGTCCGCCACCATATTCTCCTTCAACTAAATGTGCAGCGGGGTTGAAATATATCGAATATATATGTTCTCGAAGCTCGAGGGGCAAACGGAGGAATGGGAAAGCGGACGGCATGGTGAGCTGCTGCACGGTCAATTCTATTTGGCTCGTTTGTGAGCGAGCCTCAAGAGGCTTTGGGGTGAGGTTTAGTTCGAAACGTCATGTACGTGAGGCGTCCCAGATCAGCGCGATTGCACGTGAGGGGTAGTTCCTGGAGCGCTCGAGCTTTGCTCGAGCCACGATCCGATGACGACCCACGAGGCCCAAGCTTTTCCAATGTCTCGCTACATAATCACCCTAAGTCCATTCCACCTTGCCACTAAGCAGTGCTTTGGAGTATAATTTTGATATTTTGTAAGACATGGTGCGGTTATTTCGTCACCAGATATATAATACAGTAGTTGACCCAAATGCAAACCAGTCAGCCTCCGGCTATCCATCCTATGCAAACCGCGTCTTGATCAAGAGTGGAAACAGGTGTTTTTACAGCCAAACTCCCTTTTCAGTAGAGAAACCCATTCCGTGCGAAGAACTTATTTCTTTTCCTGAGATCCACTGTCACCGCTGCCGCCCAGCCAATTGAACATACCGCTCTTCATGCTCTTCATTTGTTCTTCCTGGAATTTCTTCTCCTCTTCAGCCATCTCTTTCAGCCACTTTTCTCCATTTTCACGAATCTCCTTCTCCATGATCTCATACTGCTTCTGGCCGCGCTCGCGGAACTGGTCGCTCAGCATTTTGCCTTGCTCAAAACCTTCCGCGACAGTAGTCCCATCACCAAGCGTCAAACCGCCCTGTTGACCCTTGATACCTAATGCGCCCATCACCCAGCCACCTGCACTATGTTTTGGTTTCTTCGCCTTCTGCGCGGCGAGTTCCTTGTTGAAATCTTCACGGGCTTTTGCTTCTCTCTTCGCGAATTCTGTGGCAATGTCTTTGCCTTCAAACGACTTGATGGCCGTACGCACGTCCCCAACCCCCATCATTGCCAGGTATTCGAGGAAAGGAATTAATGCTACGAGATTCTTATCACCTGGCTCGCCTTTCCATTTTGGCAAGACAATGGCATTCTCCGGCTGTAATTTGACGTGCGAAGGATCGGTATCGATAATTATAGTTTTGGAAAGATCTCGGTTGAGGCATGAAAGATCCTGTACTGTTTAGACTATGTTAAAAATGGCATTAATATCTACTAACCTTGATGTACTCTCCCTTTTCGTAGCGAGTGGCCTCACGGAACAAAGGCCACATGACGATACGGAAGGGGTCGAGCTTTCGGATGACGGGATCGGCGTCCATCGAACGGAGCGAAGTGAAGATGACAAGTTCGTAATACTGGCTCAGATATCGTAGAAAGTAATCAACACCGGGACGCTTGGCAGTGCGCCAGCCATGCTTTGTCGACCATTCGGAGTGGATCAACAGGTCTTCCAAGCTGAGAACCAGAGTCATTGGGGGGGCTGGGTCCATATCCGGGAGTAACTTGGGGAAAGTGGGCTCGGTATAGTAACCCATCTGACTATTTAGTCGGGCACGCGCGCGGTCATACATTTGTCCCAGGCCCCAACCAGACGGAGCTTCGGGATGGGCCTTTTCCTCTTCTTCAGTGTCCCAGTTCCGGCCCGAGTATACAGCGCCTACACCACCAAGCAGAAGAAATGCGAGGTATGACCAATTGGCCACACGGTTGCGCCTTCTGTCCGTACTCGTCTCATAAGCCGACTTTGGCAACTCTCCGCCTTCACGGCCTCCTGCACCTCCAGGTGATGGCTCCTTGTCTGGGTCTTCTGTCACATTGTTGGGGTCGTGTTGACCTGATTTCTGACCAGCCCCACCAAACTCTTCACCAAATGTAGATGGTATACCGTGTCGAAGATCTGGGAGAGGCTTTTGAGGTTGTTGGGGAGTTTCGGTCGCTGGATCCGTATTGTCTGACGGTGACTTGGGGCCTGAGAACTCCTCTTGGTCTTTGGTAAATTCCTTATGTGTATCTGGGGCAGCTGCTTTCGACACTCCGGGACCAGCTCCCTCTGATGGTGTCGTGTTGCGCTCAGGAGCTGCGGTGGTGTTGAACTCGGGCTGCTCGCTGGGGTGGATGGGGTTCGGTCTCGCTTTGTTCGATCGATCAACCCTTGAAGGATCTGCAGGTTTCCAGGAATTGCCTTGACCAGGCCCTTTTGGCGGTCGGTTGTTACTTGCGTATAGCCGTGTCCATCGTACAGACGAAGCTATAGGAGCTGTTCTGTGAGCTTGTAGGACGGGCCGAATTGGCAGAGTGCGCAAAGCGGCGCGGGGAAGCATTGTGTGATGGATATGCAGCTGAGACTACAGATTATAAAGTAACTGGCAGGTGAAAATACATTGATGAGAAAGAAGAATGATAGTGTGGTGTGAAGCTGCGCAAGACGGGATGAATGCTGCGGTGGTCTTCCGACGTAAAATAATTGAGCTCAGCCAAGACTTTGTCGACAGGGATGGCCCAAGCTCAATCGGCGCTTTTCCTTTTCCGACCACGGGTCTATATGGATATGTGTACTCAGACGACGACGGGCTTATAGTGCCCGCCGTGAGCTGTTATCTTGCGCCATTTGACCTCTTTCCCGAACAGATGACAGTCCAATAACCTCACCAGTCCCATGCCTCCGCTTAGGGACACTCTCGGGCATGCAATCGACCGGATGGCCTCTGGAGCGCAGTGCGCACATGTCCGGAGGAGTCGCCTTTCAGCTATTTACGCTCTACATCTTGCTTCTGGCGTGCTGGGCGACTCTCGGATATGGCATGACCGATGAGGCTATATCGAATCTTCGGTATGTACACCATGAACCTGTTGTAGATCCATGAAATACTGATTTTGTGCAGTCAAGAGACACGCGACATATTCTACCATGGTTTCGATAATTACATGAAGCATGCCTTTCCCGAAGACGAACTACGGCCTCTAACTTGCGGGCCACTTACTCGAGACCGTGCAAATGCTGCCCGCATTGAACTCAACGATGTGCTGGGGAACTATTCCCTCACATTAATTGACAGCTTGTCAACTCTCGCCATCCTTGCCTCTTCACCGCCCCCAGCGAAACAGAACAAACCTTTGAATGACTTTCAAGATGGTATAAAAGCATTGGTCGAACAGTATGGAGATGGTACGCCTGGATCGAGAGGGCAGGGCAAGAGAGCGAGGGGTTTTGATTTAGACAGTAAAGTCCAAGTCTTTGAAACTGTGATTCGAGGCGTTGGCGGACTTTTGAGCGCACATTTGTTTGCGGTTGGAGAGCTACCGATTCGTGGATATGACCCTTTGGTAGAGAAAAAGAGGAGGAAGGAAGGAATATTTTGGCGCAACGGCTTAGTGTACGACGGACAATTACTTCGACTAGCGACAGACCTTGCTGAACGATTAATGCCTGCTTTCCATACTCCAACAGGTCTCCCTTATCCTCGGGTCAACCTTCGACATGGAGTCCCGTTCTACGCGAATTCGCCGTATAATACCGATGCGGAACATGGCCAGTGTAGCACAGATCCGAATGACAAAGGAACTGAGATAACCGAAACGTGTAGCGCTGGTGCGGGAAGCCTAGTGCTTGAGTTTTCGACCCTCAGTCGACTGACAGGTGATCCACGTTTTGAAGTTGCAGCCAAAGAAGCATTCTGGGCAGTGTGGCGACATCGTAGTAGCATTGGACTGATTGGTGCAGGCATAGACGCTGAGACAGGTCAATGGGTAACACCATTCACAGGTATCGGCGCTGGAATCGATAGCTTCTTTGAATACTCTATCAAATCGTACATCCTACTTTCCGGACTTCCTTTCGACTCAAAGAATGCAGGCATGGACTCGCCTGATGCCTTTCTGAAAGCTTGGGAAGAAGCCCACGAGGGAATCAAGCGACACATCTATCGTGGAGCCGCTCATCAACACCCCCACTATATCCAAGTAGATCTATACACCGGAGCTATGCGAGCTTTCTGGATCGACAGTCTGAGTGCATATTATCAAGGGTTGTTGGCACTCGCGGGTGAGTTAGACGAGGCGATCGAAACACATCTACTATACACTGCACTCTGGACAAGATACTCTGCGATGCCTGAAAGATGGTCGACTGCGACTGGAAATATCGAGAGTGGACTTCGATGGTGGGGTGGTAGACCGGAGTTCATCGAATCGACATGGTACTTATATCGAGCAACAAACGACCCGTGGTACTTGCACGTTGGAGAGATGACACTTCGCGACATCAAACGGCGATGCTGGACCAAGTGTGGTTGGGCCGGTCTGCACGATGTGCGCACCGGGGAACTCAGTGATCGTATGGAAAGTTTCTTCCTTGGGGAAACGGCAAAATATCTATTCCTACTCTTTGACCCTTCGCATCCGTTGAATACGTGGGACGGGCCTTTCGTCTTCACCACAGAAGGCCATCCCTTGGTCATACCGAAGCACCTGCGCCAATCGACGTTTCCTAGACAATCTTCGCCTCCTCCTGATTGGCAACCTGACCCAGGATACTGTCCTCTTCCACCTGCACCGATACCATTTAGTGTATCGGCTACCGCTGCCAGGCAGGACATCTTCCATGCCGCAAGCCTCGCACGTCTGCATCTAATGCCAACAGTCGAAACACTAGAGTCTCCTTTGGTCGAATTCAATGCTGATCATCCCAGTATATCCATTTCAGATATCCGATCTCCGTCAAACTACACTTACTATCCGTGGACACTGCCCCCGGAGCTTATCCCCCACAATGCGACGAGCTCAAGGTTAGCTACTCGGACAACGTTTGATCTCTCATTCCCAAATCTTCCAAATACATTACAAGTCGGCGCACTACAGCGAGTCCAAGAGGGCATCCTGGTAAATTCGATGAGCGGTCTACGTCTCGGTATGGTCCGCGAGCCGGATACATTTTTCATTGGTAAACAAGAAATCACATTGGACGAACAATTTCGCATTTATGCCATTTCTAATGTTGCACTTGGAAGGGATGAGAAGGTCTACATGTCACGTTCTACGATCGAAAGTTTCAACCCGGTTGATCCTTTCTTTACTCGAACACGGGATGCGCAGACCTTAGACCTCATGATCGATGTACCGCCACTTCCCACAAGTACTCCAGCATCGAAAGCCTTATCTGACTTGCTTGAAGATGCGTTGAACGACAAAACTAACATTTCCAATATCGAAATTGTCGACCTGGACGACCTCGAATTAGACGTTGACCCTGAAGCCTTGGAGTCAGAACCTGGTTACCTCTCATCCCTTCTAGCATCGTTGCAGTCTCTTTTGTCCCCACAGACTTCTACATCCGCTCCCTCCTCCGCGCCATCACCATCAAAACTGTCTAAGACCCAACGACTCGCCCTGCCAGGAACTCTCCCCACCGGACCCGGCGCTGTTCCCCTGCCCGACGTGCCTGACCCAGAACTCACGTTTTCCAGCAGCAATCCTCTTAGCTGGTCTAGTATACATATCCACCCAACACAACTCTGCGACGAGCGCCTTAGCCCTGAAATTCCACGCTCCCATCAAATTATCGTTATCCCCCGCGGCGGTTGTTCTTTCTCTTCCAAGCTTCGCAACATTCCTGCTTTCCCGCCCAAGTCATCCTCCCTCCGACTTGTCATAATTGTCTCGTATCCCGAGCACGAGCACCCCGACTACGATCCCCCGTCCCGCAGATCCGCTCCTGGCGGTACGGAATACGAACCTGACCCAGAATCGCACAGCCCGCATGCGGACACAAATGCTAAACCCCCACCAAACTCACATCAAGACGGGCTGAATACGCTTGTGCAGCCACTATTAGACGAACAACAATTCACACCTTCTGGCCTCCCGCGCCCTCACCCAATACCCTTAATCATGGTTGGTGGCGGCGAAGAGACCATGAGTCTGCTGAGGCGTGCGCAAGGTGTGGGTGTTAGGCGTAGATACTATTTTCTGAGCCAAGGAGTGAAGATCTCGAATCTGATCGTTTTGTAGATACGGAATAGCCTAGCCAACTTTGTAGATAATATGCTACTCCAATGCCGTTACCGTAAACCTCACTAGAGCAAGGCGTATCCTTTTCCCCAATGTATATTCAAGTACAGTGTACTTGGCGTGGGAACCGTAGATTCTAAATGATATAGACGATGCACATGTGCCTGAAGAACCTACCGCCCAGCGGGATTGATAGTGATTACAGAAACTTCTTTCCATTTCTACCAAATCTATTACATATCTTCTCAAGTTACGCCCGGTACAAGCCGCTCTATGGTGTGCTCTCTCGTCCAGCTTCTCGCGGCAAAAAAATCTCGAGACAAACATAGTGTTATGTCGACCTCAAATTAGACGATCAACGCCATGATAGGCTCACCAGCATGATGCTAGTTTTCTACCGAAAACAATCCTCCTCCTAGCGTAGTATTAATTTACAGCGACTAAAGTCTACGAACTCTATGCTCTGTTGTATGTAAACTTTGTTTCCGACGATTCGCTACCACAAGAGCCAGCTAAACATTTCTGGAACAGTCCCAGAAAGGCAATGCTCCACGCAGCACCTGCATATGAGGCTTGATCTAGTCAAGCGAAATGCATGTCAGGATCACAGCGCGTACCAGCCTGAGGCTCAGCCTCACCTAACATAAGACCCAAAAAATTGTCCACCAAAGCCTAATAATGGCTCCGCTACGTTCCGCGCAGATGTCGCAGCGGAATTTCAGGGCAGCACAAGCTCGAGCTTCTGCCCAAGGTTCATTGTCAGGTCGTCCCCAGCGTCGCCGAGTACCAGCTGTCCGCGACAGACAGTTGGCAACGAGGGGCATCAATGTCGAAGGCGAGAGCGGGAGGACCGGCATCCATCCGGCCAAATTCTTAAAAATTTGTTTCGACAGTGGCAGTACGCTTTCTAAATTAGCAAATATCTTATGGCCTGTTGTCCCGGTCGCTATAGTACTGGCATGTTTCTTCCCGTTCACTAAACCTTTATGATACAGGCCAAGGGAAGTACTAATTTGAGGTGACTACAGCATTTCGCGCGTCCAGATTGGCATCTAGCAATTTTCATCACAAACTTCATCGCCATGATACCCGCCGCCAATCTCTCCGGTTTCGCAGGGGGAGAAGTAGCAAGCAAAGTCCCCGGCAAAGCGCTCTCAGCCGTCGTCGAAACAATCTTCGGCTCCTTTGTAGAAATCATCTTGTTCATGGTCCTGCTACGGACGTCTGATGGCGACTCTAATGTACAGATTATCCAGGGTGCGATCCTGGGATCTATTTTGACGGATTTGTTGTTTTGTATGGGTGCTTGTTTTATAGCTGGGGGTTTGAGGAGAGTGCAGCAGGGGTTTGATGGGTCGATTTCGAAGTCGGGGAATGGGTTGATGATTGTTGCTTCTAGTACGCCAGTACCAGCACCTTAATATCTGGGGAAATACTAACTCAACTAGTGGGTCTGATCCTCCCGGCCACATATTCCAGAGTCCTTCAAAATCGCACCAACATCGATGACGTCCTGCTTGTATCCAACGTCCTGAAAATATCGAGAGGGGTGGCTATAATTTCTCTACTCGGATACCTCATTTTCGTATACTACCAAACCCGCTCTCATGAGGGTCTATTAACCGCCATTTTCGAATATGACGAATACCGAGATTCAGATCGTCATCAGAGTATGGGTAGACCGAAACTTACATTCACAGAAGCAGTTGTAGCGCTTTGTATAGCACTGACTTGCTTTACTATGATTGCGCTGTTTCTGGAACTGGAGGTGAACTGGATGGTGGAGAATAGGAACCTGAGTGATGCATTTATAGGTCTTGTTCTGATTCCGCTATTTGAGAAGTTCGCTGGTGAGCCTTGCCTACCGAGCGTGTATACTGGAGCAAACCTGATGTGGCATATAGAACACCTCCTAACCATCGATGGAGCATACAACGGCCAAATGAACAAGGCTGTCGCAGGACTTCTGGGGGGCTCTATCCAAACTGCACTGTTCAACGCTCCACTTGCTGTGATCGTCGGTTGGGGCATCGGTGTGAACATGGACTATAGCTTTGCCATTTTCGATGCTATTACGCTGGTGTTGGCTATGCTTGCTGTTGGCTCCTTCTTAGGTGGTAATAAGGCTGATTATCTCAAGGGTGTCATGTGCGTTTTGGTGTATCTCATCATCGCTATTCACGCATTTCATCTTCCGAATCCTGAATCGTAAAACATCGGCACAGCTTCTGAGTGAAGCGCTATCAATATTCCTGGCAACAATTCGCATACTTTTGGTCGCATTATCAAGGGGCATTGTTCGGGAGAATACGCATTGATCGAACTCAGACTTTAGAGAAATTTTTCAAATGATCTCCACTTTACCTGACTTTGAGCCAAAGCCACATGTATATATCCACTCCAATGACGCAAATGAACACAGTAATCTCAGGACGAAATTACACGGAAAATCAGAAGCGAGATAATGTCAAAACAATAAAAATGAGTAGAATAAGCATGACCTTTCCCCACTCTACCCTTGTTGTTTTCAAAGCCCCGTTCTTAGAATCAATAAATCCACCGCGGATTCCCCTCCATCCTTCTTGCATACTCCCGAGCGGCCAAGAACTGATCCATGCCACCCCCAAAAGGCATCCCATGCCGATGCGCACCGTCCATGAGATACTGTGGCGGTGGACGGTACCCCAGTCCTAAAGGCATGCCCTGCATTTGCATAGTTAGAGGATGCGAAAGGGCCGTTGTCATATCCATCGGAGCAGCCAGACTCGTCCTTGCACTACCCGTGCGCTGCAAGGTAACAAGCTGCTCCCTTACCTTCAGTGCATCGATGTGTAATGATCCACAAGAATCCATCAATTCAATGAACCGCTCCCGGAACGCCATGTTCTGCTCAAGCTTGATCAAATTCGGCGGCTCTCCTTCTCCAAACGTATTACCAAAAGACCAAGACGCGTCGGAGTCCGTAGAGCGCATCAGAAATTGACGAGCCCATTCTCGCAACTCCGGATCGGGTTCTTTGCCATCGTAGATTTCGCGGAGCACGGCGACTGGATCTTCGTGGGTGATGCTTTGTTTCTTCATTCGATCGAGCGCGATGCCTTTGCAGTCATCAAAGCCCATGATGCAGCCGAGTTTGAACATGCGTATGTCGGTGATGAGATACGGTGGCGACCCGTGGCGAGTATGTTTGATGACTGGAGGTCCTTTACCTTCACAAACGGGTCCCAAGTCTGGTCCGTATTTCCCAGTGTGAAGAAGTTCCAGAAGCGACAAGAAGACATCTTTTGAGACATCCTTATGGATCTTGAGATAGCGGGTCTTAGCTTTTTCAAACGCCTTGTGAATGCTCAGAAATGGGTCAATATGCTCGTTAGGTACTAATATTGGTTTCTTTTCAAATAGAAACTCAACCGAATCCGGAGATGGGGTTGCCTCCGCTCTTGGAATCTCTTCAAGCTCGTTTCTTTTGTTGAATATAAGAACCTTTGAAGATCGTAAACTTTCTTGTAGAAAGAATAGTGGTGTACAAGCTTTCATGTACCACTCATTCGTGTCTCTTTCTGAAATGAGGTCGATTTCGCCAGGACAGTGTGAAGAATACAGTCTGGAGCGATGATGAATCGGTCTTGGTCGAGTTCTGCGTTGGTGGTAGTGCTGTGAGTGAGGGCGATGTCCCGGCCTCATATGAAGTGGCCTCCCGTACGCCGCAGATAGGTCTATGATCGTTCGCATAATTCTCGTAAAAGCCATGCCATGATCTAATCTGCCGGAGCATTCTTCCTTTTCCTCTTGTGGTCCACAAGCAATAAGAAAGTATGCATGGATCATATGATGGATGAGGTTTGTGATTACTTGAGCTGCTGGGGCATTTTTGTTCACGTCTTGATTCAGTACGATGGAGATCCGTCGTACTTTGGGGTTTGGTCCTTTTCCGTGTGAGTACGTAGCACCAGAAACATCGGATCCAAAGCTGGCAGTGTTGAGATATACTGCATCCTTCAAATGGCCGGCGAACAAGGTTTGGTCAAGATTGTTAAATATTCGGTATATGAGCCCACTCCCCCGTCCCTCATTGACAATGTGTCTGCCCTTTAATCGGATTTTTCTGAGCAATTCGGGAGCATCCGGAGAGTTCGTACTACTAAGATGGTTGACAAGGAATGCTGTGGCCCATTCGATGCTCCAGCCCAAATTTCTCCGGCAATCTAATCGCTCATCCTTTAGCCGTATTGACGCATTGGTGTATGGGGTGGGACCGCCTGAACTGTGATGATCCGCGTAGGGATACGCAGCCAATTCTGGCTCGTATCGATATTGTGACAACCCTCTTGAGGTTCGGTCACGATATGGAGGAAGTGGGTAATCCGGGCCGAAGATCATCAGTACTGGGCTTGTCGGATACTGGTACAGAACCGGGGGTGGTCGCCATAGAAATGTGAAGGCTTGAAGCTCAACGATGTCATAATTATATAGTCCAGATAGGAGTATTTGGTGTAACTTCGAATGATGCTGCACGTTGTTTGCCCATGGGCGCCTCCGTGGCTAAAGTTTTTGGGTCACCACGCACCGAACACGTAGTTGCTCATGTTTGGTGAGTGTCGTTTACTAGGTGTTGGCCAATCCAGCACATTGAGTAGCCGCCACTGGCTACTCCCCGCTTTTGTTTGTATTCCCTTTGTTCTTTACCCTATAGTCATGAAGACGGAACTAGTATAAGGACCGCGTTCCTGAACAGGATGGGCCAATCATTGAGATTCCGCTGGCCAATACGGCAAAATGCCTGACCCCGAAGTGTCATCTGAAAGCAGTATGGACATATAATAATGGAAACTAAAGGATATATTTGCATAGCCAAGATGAACACCAGTTCCACCTCCCATAAATTAGTGGACCAGAACTCATGAAATGTACAGTACAAATCGTCGCCTACGGGAGCACGCGGACTGCAGCGCTGAAATGACGATGCATATTCTAGATCCATACGCGTGCCAAAGAGGACGTTCGCATCCGTTTTGGAGTTTGTCGTCAATCGTTGTCGGAAAGACGTGGTGCTTGAGTCTGATCGTCGACTCTGTTAAACGTAAAGTAACATTAAGCACTAGTTGCGTCCGTCCAACAACGAATTGCCATTGCCTGCGAACCCCGCAAAGCGACTAATATCCACCACGTCGGTCGTATTCGTCACCTGGTCGTCCGCCCGCCTGACTCCTTCCGCTCCCGTCTCCGTAGTGCTTCCGCCTGAGCGCAGCAAGCCTCTTCTTCTTAGTGTGCGCATTGATATATGTACCAATTATGAATCCGACTATGTTGAAGAATGGCACCCAAGTGTGCTCCGGGAGGAATTTTTGTGCGAATGCCAATGAAATTGGTGACACAATCCAGCTGACCTTCATGACGGGCATGAAGCCGGCCTTGACCGTTGCGCGTATCTGATGGAAAGTCCGCGCGCCAGCAATGACGGCCATGGAGACGAGGTAAATGGAGTTTTGAATAGGGGAAACCTGGGGAAAGATTAGCAAGCGCCTCCAACGATCAATTGTCACCATATTTGGACTTACAATCAGATTGCTGACCAGAATCTGGAGGATCTTAGCCTTCAAACTCTTCCTGCCGCGGAACATCTTTTGTAGGATGCTGATAAGGACGTGACCCAAGGGGGCGCTTATAAAGGCACCGTAAATAGCCATCTTCGGGACTCGAGAGGTGAAATAATGGCCCGACTTGCTACGATCGTGGGCAATCCACGACGCAAGAAACTCTTGTAGACCTGATAACGTTCCAGAGGTGAGCATCTTGGTTCGGAGGGGGTTTTCCTGAAGCTGCTTGAGATAAGCCTAGAGAGGGGCATCGTCAGAGTGAGTTCTTGATAATATTTCCAATTGCATTAGACTTACGGCAAGGTAGCCATTTGCACCACCACCCTTGGTCAGGGCCTCGCCAACATCGTGTATCAAGTCGCCGCCCTTCTCCCCAGCAGCAGCATTAGCTACCGCCTCGGTAGTTTTGACCGTCTCCTTCTCAAACTTGACCGACATGGCGAGAGGAGGGTAACAATCCGGCAAATTCGATCGCAGACGACTTGTGACACGTCGGGGAGCTTTAGCGAGAGGAACTGGGGCGCGAATGTACGATGGGAGGAGGTGTGGAGGGTAGAGCTGATGTGATGTTGCGATGGCTGGGGGATGTTGTTGTCGATCGCAAAGCAGTTAGCGCGCCAAGACGTGGTCGGCAATTCTGAGCCTCGGGCGGAGTCGAGCGACAACAATACCAGCGACGACAAGCTCGACTCGGCTCCCTCCGCCTACAGAACGTCGCACGCGCGGGAGACAACGTGCCAGACGTCTGAAAGATGACATTGACGAATTTTCACGACGGACGGACCCACAGCCCATTCCTGACGAATCCGATGATATCCGGGAAGAACATACCCGTCGAATCACGACGCGTCTGCGGGCGGAGCATGCAATGTGAGGATGCTATGTGGAGGCGGAATACTGCGCATGCGAGGCACAAAGCCTTTAAATACACCGAGTGGAACGACTCCTAATCTTCGAGGGGGTACAATTAGCTACTCAATTAAGATCCGCGGAATGTAGACACAGAGTGCGAAAGCAAAACCCTGCCTCAGAGAATACGCTGTAATCCGCTAGTATTACTAGCCACATCATGTTAAGACTCAACTATCATGACACTTTGTATAGCAGGTTTGTTTGATTTTATAGAGCTATACACGAGGTAAGGTGTGGTCTTGTCTTTTCTCTTGTCAATTTCTTCCTCCTTGCGAGAAAATGTCTCCGTTTTGTGCGCTACTCTCATTTCTTTTCCATAGTCAGTCCGTACAAATCAGCCTCCCTAATTCGATCTCATTTCTTTTACTCTTGCTTCCTCCGAATCATCAGCAAATTGGAATGGTGAAAGTCGGGATGTCAACCATGCTCTGTCACCTTTCTTTGCCAAGACGTCACCCAAAGTAGTAACAACATCACCGCTCAACTGCAAAACATCAACAACACACAACGTCGCGCGAACGAATAGAATGACGTCTATTCGCCTGGTATAGGAGTAGCTCATACCATCGCCAGTCCGCGCATCCTGTTCAAAGGGTCAGTTACGGCTCCTGCTCAACCTCCGGAAGGAAGGCGTTCGGAATCAACCTCACGACTCTGCTGTACTGGATTTCTCAGCCATCTACGATGCCTTCGGTAAGCAAGGTCACGCCCTCGTCACGCCCTTTGAAGGTAGGTTTGGCCAGGCTCGGTCTCTCGAACTTTGCTGAACTCTTCCATAAGTCTCGTCCAAAGGCTCGCGTGCCCACTTGCACTCATGTCCGCATGGATCGCGTCTACGGCGAGGATCTCAAGTGTGACGTCTGCAACCGCAAGCCCGCCGTTGGATTTCTGTATGAGTGCCGCCAGGATGTGGATCCAAACGACGCCGCTCGCAACCCCGGCCGTGCCCGTGAGGAGCCTGTCAAAGACACTGGCAACGACAAAAAGTCCAACTTGCGTTTAGAGCTAGAGGATATCGGGTTCAACGAATGGGTTATCCAGGCCGCCGAGCGTGGCGAATACAATGACGCTCAGCTGGAGAAGCTTAAGCAGCAGAAGCAGCATGTGAACGATGTCATTGCCCAGAGCACTCAGCCCGTCGAGGACAAGGACTGGACGGCGAGGTTCAATTCGCTAACTATGGACCCTGCCAAAGTCGATCCAGTACGTTCTCTTGTCCTTGATTTCGCTTTCCCTATAAGAAATGCTAACTAAGACTGGCCAGGCTACGGTTCAACCTCCAACTTGCACCTTCCGAGCCTGCCACGCCTGCCGTCCATACTACAAGGACCGGGTCTTCATGTCATTCGGCGACGTCTTCTCCGGCACTGTCGCACCCATCACCAGCGAGGATGATGATCTGCTCCCCACAAAGTCCGCCAAAACGCTTCGCTCCATCGGCCTCCACTCCTGCCCTTCTCCGGTTGTCGAGTCAGCGACCAACGTAGAATTTGACTGTGAAGGCATCGCACGGGATGCTGCTGCTTCCAATAATAGCAGGTCAACTTCTACATCCTCAGCTGGTTGTCATTCCGTCATCTCCTATGGCACCGAGGGTAGCGAGGTCGAGGTTGCTGGCGGTATTGCTTTGACCGAAGAAGCGATCGAGACGCAAACCCCAGATATCATCACCCCGGATATCATGACACAGGTCTAGTTTCAATCATAGTTCTCTTCTCGGAATTTCTTGTACAGTAGCTCTTCATAATGGGACGGGGCATATGCAAGCGGTTAGTTCGCCACAAACAGGCTACAGGATAGTAGTCAATAATGAATGCAAAACTATACCTTGAACTGAACCTTTGCATTGAACAAGTCTGGCCTTTAATCATGCACAGTTACGATAGCAGCTAAGCGAAGTCTCTAGAAACTCAAGCATGCCATAACAATACACTGATACAGACAAGATCCAGTCAAAACCTCCATTAGCCCCTCCCCAACTCAATCAACTCCCTATTTGTCAAGATCCTGCTCTCTCCGCCCTCCTTCACCACCCTCAGCATCGCTCTCGCAAGCCACACGACGGGAATACAAGTCTGATAACTAACCCCCAACCAAGCCCAACCAACCGCACTCCCAACCAACCCACTTCCCAGCACAAAGCCAGGCCTAACAACAAACCCCTCATACCTCCCCTCATTCCCCTTTGCAAACTCAAGAATCGCCGTCTCCGACGCTCCCCGCGATAGGCGACCAGCAGAATTAAACCAGAGAGATTTCGATTGGTCCTTTTCGGAGAGAATCCCGGATGTGTGCAGGAATTTGAACTTTTTACCCGGGGTCAGATGGGGTTGGAGATGTGTTGTGAAGGCTTTTGAGGCGGCTTGGGTGTAGCCTATGTCGATTGGACGGGGGTCGCCTTTGGGGACTGCTACGCCGATCATCCTGAACAGACGTTAGTCCTTTCTATACCGATTTCGCGATGATATTGAACATTCAAAAGGAAATGTTGAGAATTACCATAGACATGCTTCGGCGCCTTGAAGCTGTTTTAAAACCTTTTCATCGTATTTTGAGAAATCCTTGTGGATGATGCTTGTTACTTTTGGAAGCGTGGCTAGAGATTTGGGAAGCGGTTTTCGAGATAATGTGAAGATGCCGGTTATTGCTGGATCTAAAGATGCTTGACGTACGACTTCGCCCCCGATGAAGCCTGTGACTCCTGTGATTATGATTTTCATGTTTGTTTGTTTGGTAGGATTCCGGGCTGTGAACAGTATTGATGGAAGTACTATAATCTCTGGGCTGGATTACATGGAGAATGGTCGAGCCTATGGCTTCTGAGCCATGTCCCGGGTTTTAACAGAGTTTCAAAGACTGGAGAATCGGTGTGTTGAGACTGCCCGCCATCGTG
Organism: Nigrograna mackinnonii; assembly: GCA_001007845.1. Classification (NCBI taxonomy): domain Eukaryota; kingdom Fungi; phylum Ascomycota; class Dothideomycetes; order Pleosporales; family Nigrogranaceae; genus Nigrograna; species Nigrograna mackinnonii. Next base: position 310,950 of record JGVQ01000397.1, read on the forward strand.
GTCGCCTTACGAGGATGGTGGTAATGTGCGAGAGATTGGAGGTGGAACTCCATGGTCGGGACAACAATCCATCCGACTCTGGCAACCTAAGATCAGGGTCATTGGCCACGAACGCAGAACTTCACTTCGTAAGGTTAAGGATACATAATTGATCAGATAATCCTCATGAAAAGATCAGGCTTCGGTATCTCGTACATAAGGCGATAGCATTTTGAGCATTGGACCCATTGCGCAGTATTTATGTGTCTAGCACGCGTGGAGATGTTGATCGTTTCAAGTTCTACCGAATCATTTGCAACCTTGTGGCACGGCTGTGGATGCGCTGTCTCTTGAGGCTGCAATCCAGAATCCCTGTCACATTGGCGCAGATTTAGCCTTGTAAAGAAACACCGGCCGGTATAACCACTAGGTCACAAAAGCAGGCTCATTTACGATTCCATGTTGTCCGCACCGGGTCTTTAGAAGGTTTTGCATTGAAACCCTGAGCTAGCGCGAACAAATGCGAACAAGCAGAGTACTCGCACTCCAACTCCAAAGGTACCTGACGGAGAAGAGAACGCAAATACTCTATTTTAGTAGATAGATGGTCTGATGATTGTTACTCGCTTGAGAGAGACGGTTTCATTTTGAGCTCTGAAATTAACGAAAGCTTCCTATTATTCAAGTGGTTAGGTTGAAATCGCGGTCCTTCCAGAAGCGTGCATCGCAGCCACGTCGAGAGGTCGGGCTGAGGCATCGATAACCTGCATCTGCAGGCACACTCAGCCTGCCACATTGCACAGCCACTAACCTGGGACCTTCAAGAAGCCTACGTTTGTCTAGAGGGAAGGCTTCACCCACCTACTATTCAAGGCCATCCTCATCTTGATATGGTCTTCTCCTCTGTCTATTGTACTTACCTATAAACGCTGCAAAGCAACTGCGTTCTTCTATTGGTATAACTATCGCAGGCACGATATTTTTCAGCCTCGTCACCACCTTGGAGACAAAAGCCTTCACAACGTAGCCATGCCGGTCGCCGAAGCGCTAGGAGTCGCGGCCAGTATCATTGCTATTGTCCAAATCTCCAAAGCCATCATCGCATTATGTCAGTCATATATCGGTGTGGTAGAAGGCGCATCGTCAGATCTTCGTGTGCTACTCATTGAAGTGTCTGCACTCAAAGGGATCGTCGAGAGCCTACAGATCCTGACACAGCCCGGGGTCGATGATTCGAGCTTGTTCAACCAGCTGGCTTCGATTACAGAGCCGATAGAGGGCTGCAAGAAAGTGCTAGAAGAGCTCAAGACATCGATCCCAGTCAGGTCGGTTTCAACAAATGACAACAGGTCGAAGCGTCGCAGGGCGAGCGAGGCCTTTACGAAATTCACACAGGCGCTCAAGATGGGCAAGGCAAGCAAGTTACTACAAGAGCTCATGCAGTACAAAACAACGATCAATCTTGCACTTACGGCAGAGTTTGTGTATGCTTGCAATCAGAATTTTGAGCAGAATTGTATCTGATTTCTTTGATAGTGGTGACATGAAAGATGTCAAGCAGAGAACTGAAAGGATTGAGAATTCTCTCAGCGGTGAGGAAGACTTTCCGGATAGGAACCCATTTACTGAGTGGTTCGTAGATAGAGAGCGCGAAATCATTTGTGCCTGGATCGAATCCACCAACCCATCTAACATTCATAATCGTTCCCAGAAATTATACGAACCTGGGACTGGAACCTGGATGCTTCGGATGCCTGAATGGCCGTTATTCATCGAAGGCAAGCATCGATGTTTGTGGGTTCACGGCATCCCTGGAGCCGGTAAATCTATTCTGGCCTCTTTCTTGGCCGATCGAATCGAGGAATATTGCAAGGTCGTTACCGCCAGTGAGGGATCAAAGCTAGGTTTTGCGTATTACTACTGCTATTTCGACCACAATCAAGACGAGTCATCACACTTTCTAGGCTGGATCATCGGCCAACTGTGTAGGCAAGCCAACACAATCCCCGAGGACCTCCGGATCATCCATAAATCAGGCAAAACCCCGAGTCTGAAAACTCTTCTCTCGGTTTTACACATTCTCCTGGAGGCATTTGTTCGGGTATACATTGTCTTGGATGCCGTTGATGAAAGCATGCCTCGAGAGAATCTGCTTCGTGTAATTCGAGATCTTGCCACAGATGGCAGGTTTCCCACGCTGAGCATAATAGTAACTAGTCGGGAATACATCGACATTGAAGAAGTGTATGAGAGTTGTTCGATCCCAATAAGTATGTCGAACGAAGTCGTGGAGGAGGATATTCGAATTCTCGTCCGTTCGCAAGTTCAATCTGATACAAAATACCAAAGATGGCCGATGGATCTGAGAAATGAAATGGAAGATTTAATCCCCAGAAAAGCAAAGGGGATGTAAGTAGTGCATACCAATATCTTGAGATGTTTTACTCACTTCTGGATAGGTTTAGATGGGCGGTGTGCCAGCTTCATATTCTTAGAAACCTGAGACCTGATGCTGCCACGATCAGGTCAGAGCTTTCAAATCTACCTAAGACGCTAGATGAAACATACGAGCGTATTTTTCTTGCGATCCCTGAAGAAGATAGGCCATTCGTTCATCACGCCTTCCATTGGATGGTTTATCATAACGATCTGTTCAGCGAGAGTATTCCCCTCAGCACTCTACTTGAAGCTGTTCAACACAGTATTGTGGATCTCTTTCCCTCGATGACCAGTCGACTTCACGATATCGATAGCTTGCGCGAGCGCTGTGGCTGTCTTATCATAGTTGAGCAAGAAGAAATTGCCGGCTACCGGAGGAATGTAGTTTCGTTTGCTCATTATACTGTCCAAGAGTACCTCAGATCCCCCCGAATTTCCCATAAAGAAGTAGGATATTTTGCCATTTCGCAGGATATGGTACGCAAACAGTTTGTCAGTATTGCAATCCGCCAATCGCTAGCTATCGAACCCGGTGATTACGACGAAAGACTGGAAATGGAATACGATGAACGCTGGGATGTGGACTTCAAATTATATTGCGCATTGTCCTTACCGATGCTAGATAAATCGTCGCTGGAAACCATCGCTTCCGACGCCAGCCTAATGAAGTTCTATGAAACATTTGTCAATCCATTTAGACCCGCTCACCAGGATATCTGCAATTTACTCAAGGCAAGGCATCTCAAATATGAGGCTCTTAACGACGGCTTTGATGCTGGGTTCTGGTTGAACAAATGGGTTGATGACTTAGACCCGGATTGCGCTGCGCCAGCAGTTTTTCTAAACATCCTTGCGACATCGGAATGGACGTGTGACTTGGCAAATGCCTTTGCAGTACAGAACAATGTACTAGATCTTCTTACGCAGCCACTATCCGTCATGAAATATCTCGATAATCCAACAGTCAATTACAAGAGTCAGCTTTACAATATGGAAGGGACAATACCTGAGATAGTTGCGCAGTGGACACAGAAAGGAGCTAATGCCTCATTCATTCTACAGTTAATCTCAAGATGCGGCGTTATTCATTTTGACCTTTCAGCGCTTTTGCTGCTACACACTGGCTTTCATGACTTTCCTGGATGTTCTTCGACATGTTCAATGAGGGATATGCTAGCATTAGGTGCTAATCCTAACGGTCCGGATGCTGCATTCGTGACCCCATTGCAGATTGCCGTAGGATGCTGGGACTGCCACAGTGCTAAGGAACTCTTGGAAGCAGGCGCTGATCCTAATACCGTGGGGAAGATTGGCTTGGGTTGGCCAGAGAAATCTCCCATGGGGCAGTTCAATGAACTCCATGGCAAGAGTTCGCTCTATATTATCCGATATATGGACTGCATTCGCAACGTAGATGCAAGAGAAGTGCTTGAGCTTGATGAAGATGTGCGCGAAGAGATGGAACAGCTACTATTAGAAGCTGGTGCGATCGAGGTCGGGCACCGACTTAGGATCTGTGAACTTATTGATTGAAACGAATGAAGGCGAATTGATTGGGGAGGGACAAGCTTCCAAAATCAATGATAGTTTCCAAATTTTCATTTCTATGAAGAATAGGAAGCAGCAGCGGGAAATTGGGAGATCACCAGTTGGGCTTTGACACACATGCCCGATACAGGTGAAATCTAAAACCAATATTTTTTTAACAGGAAATCCGCTTACAAGCCTGAGCAGTGATTTCACAGTTCTCAGAGAGAGAGAGAGCTCAAACCTTGCTCCCAGTCTCTCGTGGTGAAGAATGCTCGAGAGGAACATAGTATTGTGTTACCCACAAATCAAATACTCAACACGACAACTAATAAGCCTAGTATGATACTAGTTTTCTATCTAAAGCAGCCATCTTATTATCTTAGTTTCAATTTCTGGTGACTGAAGTCTAGGATCATATGATCTGTTTATATGGCCTTTGTTTCTGACAATTCGCTACCACGAGAGCCAGTATCAACGAAGACACTAATAGGAAAATTGGCAAACGGCGGGGATCCACTGGGTCAAGTAGCGATATAGGGACTTGAATGGCCAGCTATTCTGCCGAACACTTTCGGGTACAACGTGGAATGTCATTCCAAACTGGTCATGTTTTTGTATCTTCACTCAATGTGGAGGAGCACAAAGTCGTCAATCAAACCTGTAGAGGTGTAATACAATACGTGACGTACAGCCATACACAGGAGAGCAGTGATAGCAGAAGATGGGAGAAGATATCGTCCATTTGGTGTTATAATCTTCTACTCCTAAAAGCCCAGTATGCCTTCCAGGGCAACTTCCAATCCGACTTCCTGAGGGACTCATCAAATACGTCAAAATCCACCTTTTGCAATCGATCAAGCCATGACTGAGTCGCAATACTTGGCATAAATACACCAAATGCGTCTTCCACCTCTGCTAATTTTGCATCAGATCCAGCGTTGAGCTGCTGTTGATCATAATGATGTTCTTCATCATTTACATGTTCGAAATCGTGGCCGAGGGTGCCTTCGGAGCGCAACTTTGATAACATTTCTCGTGCCGTGATGAGGTGGTCATTTGCACGGGTTGCAACGGTGAAGACGGCATCGCGTAGTCCTGGCGCTGCAGCCCCTTGACGGAAAACATCTTCTTCCCGTACATTTGCCTCCGCCATTACGTCTAGTGGCAGCATGATTGCCCCTTGTGCAGGTCCTGATGAACCTGTGATAGAATTACTCGTCCCTAACGGTTGTGGTGCAGGAAATGCGACCAGTGGAATTCCACGAAGGACCGCAGTGATTCCTGTTGCTTTTCCAATATGCGATGCGATATGATCCGTGGTTATAGAGGCCTGAGGCAGCGCTGAGAGCGTCAGGTATAGGAGCGTCGAATATGTATTCTCTGCGTAACTCTCTAGAGCAGCAATGTTCGGGTATGGGGGGTTCGCCAGGTATTGCTCTCGAGTATTTATGATGCGATGAAACCAATTCTTGCTCAATCTGGCCTTGCCTCCAGTACGTTGTTGCAATACGCCTGCAGCTTGAGCAATTAAGATTGCCACAGGCTCCTTTGGAGGTGTCCCCGCCAGCGCTTGTGTAATTGCATTCCTCCAGAATTGCATGCGCATCATGCCCACCGTGGGTGTACTTGTTGTGTCTGCGACGCGGGCGACGTCTATGTTGAACGCTCGAATGGCAATGTAAGCATCGCGCGATTGTTGCGGAATGAACGGTAAAAGGGTATAGGAAGGAGCGTCGTATTTTCTGGAACCGTTGGTTAGCTCTCATTGTGGTTTCGAGTTTAGTTGGCTATACTTTACGAGATTGGAGCAATATGCTCTGGCAGAAGCTATTTCGCTCTCAGTGGGAATGGCCGAATCGGTGACATATGGTGCAGAATGAGCATGTCTCCTTGAGCTGAATTTCAACGAGAGACATTGGCCCCACACAGGAGCTCTTCGGAGCCGTAGCCGTTGCATTGAATTAATTTTTTCTGGTAGAGGCGGTTGTTGCTGAACACGTCTACGGATTACGCCATTGCTCTAATGATCCGGTGAGTTGAAACACGATGAAGAACAGCAGAAGAGAATAGTATACAACTAATAGTACATGGGCTGGCTGTTGCAAATGTGAGGAGTGATGTGTAGATGATGCTTGGCCCGTGAATGACGCTATGATGTCGATCCTCGGTAGGGCATGCGCGAGCGTGAAAGCGTGTTTGAGTGGAAACACGCGCCTCACCTCTCGACCATTTCTCAGCACATCTCAACTCACAAAGCGCTATGGACGCCACCCACCTGGAGGAGAGGCCTCATAAAAAGCGTCGCTTTTTCGCAGAAGACTCTTCGCCCGTTGTTCAGTCCATTCGAGAATACTCTCCTCCCACCCCCGCTTCACCTGCGAAAGACAATGAGAATGCCGCCTTCCAACCAGCCTCTGCTGGAGAACCTACAGAGAACTGTGATGGCTTCGATGTGAGCTTACTACAGGCGGTTGTGGGAGACTTAGAGCCATCCGTGCTATCCACACTCAAAAGTATGAGCGGGAATGACGTTCAGCGTGGTATGTCTACCAGGAGAATTGTGTGGACTCGTACTAATTCGAGCATAGCAATCAATATTTACCTCGATGGCTCTTGGAAGTCTGCCCCAATCCCCTCGCCCTCACCTGCGCCCTTGAAGACGAATACTTCCGGCCGTGATCCCTTCTGGAATTCGATGATGGCGGATCCCTCTCGTCGCGATTCGGAAATGTCAAATGCCTCTACACCAGCATCCGGTTCCCAGACCCCAATCGCTCCGATCCTGAAAGCAATGCCAGGGAAAAGATATATCGGGTCTTTCGGTGCAGTCGGTTGGGCATTGAAGAGTGGTAGAGGATTACTGCGACATGAGGAGGTCGTCGGCATCGAGCGTACCAAGATCCAGGCGCCTGCTACAAAACGCCGGATTGGAAACAATAACAAAAAACAAGACGTAGTTGTAAGATTTACGAATGATCGAGGAGTAGAAGTTGGCAGGCTGGAAAATGAGTTCGCGGCATGGGTATCCACATTGATGGATCAAAACGTGTGCTATTTTGAAGGCTCATGTGTGTACGCTCCCGAGAAGCTCCGTACAGGAGAGACTGTCTACCTACAGCTACGATGCTACTTTCTTCGCAGCGCGTTTGATAAGAGAAAGTTTGTCAAACCGGAAGACAATCGTCAGGCAGGATTTTTTGAAGAGAAGGAAAGTAAAGACGAGCGGGACTTGAGGCTCCGACAGGTGGCTCTAGTGAAGTTATTCGAAGCTATCAACGTTCAGCCCGTACGCCTCAATGAGACGACTGAGAAACATAAACGTCAGGGCCTTCTCCAAGCTGCCGAAAGTGCCGAGAACAAGGAGCAGAAGGAGCGAGCAAAGAAGGGAGCAGAACCAGGCTCATCACCGCCTTCGGACGATGCAGAGGAAGGTGAAGAGCTCGAGCAAGATCAACTTGATTCTTTATACAAAAAGGCACAGTCATTTGATTTCAACACCCCACAGATGGAACCAGCAGGTACTTTTGCTATGGATTTACGCAAATACCAGTGTCAAGCGTTATACTGGATGGTTGGCAAAGAGAAAGATGAATCTTTGGAACAAAGGGAGGTCTCCATGCATCCTCTTTGGGAAGAGTACGCATGGCCGACGCAAGACGCGAACAACATGCCGGTTCCTACTGTGGATGACCAAACTATGTTTTATGTCAATCCTTATTCCGGAGAACTTTCTCTTGAATTTCCCAAGCAAGAACAAAATTGTCTTGGAGGCATCCTTGCCGACGGTAAGATCTCACTACTCACAGTTGGACAGGGACTAACAGTCATACAGAAATGGGGTTGGGGAAAACGATTGAAATGCTTAGTCTCATTCACACGCATCGAAATGAAGTCAAAATGGATGATGAAACACCAACCGTTAACAATCTGCCGAGACTCTCAAGAAATAGTGCTACTGTTGAACGTGCTCCATATACTACGCTGGTGGTGGCGCCCATGTCACTGCTCGCGCAATGGCAGAGCGAAGCCGAGAAAGCTTCCAAAGATGGCACGCTAAAGGTCATGGTATACTATGGCGCAGAGAAATCGGTTAATCTTCAAAAGTTGTGCTGCGAGGCCAATGGAGCAAACGCGCCCAATGTTTTGATCACTAGCTACGGGACCGTGCTGTCTGAGTTCAACCAGGTGGCTTCAATGGAAGGAAACCGTGGCTCTCATGGAGGCATTTTCTCAGTAGACTATTTCCGCATTATCCTTGACGAAGCTCATTATATCAAGAATCGCCAATCCAAGACAGCCAAGGCTTGCTACGAACTCAGTGCGACTCACCGATGGGTTCTAACGGGTACGCCGATTGTCAACCGACTCGAAGACTTGTTTAGTCTTGTCCGTTTCCTCAAGGTCGAGCCGTGGAGTAACTTTTCGTTCTGGAAGACATTTATTACAGTCCCCTTCGAATCGAAGGACTTCCTTCGCGCACTTGATGTTGTGCAGACCGTATTGGAGCCCCTTGTCCTTCGTCGGACAAAGGACATGAAGACACCCGAGGGGGAAGCTTTGGTGCCGCTCCCACCTCGTACAATTGAGATCGACAGAATCGAGTTGTCTCAGGACGAAAGGGATGTTTATGATCATATTTACATGAGGGCGAAACGCGTCTTCAATGCCAATGCTGAGGCCGGAACTCTTCTGAAGTCGTACACTACTATATTCGCACAGATTCTTCGCCTAAGACAGTCCTGTTGCCACCCCGTCTTGACTCGAAAAAAGGATATTGTGGCTGATGAGGAAGATGCCGCTTTGGCTTCAGACATTGCGAACGGACTGGCCGATGACATGGATCTCTCCTCTCTGATTGAACGCTTCACCGCCGAAGGTGACCAAGACGTCAATAAATTTGGCGCTCAAGTTTTGAAGCAAATCCAAGATGAGGCAGATGCGGAGTGCCCGATATGCTCGGAAGAGCCAATGGTGGACCAGGCTGTGACAGGTTGTTGGCATAGTGCTTGCAAGGACTGCCTGCTAAACTACATTAATCACCAGCGCGATAAAGGTATTGTGCCTCGCTGCTTTAACTGTCGCGAGCCCATTAATGCACGCGACGTGTTCGAGGTTGTGCGACATGATCACATCGGCGAAGATGACATGGCCAACTCTTCTGCATCTCAGACACCGCGGATCTCCCTACGAAGAATAGGGCTTTCCGGGTCTGCAAAGACACAGGCGCTTCTCAATCACCTAAAGACGATGCGCCGAGAGGATAAGAACATGAAAGCCGTGGTGTTCAGCCAATTCACGTCCTTCCTCGACCTCATCGAGCCAGCACTATCTAGAGATCACATCCCCTTCCTTCGCTTTGATGGGACGATGGCTCAGAAACAACGTGCAGCTGTGCTTACGGAGTTCGCGAACAGCACTAAGCCATATGTGCTTCTTCTTTCACTTCGAGCGGGCGGGGTTGGCTTGAATTTAACCTGCGCCCAGCGGGTGTTCATGATGGATCCTTGGTGGAGTTTCGCCGTCGAAGCGCAAGCGATTGACAGAGTTCATCGTATGGGTCAGGAGAGCGAGGTCAAAGTCACGAGACTTGTGGTTGAAGGCAGTATCGAGGAGAAGATGCTTAAGATTCAGGAACGGAAGAAGTTCATGTGAGTAATACTAATGATATTAATATGCGTGGAGACTAACGAAATGATAGCGCGAGTTCCTTAGGCATGATGAGTGATGAAGAAAAGAAAGTACAGAGGATCGAGGATATTAAGGAGTTGCTCAGCTGAGCAAACTCATGTAAATTTTTATTGTTGTACATACATGGCCGCATCAAAATTCGGCACCCTATCAAGGCTTAACATTCCAGCATGGAGGCTGGCTGGGTCATGTGCATTTCTGGACCAGGAGTTTGGAGAGGAAGTCTCTACTGCATCGTTGCATATCGGAGGCACGGGCATCGAAGGTGGCATAACCAAACATCATAACTGGAGTATTCGGACTTATGAAAAAGCACTTATTAAAAATTCTATAATTAATCTACGCCGCCATGAATCCCTTTTTTAGAAGTCCCACATTACGCCAGTATATGCATCATATACATACGCCAGGTATTTCCCCCTACTAAAAACATCGACAAATCTACAGTTTCAGCTGAAATCTAGGATTCGTCCGGATCCTTTCACCGTATTTCCAGAATAGCCATGGGAGGGGACACATAGCCAAGGCCAGGAAGCCGAGGAGGCTGTTTCCCCAGCCTAGACCTAGGGCTTCGTACATGCTTCTGCCTGCTAGTGGGATCAGGGCGCCTATTAGAGAGCGTACTGCTGTGCTAGCTGCGGTGGCCGAGGCTTCGTGCAGTGGGTGTGCGTCTATGAAATATGTTGCTATGCACATCTATAAACAATCAGTATTAGCAATCCAGATCATGAAAGAAAAGGAAGGCATAAACCCTACCATCAAAATATTAACACCCAGCCCAATAATACAAGTACCCAAAATCGGCACAATCCAATGCGTCCTACTCTGCGCAGCCCACCCATACCAAAACAGTCCAATCGGAATCGCAAAACAAGCTGGTATCAATGGTGGGAGTCGATACTCGGGTTTATATCCTCCGCCATTCGCGGCAAGTTTTTTTAACAGGCGGTCGGATACTATGCCACCTATTACTAGACCGGAGAGGGAACCTATGCCCATTCCCAGGTAGGTGAGTCCGATTGTGCCTGTGGAGAAGTGGTATTGAAAGCGGAAGACGAGCGGGAAGGTGGTGAAGAGGAGGTACATGTAACCGTAGACTATACCTTGGTATAAAGATAGGATTGAGACGATGGGGGAGAGGAATAATAAGCGCAAAGGACGGATTATAGAACGTGCGAAGACGTGGGATGCTTTGCGGTCGACGTTTAATGCTGTGCGGAGATTTGGGTTTCCGGTTTCTTTTCGGAGATGCAGGACTTTGCGATCGAGCAGGGTTGGGGGGTAGGTTTCTTCTTGGAATATGAAGGAGGCGATGGCGCCTGCGCCGGAAGCTATGGAGAGTACCCAGCATATCCAGCGCCAGCCTATGCTTTGGCCTAGGTAGCCTCCTGCGATGGGTCCTAGGATGGGTCCGAGAAGGGGTCCGAGACTCCAGATGGCGATTACTTTACCCCGGTTTAGGGGTTTGATCAGGTCGCCGAAGGTTCCTGCGCCGATGGTGATGGGACACCCGCCGAATGTGCCGGCTAGGAAGCGGAATACGATTAGAGCGGACAGGTTGGGGGATACGGCAGTCGCGATGTTGAAAACTGTGAATAGCACGTTGCAGACTAAGTACACGGGTAATCGACCATAGAGTTCGGAAAGAGGGCCTAGGAATAGGGGGCCGAAAAAGTAGCCTAGGACCCAGACTGAGACTACGAATGAGGCGAGGAGCGAGTTGGAGGAGTCGTAGGTTTGCATTACTTGTTCGATTGCTGGGGCGAACATTGTTGATCCGAGGGGTCTTGGAGGGGGGTTAGCTTTGTGGCTTATACAAAGTAATTTGTATGAGGTAGACTAACGTGAGGAATGTGCAATAGCAAATAACTATGATGTTTTTTGCTTTTCTCGAATTCGCCCAGTTCATAGGCTTCTTTGGATCATCGTCGCCATCCCATCCTACTAGGTCGTCTGTCGGCGCACCTTCCTCGATATCGCCCGCCGGCAACCCCATTTCCTTTTCCAGCTCTTTTGTTGATGGCTGCGCTCCCTTGGATTCGACATCCTGCTCTTTCTGCTGTGATGCGTTTGATTCTGCTGGACCGGATTGTGCTTCTAATTCTTTGTCGTTCTTGACATCTTCGGATGGTCGGCTTTCATTTACTTCCGATGGTGTACTAGTCCCGTTGGTATCCATAGCCGTGTTATTGTTACCTGCCATGATGGATGGTAAATATGCAGTGGAACAATAAATATCAGATGAGCCCAAAAGACGCCTTTAATGCTAAGATTCGGCGAGAGGAAATTAAAGCAGGAAAAAAAAGGATGATAGAGAGGCAAGGAATTGCAGATGCGGAATTGGATCAAACGCCGATGGACCAAGCCCGATTCCTTTCCCCTCACGGCAAAGTTGGTAGTTCGCTTCGCGAGTCGTTCGCACGCGCACGAGTAAGGAAGGTCCTTTTAGCTAGTTGCGCAATTGTAGGCTTTTACAGCACTCCTTTGGCCAAGTTTGTGAATATTTTAACATTGCAAAATGGCAGACGACGTATTATATACGACATGGAACAAAGACTGTTCATGGGATCAGACTAGTGAGCAACAGAGTGCTTGTGCGAAAGGGAAGGGAGTTGACGTCGATCGCAGGCTGATTGGACAAGAAGTTTGTCGAGAAGAGTCTGAATGAGTCTTGAGAAGCTAAGCGAGGAGGAACCTCGGCTTGGAATCTAAGGCATCCTAGTCATTTCTGTCCTGCCTTTTGCCGTTCCCCCCAAAAAGCTTTGGAGCATAAGAGCAAAGAGCTATGAGATTTACTCACTTGCTCTGAAATATCCAAGAGATGCCCAACACTTTTATTGTAGAGTATATTTGGTCTGACGGTGAAGAATTCTTGCCGCCAACATAGTGTTATATCCCCATCATTCATTTCAAACATTCGACACAACAACCAGTTGCGCTGGCATGATATCAATTTTCAATCCATACCGGTCATCTCGTTGTCTTGGTTTCCCATGCCGAACTCCGAACTCCATAACTACGGGATACACTCTTGGTGTTCAATCAAGGCAACTGGAGGTGTTCTGATGGCGACTTGTCAGCCAGCCACGACCACTTCGGATGCGTTCCGGGGGTGGGCCGGACCCTGAAAAATACCACAGCAAATCCTTCTCTGCTTGCACGATCAAAGCCAAAAAGCTTGAGTCGACGACCGACGAGCTGCTCGACCGTTGAAAAGGCAAGTTTCCGGGCAATCTTGCAAGCCCCTTCAGCATTCAGCAGGCTTTTGGAAAGGCCCGGTCTGCGAGCGGGCTGCGAACTGCGAACTTGGGAGCCCCTGACTCGTATTCAGGCGCTGGGCACCAACGAAGGCTCACGGACAGATCTGCGACGTCTGCACCTCAACGTCTCCTCCTCGGAACACGCGCTCGCATTCGCTTTCTCATGAACACCTCCCCAAACTCCGGCGGTGGTTCGTTCGGTTCTTCCGCGGCGGAGGCGTGATTTCTCAAATACTTGGAATCCTATCCTCAAATGCCACGACTTGGGCATAAGAAGTCTCGCAACGGATGCCGGCAGTGCAAAGCCAGACATGTAAAGGTTCGATGGCCAGGAACCCCCGCGTATCAGAATCCGTTCGCTACCGGTTTAGCGGACGAACTTCAGTGCTGACTGTGATCCCATGAACAGTGCGATGAGCAGAAACCGTGCTCAAACTGCGCCAGGCATGGCGTCCAGTGTAGTTTGATCACCGGCGAGTCGAGTGCGTCGCCGACGACAACCATCAAACGCGAGTCAAGCGCTGCCTCGAAGAACCGAGTATCAAAACCGTTAGCGGAACGCCCAAGAAAGGTATCTTCAATAAACATTCACCGAAACATGCAGACCCAACTGACAGCATAGCAATCTGGCCAAGCACCGCCAGCATCATTACCCATCGACTATGTCTTGAACCCATCTCCTGCTCCAACGGGGGCAACTTCTGAGAGCGACTCACCTCATTCACTGGCAGACCCATTTCCTTATCTGACCAAGTTTGTAAACAAAAGCGAAGCTACGCAGCCAAATTACTGGGTGCGCGACCTCGAGCTCATGTCAGTTTCAATATCTCCATCATAGTTCCATATACATCTAACATCCATCTTAGGCACCATTGGACTATAGACGCGTATACTACAATCACCGTAAGAAATGACATCTTGGATATGTGGCGGGTGACAGCGCCAAAACAAGCCGTGTCCCATCAATTCCTCATGCATGAGATACTGGCCTTTTCAGCATTACATCTGGCCTACCTTCACCCTGATCAGCGAAAATCCTTCTACGCCCTTGGCATTCACCATCAAGACCTAGCTATTCGAGCGATGAGAAAGTACTTGCGGAGTCTGAGCCCGGACAATGCCAGTGCACTATTTGCAACTTCTACATTGGTTACCCTTAGTGTCTTTGCATCAGTTGGCTTCGACTCTCTTAACAACGCAACCAGTGCCCGATCTCCGATAGACGACCTCATCGACATATTTGCTCTACAACAAGGAATATATAGTATTCTACCATCGAGTGCGGGCATCGTGCTTGAGGGCCCATTTGCACCTCTCCTCAAAGATCCGGTCATCGAGGTCCCGGCACAGCCCGTCCTGGGAGAGATGCACAGCCAGCTCCCCTCTCTTATTTCTTTCATAGAGAGGCAGAATCTGCGCGAGGAGTTCATAGGAGAGCTGCGCCAACTCATATCGTCTTTTGGAGATGTCCTCGAGCATGCTATGGCCTCTTATTCGGACAATCGAGAACTCCGCTTTTTATTCTACTGGCCGGTCAGACTCACGTCCAACTTTGTCGAGTCCCTTCGACAGCGACATCCGGCTCCCTTATCGGTTGTTGCTCTATATGCCGTCGCCCTTCGTGCCGCAGAGCCATACTACTGGTTTATGAACGGATGGGCCGAGCGGGTGATGGGCGCAATATCAGAAGCTATTGATCCAAACTGGCAGCCGGCGATACAATGGGCATGGGAATTTGTGATGAAGGCAAACCGACTTCCTTTTGAGGGCACTGCAAGACTGGTACAATCGCGACAGGCAAATGCCAGGTCAGTGGCTATCAATCTCGAGAACAGTGCTGCTGGAAGTGTTCATTAAGCTTGCGTGCCCCTTGCGCCGGATGCATGAAATTCCGTGCAGCACTTGTATATGTACATTTCAGGAACAAGAGAAGTGGAGTGTGGCATTTTGCAAGAATTGCAGAAGATTGATCCAGGCTTCGAGCCTCATCTGCGGGTGCGGTGGGGAGTTTGTATGATTGATTGCGGCACAGCACAGTCAGAGCACGCAGTATGGTTTCACAGCGGCCGTCTTTACATGCAGTACATGCAGTAGGTATTGTAGACGAACCGGAGCGACCGCCCCCTTGCTTCAGTAGAATACCCCCGTGCCAATCATTTCACCTCGCAAGTAGGGTAAAATATTGGATGAGCAGTCACATGTTCGTTTGCCTTCTTTTTCCTGTACGTTTGCCTCGTCGCGCTGTGCTGTGCTGTCCTGTCCTGTCAATCTAGTCTGCGAACTCCTCTCCTCTCCTCATCCGCCACCATCGATCGGACCTAGACTCTGGCCCGCCGGGGTAAGGAGGGTAGGATGGGGTAATGCATAGTCCTTCATCGACAACACCAGTCCTCCCACACCACGAATCCGCCCTTACCTGCTCAGCTCACGCACATCACACAGAGCCACCATCCATCCCAGCGTCAGCATCTACTTCCCCATTGAGCCTTCCCACCCTAGACACCGTAAACAAACTCAGTCGTCCCCTCCCCGCACCACTCCAAGAAACCGACCGAAAACGAAAAGGATCCGGTAAGGCACACCCAGCCTCGCTCACCCCATCCATGCCCATCCATGCAGCGAATCCCAATCCGCACCCAACCCAATCCAAATAGCCGCAGCGGCAAGCCCAAAGACGGCAATGCTCCAACCACACCCACACCCACACCCACCACATCGCACCCCTCGTTCACAGCCTCTCGTCCTTCAATCTGCCCCCCTGTTGTGTTTTCAAAACCGCTCTACGCATACGTTGACGTGCATCTACACATCCCATCTTTCTGGCTGGTCGCAGGCTGGTCGCCGAAATCGAACTGTGGTGGAGGCTGGTAAAGCGCTAATATGCATCACATACTCAGATTAACGCCCACACCATACATACATACATACATACTGTATGTATCTAAGTACATGGCATGGCATGGCATTGCGTCGAACGTCCTTCAAGAACGCAGCTCACACCACAGAGAAGCATAGCGAAGCGAATTGAAGCAACATGAACGCATAACATGCAAACCGAAGAAACTCACCGGGAAAAAAGAAGAAATGGAGATGCCGAACGAGCGAGGAAGAATGATGGCATCGAGCTGCAGCATACGCGTATGTGAGTGAGTGAATAAGCGCCCAATCGGTAGCTTCCTCGTGGTAGCGAATTGTCGTCAACAAAGTCCATATACAACAGCGCATATATTCGTAGACTTCAGCTACCAGGATTCGATGCTGAGCCAGGAAGATCGGCAGAAAACCGTCATTATGCTTGGTTAGCTTATCGTGGCGTTGGTTCATCGAATTTGAGGTCGACGTGACAGAATATATGTTTCTTGAGATGTGGTTTACTATGAGAGGCTGGAACGTCTATGTATGACGTTATTCCATCCCAGCTATCCCATCCTTGTAACCAGCCATTCGATTCATTCTCTCATCGCGTGCGTGGAAACTTCCTCACGATGCGCTGCGCTTGACTAGCAAGCAAGCAAAATAACCACAAACAAACCACCTAAGGTCCATACACATACCTACCTACCTTCTAACCACTCCCTTCAAAGGCTATCCCGCAACAACACAACGCAGCGCACCCGTACAGAACAAAAACCTACGCGTCTACTGTTGTGGCGACCCGTTGCCCTTCCTTGTCCTTCCCGTTCATGCCGTGCACCCAGAACGTACATACGTAGATATCTAGCGGGGTAACCGTATGCGACATCCACACATCCACACATCTGCACACCTGCAAGCAAGCTTTTATCATCCCTCCCGAGAACAAGGGGGGAGAACGATGGTTTTTTAAAGGAAAGTAGGGAGGCGGGGAGTGAAAGATTACGGACAGGGGGTCTGTAATGTATGCGATGTAGTGTAATGTATAGTATACCATGGGAGAGGCTAAGGAAGGAAGGGGCAGCAACAGCAGCATAGTACTGTTTCGGCGGTGACGAGGGGATGGTGTACGGAGCTAGCGTAGGGTTTTGTGCTGTTGTGTTAGTGGGCTAGTGGTTTAATGGATAGGGAAAGGGAAAGGGGGGGCTCGGGGGGATTTTTGTGGAGTGTGGGACAGGTGAGGGGAGGGCGTCTTTTGTGTTATGTTGGATTTGTGGTGGGTGTGAGACTTCAACGAATCAATCGAAAAAAAAGGGGGTTATGTGTAGACATTGGCGATGTGAGGTTAGTTAGTGTGCCAGCAAGCGGTATCAAATTCGAGTAGGAGCTGTCGGTCGGGGGAGCGAGATTCACAAAGACTTCAACAACATTGCGAATTCCCTATTCATTTGAAAGCGCATGCATGCAAAACAAAGGTCCAATGTTTCTAAATCCCCATCATCTTCCCCTTTCTTTCCTTCCTGACCGATATATAGATAAAAAAAAGAATGTGTGGTATCAAAGCCTATCCTATCCCATCCCATCCTTGCTATGCCCAAACAAACAAATTCCCAACAAAAAGCTCAGAAAACAAAAAAAAACAAAAAACAGAGAACTAAAACTTTGAATATCAATATATATACTCATAATTCAATCATAAATGCGGGTAACGTGTTAGATAGATAGATGAATGGATTGAGGGAGGGAAGGGGGGGGAGGGTAGCAAAAAAACACTAAAAACTAGTCATAAGAATAGGCGGGTAGGGGGTAGGGTAGGAAGTAGGGTAGGGTGTGTGAAGATTAGAAAACAACAATCTCCGAAGAGGGATAGAAGGTAGGATGACGGGGTAATTAAAAAAAAAATGGGCATCTGAAAAAAAACACATAATGTGAGGGAAAGCCAATGAGGCCCCGTACATTTTTAATCCTTTTGTTTTTTTTCTCTCTCTTTCATCAATTCGATTTGGAAGTGTGCAATCCTTGCTTTTATTTTGCCTTTTACTGGGATAGTGGTCTGCGCGGTCCCTCATCTGGCGTCTGCCAGGCGCGGATTTCTTCTGGTGTCGGCTCTGAAACAGCCGTCGTGTCGCTATGGATTGTGGTGTCGCTCAGGCCTCGGGCGTGGGATGGGCGTCTTTCTAGATCTGGTTGAGATTGGGACTTGGTGCCTGAGCCTTCTGGTTGAGATGCTGGGTTCGAGGGTTCGGGTTGTGGCGGCGAGGTTGAGTCTTCTGCTTGCGGTTCGGGCTCTGCGGTTGATACTGTTTCTGATTGTGCGGGCGTCTGCGCTTCGGATCTGGCGATGACTTCGCTGATGTTTGTGGGAAGGGCGATATCGCTGGGTCCGCGGCTGTGTGCAGCACTGGTTGTGTTGCTGCCTCGGGCTGGTTCGAAGTGTTGACCGTCGATTGTGAAGCCGCCATCATCGCCTGGAAGTTCTGCAATGGCTGCGGGTGTGCCGGGGCTGACGCCTTGAGAGGAACTGCGTGTTGCTCCGCGTCTGCGAACTTTGAAGTAGTCGCTGGCACCTTCGCTTCGAGGGGTCTGGGATGATAGGCCCGTGACGCTCTCAGGGGGTGGGCTGTATAGTTCTGCTGGAGGGCTTTCCATTTCACTGATTGTTGGGAAGGGCACGACGTCCTTGTGTTCACGATCGTAATAGCCGCTTGTGGAAGTCTTCCTTGATCCTGGACCTTCAGAGCTGAGTTCCGATATGCGGCGATGCTTGACTTGGTCTCCCGCCTGTGTTGTGTCGACATCAGATCCCTTCTCTTCCATCTCTTTACGCTCTCGCTGCATACGTCTCCGTCTCCAGAGCAGAAACAACCCAACACCAAAGATACTGAGGCCTACAATCACGCCAACAACTATACCGGCAATTGCACCAGATGCCAGACCAGAACCAGAGGACGTGTCGGAATCGTCCGTAGGAAGAACTAAGTTCTTCGAGTGAATGGTAACGATGTTCTCCTTGGGCATAGGGTCCGAGAAGACGGCTTGCGCTATGGTGAAATTTGCTCGTTCATGATCCACGATGAGGTACGCTTCCTGAAGAAATGTTCTCCCCAGGACAAATATTCCATCATCTGATTTCCTGATCGGAAAGTATCTTGTGGATTCACTAACGAAKGGGGCGSGAGCCTCTAGGTTGAAGGCGTCATAAGGAAATTCGATGTTGACGAGGTCGTTGGCGCCATTGTTCGGCCCTTTACCAATCACAAACTTGATTACCTTATTTTCATCTAAGTTTCTCTGGTGCGCCGTGTCACCTATGGTGTATAACATCTTCTTTTCGTCGTAATCCAGTCGAAACCTCTCCTTGAAGTTGTCACACACATGTTCTGGGAGGTAGAGGTATGGAAATGTTGAATCAAGGACGGCGGTGAAGCCAGTGTTGGTCAGGGTGGCAGGAGCGGTCGACTCCGACTCAACCGCAATGGATTGAACCCCAAGGATCAAGCTGTGATTAGAGCCTCGCCCCATCTCGATCTCGAGCTGTTTCTCTTCCGAGAATCGGGACTGATCATAGCCCCCAATGATGGCCTTCCCAAATACGCCCCCATTATTTTCTTGACGATGTCAACATGTTTCGATAGAGCAAGCAATCGGATAAAACTCACTATAACTAGCACCAGCAGTATAGCTATACGATATACTCGGTATTGTCCCAGTTCTGTTGAAAGCTACAATGAATGAATCTGCATGGGCACCAGCGCCAGCATCAACAGGATTGTGCTCCAGGCCAAATGAACCCAAATAGTAGATTTTGTCACCCGCGTATGCGGCAACAAGTTGCTCTCCAATAGGTGAGCTCCCTTCCGCGGCTTTGCCTAGGCCAACGTTTGCGGTTCCAAAGCTTGCATTTGTGTTGTCAGTCGTCCAATATGGCGGGGGGAGCTCATAATTCCCGAAAAATTCAAACTTGTTTTTATCGAATCCTCGGGAGGGGCTGTTGTTGAAGGGCTCAACGCCACGACTTCGCGCGCAGTCTTCGTCGCACTGGGATTCCTCCAGAGGAACTCGAGCAAAGGACAAAGAAGTCGATAGAAGGACGCGGAAGTTCTGTCCACGGACGTCTTCCGAGTTGTCGCCAATGTTGATGTAGAAGCTGGACCATCTCCCATCATCACCATCCCATTGTTCCGTTATTGGGATGACCTTTGGGGTGGGAAGAATGGTTAAATTCGCACTTTCAGCACGGGATTCGAGGGTCATGATAGTGATCTGAGCATGTCGGATTTAGTAGAGGATGTTGGATCAAGAGGGCGGACACAAGGCGAGCGACAGAGGGTGATGAACCAGTTCCGAGGAGACAGTAGTCAGAGAAACCACGGAGCACCCAGCCTTGTGAGGGTATGAAGTCAGCTTGGGCTGGGGGGCTCAGGAAATCCTCGGTTCATGCAGTCGTCGTGTCAGTCATGCCACGCCACAGCGTACACGGTCCTGGTGGTAATACGGGCCCAAAATGTGCGAAGAAGAGGAGCTTTGGCACCAAGCAGGCTGTTTCCTTACTTTTTCACCATCGGGGCGTGGCACGGGTTGTTGTACTGGGCGACCAGACGCATCAGCGGAACGGCAGTTCAATGGCTAGAATATAACTCAGCCGGCGAGGTTGTGCAGGCCCAGCAAAAGGTGGTGGCATTCTAATTGGGGGATAATTGGGGCACATAGGGCTCGAGGGTTGGCATCGGTATCGTCGGGGAGGGAGCTGCAGCAAAGTGCAGCAAAGTGCAGCGAGATGCATCCTTCGTACGTTGTCGAACGCCATGATTCACCGCCCGTGGCTTCGGCCCACCAATGCACCACCATTCAGGGATGTTGTTTTTATACCGCAACCAGGTATAGCCCCGGCCTTACTCAGCGCTGTCTCTGCCAATGTCCGCTAATAGCTGCATTTTCTTTTCTGAATCATAGCCCACGTGCGGCGGTGGTAACTTATCGTTAATTATCTGCTAGGAGCAGTGAGCAGTCACTCTCCACGTCAAACTCTATCAGGGGTATTGCTTTTGTGCCACGCCACGCCTCGCCGTAATATTTCTCCACAACAAGACCTTCTCCACCACAGCCCGATCCAGAATGTTTTCTTTTTCCCTTTGGATCGGCCCGCTGCCTCGTCCGGGAGTGGGAGTGGTTGTGGTCATGGTCGTGGACTCGTGGTCACCTTAGCCATCCATTCATCCTCCCCACTCTTTGGCCCCCAGGGATGCAATGCATGCTCGGCGCTGCCCACCACCTCCTTCTGCCCTGGGGATCCCGTACCGCCCATCGTCCATCCCTCGTCGCCCATCGATGACCGGCTGCATTTTCTAGCTTGTATAGGGCACCTGCTAGCTAGATCCGGGTGTTGCATTCATCCATGTAAGCATCCTCCTTGGCTAGTTGACGCCCTGGTGGGATCTCTAGGCCAGACCCAACGGCTATCCAGTATTCGACGTCCCTCCAGGCAAAGCCGAAGTGGCACTCGATGCTACGCCGTATTCCGGACCTGTTCCGGGCACCTCTTGGGCCCTATCCAGTTGCCTCTCACGTTATCCCCATAGTATTGCCTGGCCCATTTTCCTTTTACCGGACATGCATCTTCTCCAATCAAGCCTAGTGAGGCTGCAAACTCACTCATGCAAGCGCCGCCACCTTCGTCGTCGAGTGGAGTAGCTCAACGGGACGCAGCTCCAAGGGTCGTTGTGCTCAACCTCTGCATAGTCTCTTCCCGGGGGTCTGTTCTCATGTTTACCTTGTCCTGGTAATCAGGATTCATCGGCGAGAGCTTGTCTAGCCCAGCCGCGCCAGCTCAGAAATATGCTACCCGGTTCTGCAGCCTGCCCTCGAGCTATATTATAGTCTTGCGTGCTGCTGCTGCAACATCTTACGCTGTCTCTGCTCAATTGCGAATCCTTCGACTATCGTTCCGCCGTGTGGTAAGTACCTAACCAATCTTCTTCTCTTGGCTTGTGTGACATGGTACCGATGCTCCCACCGATGCTCCCGTACTCTTGTTGAGTTGCATCATGACCTACATTGTACTCTCTCGTTAATTCCCTGCTTCGGTCGAGTAGGATTTCGACTTGGTTTCTGACTTCTTCCAGCTTCAACGCTTGGCCCTATCAATAGCCGGCGTACGGTTCTGTCGTTATCAAAATGCGTAGCCTTTTGGCTCTCGTGGCTTTGGCCGGCTCAGCCATTGCTCAAAGTGAATCTGTTGAAAAGCTCGACTATCCAGTCTCGAGTACTTCTGCAGAAGCTTCAACCTATCCCGAAGTTACTCTCGAACCTTCGTCCACCGAAGCTCCTGAACCGTCATACTCGGAATACCCCGTAGTGACCCCCGAGCCATCTTCACCTTCGTACGAAGAAGAGCCTTGCGAGCCTTGCGAGTCTTCATATTCCGAATACCCCGTATCATCGCCCTCATACAGTGAATATCCGGTCTCTTCACCTTCTTATAGTGAATACCCGATTTCTTCGCCTTCATACACTGATTATTATCCTGAACCATCTTCCACTCCAGAGCATGGCTACCCAACCTGCCATGCGCAAACCGTTACAAAGACAAAGACTGAGGTCGAAGTTACCACAAAGACTCATTATGGTACAACAACATTGTGGAAGACCACCATAGTGTACAATACAACAACAAAGGTTCAAGCTACCAATTCAATTCTTTTTCTCAGAAGACTAACCTCTACAGACGGACACTACAACTCAGACCGATACAACGACAGAGGTACGTTCATCTCTTCCGGATTCTATTCAGGAATCTAATCGTGATAGACCGAGACCGAGACCGAGACCGAGATAGAGTGGAGTACAACGACAACGACAGATGTGCGTTCAATTCTTTTACATATCATTCGAGAATCTAATCATCATAGACAACCACCGAGACTGAGACAGAAACAGAGACAACTACAGATTGGGAGACTACTGTAAGTGATATAAGATTCTCAAGATTGTATTGGTTGAATGCAAGGATACCCTGCAAGATCCGTTTCGGACTTCGGTACTTCCAGACCACGCATACATTGTGAACGGACTGGCACATGCTCAACTATATCTATCATTTGGCTTATCAAAATTTGGGCCTAACTTTTCTTAGGTTGTCCCTACTACTATTGAGGAGACTATCACAAATGAAATCACAACAATTTTCACCACCGAAAGGACGACGACGAGCATTAGCACTGCCCTCACTACCTTTACCTCGTTGATTACATCGTACATCACCTCGATCATAACAGGTATGCGTCAATCCTTAGGCTTCTCTTAAGAAAACACTAAGTATAGATAGAACCCGGCACAACATACACAACCTTCATAACTAATATCCTTACAACCACATTCACGGCCACTACTGGTATTCCGATTACAATAATCGAGAGCGTGCCGTATACAGTCACCTCCATCAGGACAGCTCCTGGCCCAACCTACACAATTCCTGGTCCAACAGAGACGGTCCCTGGTCCAACAGAAACGGTTCCAGGCCCCACACAGACTGTTCCCGGCCCTACGCAGACTGTTCCTGGTCCTACTCAGACTGAGTTTATAACTCAAACAGTCACGACTACCAGTGTCAGTACTATTGTATCAACTTTGACTCTACCTCCACAGACCATCACGACTGTTATCACCGAACCAGGCACGACCGAGACTATTACAACTCAACTTCCCGCCACCACCATTTTGACAACCCTTTTCTCGACCATCACATTTACTACCACGTCCGTGCAGACCCAGCTCGTCCCCACCACGGTGGACAGAACCGTAACGGCAACTCTTGTGCCGTCATCTTCGGAGCAATCATCGAGCCCACCACCATCCGGCACGTGTCCTTCCAACACCTGCCAGATCGATGTCACAGCCACGAGGCTAGCTTACCCCGGCACAGTTATTACCGCCACAAGCACTTTTCCCGTTACCAGCATCGATGTGTACCTCGACAGCAATGGCCAACCAACACGCTCTGACACAACGATCAGGCCGATTCCCACACAAACCCAAGTTATAACTTGGGAATATTCGGGTGTACCCTTGACCTACCCGACAATATATGCTGCGTATAGTGATTTCAGCCATTTTGAAATTGAACCTGTAGCTACTGGATGCGTAGAGACGGAGCTCAGTTTGACTCTACCAGCTACCGCCAACCCAGCGTCCCTGATCGTAGTCGAGTCCGACATTCCTAATCCAAGTCTCGTTCCTCCTGTGATTGTGGACTATCTCAATGGGCTGTCCACTGTTGTCGAACAACTTGGTACTACAATTGGACCTGGAGCTTGCGACCCTGTTCTTGGCCCTACTAATACCGAAGGTGTAACAAGCATACCAATTGCAACCACTCTCACCTCTATTGAAGGAGATCTTGTTACACCGACAATTGTAACTCATGCAGAAGTAGACCTTCCACCTACTACTTCCAGTGCGGAACCGCCGCCACCGCCATCTTCAAGGAGCACCTCAAGTAATACCCCTATTCCTTCTTCCAGTGCGACTCCAGTCCCGAGCAGTAGTGAGGTTCCCTCGACTGCTAGTGTTCCAATTCCCACCAGTGCGCCATCTTCAAGCCGTGCTGCTGACAGTAGTTCTGAAGTCTCGATACCTCCAGCTCCATCGACTTCCGAAGAGACCCCATCATCTGTCTCTGTACCACCGCCAGAAACCTCGGAAATTCAACCCACTACGACAACACCGTTCGAAGGAACCACATCATCCACCTTCTCCCTGCCTCCAGAATTTACTGGCGCCGCAGCCCCCGTCAGACGACAAGTCAACTTCGGCGGAATCGAAGCCTGGATAATGGGAGCCGCGGGCATTGGCCTCGGCTGGATATAATAAGACGTAATAAAAAAGGGAGGAAGAGCGACGACTATTCATGACACTCCTTTAATGCCGTAATGTTTTAGAAGATTGTACGGATAATGTGCTAGGATTTAATGCACTATACCACCATCTAGGATAATTAATACGCAACTAATTTTTGGCTGTCCAAATTTTGGACCACATAACATAAGCCCTCCAACCATGATGATTGTGAGAAGCACCACTTCTAGTAACGTGCATAGTTCTGTTTGGGTTAGAACTTGGCCTTCCTCGCTTCGAGGCGAACAAGTAATAAAGTGCGCCGCAATCCTTCGATATAGTGTTCCTTAAAAGGATGAAAACAACGAGACCTCGAGCTACATACTTGATCCGGAAAGCCATCGAGCATAGACTACACAGCCACATCCTTAGCCCAACGGTCAGACAACGAACACCTTCCGATCAAGGCCCGTGAATACAAACCAAGCAATCTCACGGGCACTAACCCAAACGCCCCAAGCCCAACAACCCGTGCCGCAAGTGCCGAACCCACATACCTCTTATCACCCTTGAACCGTTCATTCAATAATTGGCTCCACCCATCGGCTCTCCACCACCCAAACGAGCGGGCACCGTTAACCCACGGCCCGGTTTCCAAAAAAGACTGTAAAAGCGAAGGGCAGCGGCCCGGAAACCACAGCCTTGGACCACAGCAACCTCTTGGCGTAAGAGAAGTTTATTTTGACGAGTCGAGTTGCTAAGCTGTCGACAGACTTTGCTCGCCTCGCTTGTAAATAGCCTCGCTTGTCAGGCTACGTAATTCCGGATTACATATCACCATTATAGATAATTGGGAAAGTATCTATTATAAGGCGGTGCGTATGAATATCGTATACAACGGCGTAGTGCGGCGTAGAGACATCCGTGTTTACGCATAGACTTGATATACCAGCCCCCCCGATTACAATCAAGATTCCATGACGTGACGTGACATGTGTTAATTGTTTTCTTTTGCAGCCTTCCTGCACGATCAGAATGTTAAGCGACCACTACGCTACCCATTTCCTAGAGCGGCACTTGGCATTTTTTCAGCCTGGTGTGCAATGTGTATCTATGACTCAAAAACAAAATCAACAATTGCTTTTTGGGACACGCGTATTGTGGTGTTGATTGTTGCACAACAGCTATAGTGTCCCTACGCTGCATTGCGGTGACGACGGCTGCATTTCAGAGCGAGGGCTGAATTAATGAGTGGGTCTCGCGGAGAAGCTGGAGTTTTTAGTAAAGGAGGAGGTATTAGTATTGCGTAATGGAAATTCCTTGATCATTGGTGCAGTTGGCTGTCCAATTTTGAGGCTGAAGCTCAGATCGGAAGGCCGGTGAAGATGTTGGTTTTCCCACTTCCTAACATTCAATAATAATAATAAGTGTTTAGATGTGACAGAAGGCAACTTAGTAGTGATTAATGGGTTCTCATTCTTGCTCTGTATGGATCAATCAATGCCCTTATACTACCATTTCAAACTCTTGGATTCTGTATTTCACTACGAATATACGGAGTACAGAGAATGAGGTGTGACATATATACCGCAACTTCCTGAAATACATCAAGGGAGATCGTTTGAACGGAAAGTGATGGACAAATTTTCTCTTGGTCGTCGCATGGCTAAACCATACTCAAGGAGGTCCGTGGCAACTGCGAATGCTTGTACAGTACCGTTGAGGACGCAGCTTGCTTGCCGCACCGATAGCATTGATTTACGTATGCTTCACGTTGACTTCGGCTGCTTTTAAGCGTATGACTATTTCAACGCCTTTCGAACATCTTCCCTGATGAACCCTATAGCAATATCAGTTCACATCTATGCCTAGCGCCGGATTTGCTTTCTGCTGCCTCATCATTAACCACGTTTTTGAATATTATTCCTTCTAGCTAAAATATAGTACCCTTGTGGGAATTGCTGCCAGATATGATACGAGGACCACTCGAAGCAGAGAAGCAGCGAAAACTGCTGCAAGAAAGAAATTTACTGGCCCGATGCAGAATATAGACTCGAGGTAACACGCAGCGGTGGCATGCTGGAGATGCGGCTTGGGATCATTGAGCCTCGGATATCAATAGGGTGATATCTAAACAATTCACATTCAAGGAACGATCACGAGACTATGCACGAGCCTAACCCCGTTAGCTGACGGCCAATTAGTGAGAATAACACACATATCATGCATGGTGGTAATTCATGAAGTTTGTAATATTCTTTGTTTTGAGAGTGAATATTCATTACTGGTTATCTATGTTCAATGTCTTTACAGTCTTTATTCATTGCATCATCATTTTATCCTTCCGCCTTCTAAGTATGCGCCAGAAAAACTTGTTTGAGAAGAATCAATAAGCCCGAAACAAAGCGAGCAAAACAGCGTGCTAAAGAAGAGAAAAGACCGTAGCTAGTGGATGAAGAGCGACTATACTCTCTGCTCCGGTGACGGTGAGATACCTCGCTCCAGAAGTTGTCCAAAGCCAACAAGGACTCAATATTCCGTATTTGTACACTTCTCTTCGAGGATGAGAATTCAAGGCCAAGGGTCACCATCTTGGGGACAAGTACCACAAACAAGCGGGCACTCAAATCCGCACTCGATATGTGAGCCCTAGTGCTCAAATTCCACAATCCTCGTCGAATGCGTACAAATATGGGGTTCAAGTCTTTGCAATTTTGTATCGCTTCTAGGTCTAAGGTACGTTGAGCGGTTGGTGAGGAGGGGCTCCGAAGTTTGCAAACTCAGCAGCATAGCAGTCGTAACTTGTTGTCGAAACGTTATTCCACTTAACATATCCGATGGGTCTATCTCCCTTGACCGAATATGAATGGCTGTCCGCTGGATTGTGGAGAGGCGGCGGTGCTGAAGTTGAGATCTGGCTGTTGCTGCACTTGTCGCCTTATCCTCTCCTGCTCTTCCTGCTTTTCCTGCTGGAGTCGAGCATAATATTTCTCAGCTATCTTCTTGAGCTTTTTGTTTTCCCTTTGCATCTTAATGGCATCCCACACTTTTTCCCAAGCGGGTCCTGCCTTCTGGGCTATTGCATCCGCTTCCGCGTTGTCGGTCGGAGCTGGGTTCCAAATCAGTTTTCCAGACATCTTATCCAAAGGCCCAGTGAAGAAATGTACTTCATCTGCCTCTCCTCCCCTAGGGAATCCGATTCCAATCATATCACTAAGGCAAAAGAACACCTGTCGTTGCTGTACCCACTGGAAAACTCTAAAAGCCTTCTCGTCTTCTAGTGCCCAGATCCCAGGGTATTTCTTGGAGATGTATGCAGACTTAGGGATAAGCTCATACCAATCTTTCTTTAACTCTGCCTTCGCTGCGTTGTGATCAAAATTAGGCATTCTCTTTGCTTGAGAATCCCGATGCGCTTCTGGCATTTTCCCCACCCAATTTTGGAAGAATGATGGCGGTTCAAAGTCGCGTTTGACATCGTAATCGATCCATGATGACAAACCAATCTCTTCGACTCCAGAAAATAGAACTTCAAGGGTCGGGATTGGAATTGGCGCGTGCTGATCGAAGTCCTCTTCCACAGACAACTCAGAAAAGATCTCTTTGGACTTTTTAGAGAGCAATTGTCGGAAGAGATCGAGACGTTCTTTGTTGTTGAGTATGGCATTGCGATTCGGTTCGCCGTCGAGTACTACTTTGGCGATGCGGTTTATGTCCGACGCGAGGCTTGCAATAGCCTTTTCGATGCTTCCCAAGTTGTCAAAGCCAGGCCCAGCCTCAACTGCTTTAGCGTTGCTGGCCGCTCCTAAAGGCTCACGAGAAACGTCGATGGTGGGTCGCGGCGCTTCAACGGCAGGAGCATCAGCCTCTGGGAGGTTACCTTCCGCAGGGGTTTGGGGTGTCGCCCGGGAAGCTGTTTGCGCCGTTTGAGTCGACGCATCCTGATTCCTTCTGGGCCGCTCTTCGACTGGAGATCCAGCATGCGGCTCGGATTTAGCGTGCCCTGTTTGAGTGGACGCATTTCTTTTGATGGGTTGGGATTGCTGCTCTGAACGGGTGGACAAAGACGAGTTTTCGGTTTTGGATTGGTGTTTACCACCAGGAGAAACCTTGGGACCCCCGAATGAGACATAATGAATCGGGGACGAAGGTATGTTCGGAAGGTCGAAGACGTCGGCAGGTTCGATGTGACTGACGAAGATGGCGACAACCAGCAAGAAGATGATGGTTGTGGGTACGGCAATCGAAATGTCCAGCAGCTCGCATACGCCGAACCAAAGACAGATGAGGGCGTAGAGATATGTGAGGGAGATGTGTTTGAATGTGGGTGTCGCTGCATCTGGCGCGAATGCAGACTCTCGTCCTGTGATCTGGCGACTGGGACGCATATCTCGCGGGAAGGTTGGCGGGAAGATCATGGCGACGAAGGCCTTCCACACGATCTCGGGGACGAAGAAAGGCATTTTTTGGTACGATTCAGGAAGGCTGTTGTATGGAGATCGAAGTATCGAAGTAGATGTCGGTGGTGAGGGTTGTCTTGACACGGATATAAAATTGTTGCCAAGTATAGCGGAGTGTAGTTTGAGAGGTTATATAGGCGAAGTGTTGAATGGCCTATCTCGTGCGAACTCGATAGGTTGATTGTGATATCACAACTGGAGTACGGTTGTACTGTACGAAGAAGTAGGTTGTATTGCTAATTCTTAGTTCTATCTACAAGGTAGGAGAGCTGAATATATACTAGGGATACAGGCCTGTGCGTAGGTATCACGTGCAGGCTGCGCCATTGATAGCCCGTGCGTGAATTGCTTTCACTGCCTGTATGGGATCACGTGCTCAGTGCGTACACGAAGGAAAGAGTTCTTGCTATGCTTTATAGAGCGAGACAAAATAGACTGTGTGGGTCTCGCGTAAATTTCCGGTTTGTGTTTGAACAACGGGCGTTGTGTATATATAGAAGTGAAAAAACAGAGTGAATGTATGCGCCAAACAATCACTGGATTGCCGTCAGAAGCCTGAAAGGGTCCTCACAATGGTATTTTGCAATTATGGAATCACCATATTATAATTGTGACTTCCCCGGGAAAGCAAAGAAGCAAACAATTCCAATTGCGCACTGTGCCGTGAGATGCTCTCAATTGAGACGCATTGGGCATGCTTGCAAGAGTCACACTCAAAATCCGTCATCAAAGACAAATGCAAACCTCCAGAGCAAGCCTGAGCCACCTGCAATGTCGTCTTCGCTGAAACCAGCCACCAACTAGATCCGCCCGCACAACCGCACTCACCGAGTTCCTGATGATTCCTACCACCCAAACATTCACACACCGCAAAGGGACCCAAGTCTGGAATTCAATGATATCCGGCATCACCCTCGCCAATATACGCCTAGCCATGACAACAGACAATAGCCTGGCTTTATATCTCATCAACTTCAACCAAAACCCTGCAGCGCCCTTAGATTAAGCAATCGTACTATCTCCATATGCTGATTAGCAATCTGCAAAACAACAAACACCAAAAACATATGAGGGAGCTTGTCAAACTATACAGATTGTCGAAGTAAGTGTTGAATCACAGTAAATGTTTTCCAATCCATCAAGCACGCATACCCACTACTCACTGTCCTTGCCGGAGGATATGCATTCTAGCTATGATTTTGGTAGGTTGAAAGGGGAGCATAGAGGAATTGTAAAGGGGCTGTGAAGAAGGAGCACCTCTCGTATGCCCAGAGTGAGAAGCGACGGAGAATTGTCAGGCGCGGTGTGTTAGGGTGGCGAGGAAGTTGGTGGGGAGCGTGTTGATTAGCAGGGATAAGCCTGGGTTGTTGGACAGGTTGGAAAACCCAACCCTGTTTAAGGAGCTTGTTTCATTGAACAAAGCACTAGATTTTCGAGAAGGATACTTTGAGACGGTGGTAATGAGAGGTTTCTGGAGGGCGGCCAATATATAGTTAAACAATAAAAGTACAGGATTATAATACCAGCGCCATTAACCTTTGCAGGCCCAAAAAACTATACACCGCGCTATGCATACACTCCTTCATCATTGAGTCTCCGATGATTTAGTCTTTTCCTTGTTCTTGCTCTCTTGCAGCTTCCGTCTCTGCTCATCCCTTTCCTGCACACCGGTGTTGATGTTGAAATGGGCACCACGAATAGCTTGATACCATTTCCCGGCAGTCATGTCCTTTACCGGATTCTGGAAAGGTCCTGTGACATCTGTCGTAAGTTCATCGGTATTTACTAATATAGGCTCGTGAGCGCGTAGTACGAAAACGATGCTGAAGCGATACCTCGGATCGTCCGAATTCGCGGCGTCGGATGTTGCGGGACCGTGCGGTTTGCCGTAGGATACAACTCTGTGACCACCGGCTGGATAGCGATAATTCGACAGACGCTCAAGTTGTCGCCCACACAAAAGCGTTGCGCATGGAGAATCATATGTCCTCTCGATATCGACGTATTGCTGCCCATTCCAAACCTCCAGTCCTGGCACTTTCCCAACCACCAAACTAAGTAACCCCAAATCCGCGTGCGGCTCGGCAACCACCTTCTCTTCCCAACCTTCGTACCTGAAAAGTCGTAGCATGGTCGCCGTCTTGTTCTCCTCATGCTCTCCGAACTCTTTGCACGGCCCCACAAACTTCCTCAGCGCTTCTCCCTCCTCGTCTGGCAACCCCAGCGATGAGTTGATGCGTCCAAGACATGAATCAAGGTAAGACCCGACTAAGTCCCAATATCGTTTTGCAGGCTCTTCCAGAATATCTGGAGTATATGCCTGGGTACGCAGAGTAATGAATTCCTTCTCCCCTGGGATTTTGGACCAGCCTTCCTCACTACCTAATCGCGTTTTCCATCGGGATTTTTCCTCATCGGGGAGATCGAAGAAGGCTGCACTGGCACCGAATAGATCCTCATACGCCTTTTGGAGTGGATGAAGGCTGGGTCCCATATTCTGGAGATCCTGTGATGGCGCGTCCTGCGGTAATGTGACTGTGGTCCATCCAAGCTGAGAAAGGACATGTTGATGGTCTGGTATCACCAAAGGCAATGGTGCATAGTTCAGCGGCGGTCTCGGATCCTGAGGTATATCCTGTGTTTTGGCCTGGCTCTTCTTTCGCTTCGACCGAAAACGGAATAGGAAGCTGGAA
The DNA here is from genome assembly GCA_001007845.1 of Nigrograna mackinnonii. Taxonomy (NCBI): domain Eukaryota; kingdom Fungi; phylum Ascomycota; class Dothideomycetes; order Pleosporales; family Nigrogranaceae; genus Nigrograna; species Nigrograna mackinnonii. The sequence continues at coordinate 342,684 of JGVQ01000397.1, forward strand.
ACGGAGAAGTGGCTCGACGTTGGTTTTGTTGGTGCTAGGGTCGCCATAGTGGAGTGCGATGTAAAGATGGCAAGGAGCAAAGCGGGTATAACGCCCTTTTATTCAAGATCGTGTCGTTCGAGGTTGGACTAGGGAAGCATTCCGCGAGAACGCCGAAGGGAATATGACGTCGCGTCGAGGGCACAGCCACAATTTTGCACAGCCTCCACTTAAATGCACAAGCTAACATTGGAAACAACCATCTTGATGTTCATTGATAATTGTTCAACACATACTCAGTTCCGGACATATTCAAACATAATCTTCGAGCTAGATATTACTACATGTACCTTGACAGACATTGCTTAAGGTGCCCAACCATTCAGGACCCAGGATAAGATAATTCATTACAATTCCACGCGAAACCTGCAGCGAATAATCTAGGCGCAGATGCTTTTATAGTTACCAGGGGGCCTAAATGTATGCATAGTATGAAATACGCCATGGATACCCTGCGAGTGCCATTTCATGAGCCGATGTTCACGCAGCAATTGAAATCTGAGAAGTTTAGTCATTCCCAGACGAGTGCAAGCTGGGAAATATTGAGTTATTCACTATAAAAGAACAAGTACACAATTCGGCTCCACCCACGCTTTTGTCCTTAAACAATAGCTTTTTAAGCCTATAAAGTTTGAAGTGAAATAGTTGTCTTGGAATTTATGCTTGAATAGTTCGACGAGAAAATTTGGGTATCTGTCGTAGCCCTTTTTCTTTAGTTTATTTTCTCATTTTTATTACATTCCATCTCACGCAATATGTATAAGCATAGAATTAAGCATTCTGTTGAAGTCTCATGAGGACATTCGGTCGTTCCTGGTTTGGGTGACTCAATTGTCTTGTGGCCTGAGCTTGAGGTTTGCTTAAGCAGAATCTACACCACAAAATCATTGATTCTTGTAGCGTCTCTGAGACAGGATCGCTTCTTGACGAGACATGTGCTGAAGTGCGCTGGACTTGTAGGGCGCATAAGGGCTAAGAGACTGCCTGTCATGTTTCCGATCCTTCTCCGTCACAAATTTCTACACCCTAAAGATCTCACTAGGGCCATCCCTCCGCAGCCATCCTCGGCCATCCCAAAGTTTCAGCGCGACCCCTTGCCTTTGTCGGGCAATATCTGCGCCTCTATAGTGCGCTCCAAACCCGGAGGAAAAGCAGTACATCCCTGAAATGTCTTCATAGCTACAAGCACGAACGTCGCTATGGTCTTCTCTTTCACCAAACCACAAGCGTCGTTCTGCAAAAATGTCTGCAAACTTGAGCTCTTCGACTTGAGAAGGGACTCTCATTCCGCAATCGCAATCAAAGAGGGCTTTGTAAACATTATCGCATCTTTCTCAAGATGCTTGCGAGGGCTATACAATGCAAGACTACAAAACAGTCCTAGCATTGGGTACATACATGGCAGAGTTACTCACACAGGGGTCTTTGACAATTCATTAATCATTGCAACATAGATCCAACGAACCTTAAACCCACGAATGCCTTTCTATCTTATGTCACGAGGGTAATCTGGAGAGAAAACTTTGAAAGAATTCTAGCCAGTCGTATTGTGTCAACACGTGACAGCTAGAATGCGACAGCAGTAGGGCAAATCATGGAGAAGAACTGAGTTAATTCTACCTAGGTGGCCATGGAGGCCTATATATATACATGATAGAGTAACTAGTGTCGAGCTAATAGAGCTCTGTGAAAGAAATGGTGAGGGCATTGAAGTCATGTGATATTTGGTGGATAAAGGAGCCGATAGGTGGCTGATATTGGCTGACATATTGTATTTTACGCTATGCCCAAGATGTAGCGTTCATTTGCCGTTTAGACTCGCCTACATACCACCTTCTCACGGAATGGTATCTTTGGAGAATTTATGCGCAGAATGGATGGTGATGTCGTTGATGCTTGCAGATGCTTGCAGATGCCTTCCTAAACGTTGCTTTCATTAAGAGGCAGTTCGATACCGCTTGTGTGCTTTCTTAAACCAGTCTAGTAAACTGGAGGGTATCATCGCATACACTCCAATTAAATAACACAAGCCAAGTCTTCCATGTCCCCCCAGAAAGAATCCGTTTTAATAACAGCTACCCCAAGCCTCCAATATACCTTTGAGAATTGCAGCTCCTCTCTAGAGGTTTCACCAACAACAAGAACGTAATTGAAGGTGCCGAGTACCATATTCTCCCCCCATGGCGTGGCAAGACACAGTTCGGGTTTAAAGCTTGTGACGAAGCCAACGTCTTCAATGTTCAGCATGTCCTCTCGGTCATAGCGGATCCAGCCGACAAGGTGAGAATATGAGTCTCTGATCTCGCAATTTGTATCTTCGCGAGTCTCGATCTTACAGTCCGGTAGAATTCGTGACAAATGAGCGACAAGCACAAAACGAGCGGCGTCAAGCGACCCTCCCGCAAGCGCCAATTCGAAACGTCTCCCCCGGGCTGGGTTGGACCCCGGAACGGTGACATACGCGATCTGTCCTGTGAGAGCCATCCAGGACCACGATGGCACCTTTTCATTCTCAATTATAGCTTTCATTCTCGATGTTCTCAAACGCTTCCATAGCAACGTCTTGCCAAACATACTACGTTTCGTTAGAACACCATAGACGCTTGGCGAGTTGTAGAATAATGCCAGTCTCAACTCTAGTCCAGTGATAGCCATCAGTCTGTCAGTGGGATTCGTAATCCCTAGGGCCGAGTATCTGGTATAGATACTTTCGAACAGCTGAAGTTTGCTTTCTGCAAGATAATTGGAGCTACTGAGTGGAAAGTCGGAGCTGGCTAAGGGATCCAAAGGACTATCAACCCAATCCGCTGTTTCACATCGTACACCAGAGCCGCACTCCCGGTACGTTTGTGAGTCAGTGAAGTGAAGAACTCGTCTTGATAAAGCCCGCTCCTGCAAGACCCATGCGCGCCTGTTTAGTTCACTCTCAACGACATCATGATGAAAGTCCTCGATAAAATTCCCCAATATCCACGGATAGCCTCTCGAATCCGAGATTTTCACAGACTTTGTGACTGCTCGATGTAGGAAATCCATCGTGGTAGTTTTTGGCTTCGCTAGCGTACAATACGCGCCGGTGAATATCTTCTCCATTAACGTAGATTCGTGTTTCCAATCGTTTTCATCGTTTTGAATGATGCATATCGCATCAGTCCAGATTGGCAAAAGGGATCCTCGCTTTGTAATATATGGAAGTGCTTCATGGAGATTCCGGTGGATCTGTGATACTTGATCATTGCAAATGAGCGGATACGTACGACTCAGATCTCCCCAGGTGTAAGACAGAGTATCATATGGGAATAAAATCAGATTTGATGACCCTTCTTGAGCGAACCTGACATTCTGAATTGTCCAAGTTACCCCAGACTTTTGAATCTCCGAGAACAACACGCGAATTTCTCCCGGTTTCAAAGGAGTGTACTGGAAGGTGGAGCCTTGCTCACATTGGATTTCCCCGCTTTGTTGTGGCATTGGGTGCATGTTTTCGGAATGCGACATTAGAACTCAACGATTTATAAAGATCGTATGATGTAGAAAGTTGTAAACTTTACCTCCAAGTCTGAGGCCGTGCAGGCAAGGCTCGTGGGGCTTACAAAACCGGGTTTCGTCGCCAAACTAGTCGCTTCGATTGAAATGATGCCAAGCGGTCCTGGCTAACTAGAGGGTAAATTGACCGCGAGTAAGTCAAGTTGAGAGAATATTGTTTGAAACGTCAATCGTGTTGCCCAGATTTATTCTCAAGTACTGAACATGAAGAGCGCACTTGATATCTTGTAGTAGATATGATTAGTATATTCCACAGCCAAATGATAAATGATTCTCTATCCTAGGGAATACCCACTGATATTGAATAACTTCCCAGGAGCTTAGTTGTCTTCCAGGCTTGATGGGTAGGCAATCATAATTTTAGAGCAGTTAACCACTTAGAATACAGTGTAGAGTTTGATTATGGGATTCTAGTATCAACGCCAATATATGACGCATTAGTCGCGTATCACAGGACATAGTGTCTTTCCTTTAGCAATGGTGTAGCCATAAGCATGGGGCCTCAGCACGTGGTCTTTCGACTACTTTATGTGTTACAGCGTACTCATATCCATTGATCTCTTATATCTAGTAGATCTTCTATGCGCCTTAACTCTGTCCTATTAACCTAGCACGTGACTACTCCTCAGCCTTGCATGCCATGTCTAGGATGGCCACGGAGTGACCCGGCCGAGAAGGACATCGAAGTTTCCTGGATATCCGTAATCTAAACCTGTGATCTTGAGCCTGGGTCCGAAAATGCATCAACTGAGACAATCACCAGGTCCGAGGGCCAAATACTTTGAGTTGCGCGTATTGACGCATAGGAAAGGCCTTTCGGAGTTGGCAGTGCAATCGCTTATGAAGGATTCTCACTTGGGCGGTGCCAGTTCCGCGCATCTTTGTATGAGAAAACCACCTAGAACATGATGTTATCACACCAGGTGACTTTCGGATTCTACGAGCTGAGGAATTCAGCAAGGTTATCGCCGCAGCTGATATCAGCCCAAAAAGATCTGGGGATATCTAGCTGCGCATACGATGTGGCACGTGGTAAGCTGCTTGGTTCGATGCGGTGAATGTCCGCTTTGTAACAATGCAGCGCACTACTACTAGTTCGGTAGAGTTCTAGCTCTACATAACTAGAGGTGGCGGCAGCCCCCGATAAGGATTTGGATTGTCACTGGCCAGCTAAGTCGGCTGAGTAGGATAGGTAGATTGCATGTCCCGCAGCGGGATCTAGCTCTAGTTCTCATTGGTAGTAAGCTAGAAGCAGGTTAAAGGCGTTTATGCAAACCCACGGAACGCTCGGTCCCCCTCATAGATCATTAGCGGTAACTACTAAAGGCAAGGGGAATGATTACTGTTATGGAAGGTCTCGCTGAGCCGTATCCTGCAGGTTGCCGCTACGGACCCATGCTAATCCCTAGTGGATCCATGGGCTCCCACTCTATTCCCTGAAGGTGAGTGGCTACTACCCCATGCTCTAGTAGAAACTTGCTCTATAATGGGTTTTTAGTAACCGACATATACTAATCTTTATATAATTTACTATTAGATGGGGCTGAAAACGCGGTCAAAATTGCTACTCTAGTTACAGCAGACACAATGCTTTAATTCTTACGTACAGAATTTCGACTCCCTCTATATGTGGCTGCTGATTTGTTTTTTCCCCTATATGTCCTCATTTGGGCGGTGCGCGCAGATTGCAGGTAAACGAGCTTATCAACCCGGGTGACTCGGGTTGTTTCGCCAGATCCGGCGCCTTTAGATTCAGCCTGGCTTGACAATGCATGTTATATCGCAGGTGATATATTGATATGCCTGAAACCAGTAGGCAATCAGAGTGCGCCAGCAGGCGCTGCGCGAAGAAGGCCTGCATGTGCAGCAGTAAGTACAGGAATAAGCAACAGCATTCTGGGGAGTATTAAGTCTTTTTATAGCAGCATGCTGGATTTAGGCCATTGTGGAGTTCGCCGATCCTAAGTTAAAAGTCTACCTCGCTCCGTAGCCCATCAAATCAGTACCCAACACACACCAGAAATCCATATCCTAGCCATTATGGTTGATTCATGGCCCATCCGGTGGCTTCGATGGAATGAGAGGTAATCACTAGACCATCAGCATATTAAAGGATAATCTGACCGTTGCTCGATATCAGCGTTTGGGATGAAAGGACTACTTTAACGAGTGAAGAAATCGGCAAGCAGGTAAGACTGGTCACATCTTTCAAACATCATAATCCCATATTAATTTACTTCCATGTCTAGCCTAGTGAACGTACCGGTGTTGAAGTCTAGTACGGTAGTCTACCATTGCTGCCTCTCTTAGCGCTTATGACTGCGTACAGTTTCTTGAAATTGCAAACAGATTCAGCATCTTTAAGCCGAGCTGAAAATCCTCCTTTGGAAAATTTGTCGAGAATCTTCCACATTCCAAAGTTTTTCTGGACAAACACGGCTCTTGAAGCTAACAGCTTCTTTGGAGGCCTAGAGGTATCTGTGAACGGTTCCTCTCAGACGGGTTACGGTATGTCTATGTGCTCGAGGTTTAACTAGCTCCCTACGCTAACAACAGCAGTGACATATTCACGCTTTCTCATAAAAACGATTCAAAGGGGGCAAAGTCATGGCAATCTAAGTTACGCATGGCAATATATAGCATTTGCAACGCTTTGGCACGCTCCTGACGTAGAATCTAACTCAGGCACGCAGATTCTATTCTGTTTAGTATCCCCAGGTATAGAGACCTTGATCGTGAATAGAATCAGAGAGTCAGACATGACCTGGGTATGCAAATGCCCATTTGCGATCTACGATGGTCTCATAAACGACGTAGTGACCAGCTTTGATGAAGCCCTATGGGGATTCCGCGCTCCTGTCAGAGATTACGAGAATGTAGTCAGCTCCGATCTTATCGTGGTCATCCAAAGTTGACATTGCGTTAGAATAGGATTATGGCGATGCAACGTCAAACCTCTGAGGCCATACAGAATCGCTATGTTGCCATGCATGAGATATTGCGACACATCACACACGAAAATGAGAACCTTGATGCGGCGGCAAGAACTCTAAGAGTGATGGCAGAAAGCCATGTCGAATACTGTCGAAGCTTAGGCTCGCTTGGCGACCGGCAAGTGCAGAATCAACTGCGATTCTATGCATCTTTCTTGAAAAACCTGCAACTTAGGGCATCTGCATTTGAGGAAAGGCTTCGGAATGAGATCCTTTTGGTGAATTGCTTGCCCTCGCTGGTTTGTATTCCAAAGCTGATCGGACCATAGGCATACCACCTTTCCGCTGCGAACAACAGTGACAACACAAAAAAAATACTTGGTGAAGCAAAGACAGACAGCGAAACATCCAATCAGATACTTAAGGAGTTACGCAATGATGGTAGAGAGCTGTCGAACCTAGTTGCAGTGGTAACGCTTCTATTTCTTCCAGGAACATTCTTTGCAGTAAGTTTCGTCTCTTATTAAAATGTCCAGTGCCAATTCACGCAGGGGTTCTTCGGCATGAACTTCTTCAATCTCAACGACGGGAAGTTAGTGAAATCCAGGGAGTTGTGGCTCTTCTTTGTCCCTACACTTCCGATCACAACTATCGCACTTGGAACGTGGTGGTTGATGGACCGTAAGAAGACGAAGAAGAGGAAGGCTGAAGAAGAGAAGACGAACGAAGCTGTGATGACCAATTCGCCGCCCGCGGCCCTCGAGCCTCCGGCGCAACCTCGGATACGGAGTGGGGTTATGTTCCCTCAATCACGTGACTTTGGTCATGTGGGCTCCGCCATGAGTAGATAGATGCCCGGGAGAACCTCAGGCCCGGAGCGGCCATACTTTGGCCCGCTCCTGAGTAGATAGGGCGGCTAGGAGGCTACTCCTACTCGCCACCTCAATGTATTCGTGAACACCTACCACCTGCTCGATATCATGTGACTAGCCCGTTACACTAGTAGAATATGTTAAATATTAAATACTAAATACTAAATAAAATTATAGACTAAAATTAGCTTTTTTTCTATATAGATTAATCTATAGTTATGTATATATAATTATAAGGAATACTTATAGCGTTCTAAAGCGTGTTTTCTATAGAGCGGGGTATTTATGCTGATGCCTAGTGCGACTCGTGCGGCTGGTGCGGCTAGTTAAGGCGAGGCTTACGTGATATTAGTGCACAATTTTTGCTCTTGTTATCAAGCTATGCTCATCCTCGCCTTTCCTTATAATGCTTAGACTACCACCTCTATACACCTTGCCGCCGTTCAAATTTCTTTCGCTTGTTTTAGAGACGAAAGGCGATGTCAGATGATAATCTCCACAGGGAGCAGATCATGGATGTTCCGTCCAGAGAAAACCAACCTATGCATGATACGCTCTACGATTACGTCCATCCCAAAATACACCATGCCATCAAGGCCCGCCGTTGGTCACGAATTTTGGTGAAAGGCTCTTACGATAGAAGCTATCCTGCTGAAAAGGCCAACACGGAAAAACAAAATAAGCTTTTCAACTGGCATCGGCCCACAGCCATAGAGATAGACGCTAACACTATACAACTAAATTGTTTCCCGGGAATCGACTACGTCCGGCACTACGCTAGTCTCGTATCTACATACCTTTCATTATCTGGAGAAGACCCCTCGATCGTCCGATGTTACCTCCCCACCGAGTCCGAGTGCATGGAACCAATCTACAAATCGAACCTTCGGGAGATGGGAATGGTGGATATCGTTATACTTGGCTACGTACATTATTTAAGACATTTTCAGAGTGGCCCGTGGCACGGAAGAGAAGGGAATGATGACAGTATGTTTGCATGGCAGATATTTAAGTCCCAAAGCGACCGCTCCGTGGCGCTGCTTGGGTGCATGCCCAGCTTCTGGGGAGATATATCTGGGCGTCTTGTGTCTGCTTTGCAGGAAATAAATCACGTGAAATGCGTATTGTACATTGGAAAAGCTGGGAGTTTAAGAGCCGAAGATCCTCCAAATGTACGTTTGGCCACTGGAGACCGTAGTTATGTTGAAGGCAATATGGTATGCTGGAACAACGCGCTAAAGGACGACTTTGCCTTGCATCCAAATGTATTTGAAGGAGACCACGTCACATCGAGTTCTCCACTCTGCCAGTCGTCAGCATGGGTTGAGCAATGGAAATCTAAATGCAGTTGGGTGGACTGTGAAGTCGGTTACATGGCTATAGCTTCAAACAAAGGCGATACAACATTTGGATACCTACACATCATATCAGACAATCTCGTGAAATTATATCCCTATAATCTCTGTAACGAGGATCTGGATGTTGTAAAAGAGGACAGACAGAGGCTATTGGCAGATGTGTGGTCGATTGTTGCGTCATTTTTAACTCGCCAGGGCGCTGCCTTCCGATAAGATACATGGGTATCAACCTAGCGTCCCTGCCTGTATTGCAACACACTCCTCGGGCCATAATAAGGGCCACAGCGCAAATTTTACGATTATGCGACAAGAGTATCGTGTGTCGTTTTGTCACCACTCTAACCTTCCTTGCTTGTACCGCAGGAGGCACGACCCACTTGACAGTTCGCCTTGGAAGAGCTTTGAGGAACGAACGAAGCTCGGGGAGGCGTGCAAGCTGAACACCTTTTACGTGGTTTCGGCGCGCAGGTTTCGAGCAGACGAACGAAACGCGAGAAAACCAGTTATGTAACAAGAAGACACGAAGGCACGAATTTAGTGATAGCACAGCATTCATGAGTAGATTATTAAAGCATAAAATAATTTCAGCTCGCCCCCTCTAGTAGGGAGCTATGTACACAACACTATAGTATCGAATATGTGATTCTCACAACACTCTAAAATTAGATAAGTAAGTTAAGGCTAGTTTACCTAAGTCTTATATAGACTAGTAAATAGGTTAGGTCTACCTACTCTTAGGTAGAAGTTAAGTTAGAGTTAACTTAAGTATAGATTATAGTAAAGTAGAGATAATTTATAATAGACTAGTTATATAATATTAAGTAGATAGTAGGTATTAATAAATATATTAAAGTAGTAAGTAAGAGTAGCTTTTTAGCTATTCTATTTATTTAAGAGTAGGCTAAAGTATAGCTACTCTAAGCCTAAAGATCTCTTAGGCCTCTATCTACTCTAGGCTATAGAGCCACGTGACTATAGTCACGTGATTAGGGGAACATAACCCCGCTCCGCATCTGAGGTTGCGCTAGAGGCTCGAGGCCTCCAGGTTATCCTAAGGATAGGCCCTTACAATACCGACCCGTCACAATCGTTTCAAGTAATAGGTTTCGAAATGACCAACTCAGCGTCGACTAAGATCCATGCAGCATAATCAAACAACAGTCTTAAAATATTCATTGGAGAAGCGAGATGGCTTTGTACATGTATCATGGTAGACACCGTTGGACGTCCCTAACCTTGGGACCAATGGAGCTGCTGAAAACCCTAGGTGATTTATGCCACGTCATTTAGCGCGAGACAAGTCTACGCTCCGATAACATCAAAAAGCTTCGACAGGAGTGATGGGCTTCTATGATAGGGCCGAGTGGGAAAGATCACGTGACTGAGTCTGACTCCCAGGGTCGGGGGCCAGGTGCCGCAAATCTTCACCGCTTGTCGCCAGGAATAAACAAGGCAAAAATAAAGCCCCCAACACCAGATACAAGGACTGAGCTGCGCTGCGCTGACAAGTCCAGAATTCGCCGTCATGTCGCTACAATCATTCGCGCGGTATAACGAATATACGCTTTTTTGAATTCAAAGTATCCCTTCAGGACCCTGCATAAGCCTTGCTGCACAACATCTGCAATCCTCGAACAATACGTCATCGCTCCCAGCGAACAATCGTTACCATTCCGCCCGTCTACCAGAAAACGGCGTACCATGTGTTACCACAATTACACCCAACACAATGGCTGTGGGCATATCGGCGAGTCGCACACCCACCCATGGACCCTTTGCGATGGAGCCATCCGGCGACTGAATGAGCTCCGCGGGCCCAACTCTCCACCTCTCTCGCCGCCCGCACAGGACTATGCACCACCAAAACGCACTTCATCAACGCGCCGATTCTTCTCATTAAGTGGAACACTATCGCGCTCCACATCCACGACATCCCGACGCGCTGTATCTAGTCCATCGACTTCATCCACGCCGCGGGTTTCAACATCCAGCTATGGCTCCTACACACAAACCATAGCCCTCGACTATTCTACTCTGCCGGACCACCAACTAATTGCAGCGCGCTGTGCCACCCCAACAAAACGCACACACGTCAGCAGAGAAATGGACGTGTGCAAATTGTGCAAGAAAAATATCGACGATATGCGTTCCATGCTTGCTCGCTACGACAAGACGGGCAACATCCGGGGCACCGCTGCTTTTAAAAAGTTCCTCAAGTGGGAGGGAGAGGGTGCTGGGGATGGGGAAGGCGATCTTACCGTGCCTGTAGAGGATGATAAGAATGGCGCTGCTATTGGTGCTAGGCAAGCTATCATTATGGGTGTTCCTGAGAGCGCTATGAATGCGAATGGACCCAAGGGATTGGGGACGATGGGGAGAGAGAGTAGTGGTTATTTCGATGGACATGACGAGAAATATTAGATCCAAATGTTTTAAACTAAGAAGGGAGTGGGCGCTGTACCTTGTGGGTTAATCATATTGTTCATACTTTCCTGTTCATTGTTTAGATTGAGCGAATTGCTGTTTCTTTTGTTCATAGATTGGGGGTTGCTACTACATTTAAACAACTGTCAAAATTCCCACACTGAAAAATCTTTAATTCCTAGCATTGAAGGTCTGGAGATAGAAATCCTTGGATTACAACTCCCATATACGTCTACCTTCTAGCGTTCCATGGGCGGGGAACATGGACTCTACATATTGTTCGGGGCCGAATGCTTCGGATAAGAGCTCAAATGCTCGGGGCCTATCTTCATCACTGCATTCTTGGATGGTGAAAGGCATTTTTTGAAAGTACAAGATCGTTGGACTAAAGAACACAAGGAAAACTGGTAAAGTGAGTATATCTAGAATCGAAATCGATATATAGGTAGACGTTGGGCCTAAGTGCCTACATGACCCGCAAACGAATGACTACACCTTTCCACGGCATCCTCCCCAGCACCGAACGCACCTAGGCTTGCGCTTCAGCCACGTATGGAGTCTCATACGGCCTCTCTGCCTGAGGTGTGAGTCTAGCCAAATGTCTCCGCTCACCTGTGACCCAGTCAACAATCGCAGAGTGTGATGTGACTCGGTTATCCCACGCGACCACCGTTCTGGGGGCCCACCGAACGCGAGCTTGGTAGTCGATGCCCCGTCCGATGTGATCGAGGAGGAATTTGAGTAGGTACTCACTTTCCTCCTTCCTCAATTGGTCAATGCTCCGAGTGACTATGATAAGGTGAGTGCTTTATCCTTGACTCACATCAAATAGTTTACTTACATCCTCCATTTACGAAGAGAGCCTTCTCCCCCGTTGCTGGATGTGTTCGAACAAGAGGATGAGAGTGCTTGACAGGTTCGCGCCTTACGACGCCGCCGCGGCCCCTACTAAACTCGGCCTGCTCAAAGCCAGAATGGGTAGCAGTGAGCCCGTGTAGACGTTGTTTAATAGCAGGCGAGAGACGATTATACGCTTCCACGTGGTTTACAAACGCCGTATCTCCACCCACCTCGGGGGTGTCTAGAATAATGAGGAAGGTTGTTCCTGGAGTTTGTTCCTCGTAGGTCACATCTGAGTGCCAGGAGACACTGCTGTTTCTGTTTGCGAGGAAGCTCTCAAACTCTCCATTGCCTCCATTTCGGTGCACGAGATGAACTTCTGGATAGCCCTCTGGAGCACCGCTCGTCTGGTGACCAATAAGCATAAAACCTTCAAGAAATCTGTTAACACTTACTGGATGAATGTGGTGTCTTCCGAAGTATCCTCCGAAATCGAGAGCCTCTTGGATGGGCAGGTCGGCCAGATCCTGGTCGCGAAAGGCAACGACCTTCCGCTGCGCCACTAGAAGGGCGAGTTGATCCTTTCCCTCATTGCTCAGTTTGCTCAGCTGCACACCTGTGACCTCTGATCCAGTGGTTGGAGTCAGATGCTGGATCTTGGATCCCTCTCCAAGAAGGTCTTTGAAACTTGGGTCTGCATCTTTGCCATGCTCGACGTGTGTGAATGGCTTCAAAGGGGGATACTTTTCGCCATGATCCCAGGTCGGGAGGTAGTGAGGATACTATAGTGTATTTAGGTAAGATTATTCTATCTTTCCCAATGGGAGAGTGACTGATTCGTACTGTTGCGGTTGTAGCACCGCCCTCTTCATCGATGACACGTCGGACTTTAGGCTTTTCCTCCGCTGGTTGAGAATCCGCCTCGGCCTTCTGAAGCGTAGGAGGATTGCTCTCCTGCAACACTGGCGCTGCTACAGACAGCGTAGATGTTTGTTCTATCCGAGATACGGTTTGAGTTGCCATGATAGATTGAAGTTTCTGTATATTCGAGGCAAGCTATCTCAGTGCTAGAGGGTCATTATGATTTTATATGCTGATTATTGGTAGAGCCTTGTTGGCACGCCATCGCCCACCAGATATGCGTTTTCGCCGATATAGGATGGCAATGCTTGAGCGATGCCATTCTTAGTCAGTGGAGTTCAGAGCGCCTAGCCCTCGTTGACGCCATCTTCGCTAAAGATTAGCAAACCTCTGCAGTCAGTCGTGGTGGTCGCGTTCATCAGTCCCAACAACATCCTTGACTCGCATTCTAGCAACAGACAATCGCATGCCGTGTAAGTGAGCAGAGACAGCAGTGTAATCTACTAAAGAGAAGATCAAGTCTGTCTGCGAGTCAATCTGTCTGATGCCAAAGCAATCCCGACCACCAGGTTCGAGAAGATGCATACGTTTGGCTTCTAGATAACAGTTGAGTCACAAAAAATGCGCCGAATTATTCCACAGATCATCTTAGAGCTTTGTCGACGATTGCTGTCGACTCTGCAGCTGGCTATGATAACAAGAAAAGGAGATTTCGTTTCAATCTTGTGCTATAACAGTCTGATTCCATAAATGGTTGCCAATTGCCTAAGCGCCTCGGCAGCCTCTGCATATGTGTACACAACAATTCATTTCAAGCTTTGCTGATGAGATGTAGTACAAATTGCTTATAGAAAGACAAATTAAAATGAGGCTAGCTGACGATTAGAATTTCGATTTCCTCACTTGAGGAATCACTGCAAAATTGAGGGCTAGAGGATATATGAGGACATGAAGCGCACCAAGAAGACTACTAAGTGTATTAACTAAAGTATGGAGCGCTTTATAAGGTATTTATATACGCTTCTAATTTGGTTTGCCTTGTGCCTTTATCCAAATCGTACTTCGTATAGTGACCTCTGGCACAGCAGATATATATATAAAATCCTTACTTTCTTCAACGGTTTTCTAACGAAAAATACACGGATCTGTGTATTGAGAGAATGCACTAGAGAAGTATTTCCTGAACATTGCACCCCAGTTAAAGGGAGTTCCACTACCATCGACACTTCCCTCAGGAAAGACAAGCCTCCTGGATACTTATGACGTCGAAGCCGTTGACTCCTCAAAGTAAGGCCTCTCAGCCTGCGGTGTAATTCTCAGCATATGCCTCCATCCCGCTCCTGGTTGAAGACGAAAGTCGCGAAGCGCAGAACTGAAAAGTCTTTAGCACATTCGAGGATCTTATGTAGAATAATACGTACTGTTGCGTGACTCGGTTATCGTAAACGAGAACATATCCAGCCCTCCACCGAATGCGAAGTTGCCAGTCCTGGCCTCTTTCTATATGATCGAAAAGAAATCCCAAGAGCGACGCTGCACCATTTACTATGAACAGCCATTTCGATTTCATTAATGGAGGATGGACTTACCGCTCTCTTCTTGTTTCATTCCTACAATGCGCTTTGTATATAGTCGATTCACAAAAAGTGATAGCTCACCTGTCACCTAAAAATAGTCAATTTTTCTGCTCGTTAAACCCATGTAACGAAAAGTAGCTCACTGGATGTGTTCGGACAACTGGATGAACCGTCTCGATAGGCTCTCTAATGTATCGCTCACGATGATCATGGACAGAAGCTTGTGAAAACCCTGAGTGCACTGCTTCAAGTCCGTGGAGTCTCTTGCGATAGACTTCCGACAGTGCGTAATATGCAGCCGTAGTGGACAGATACAAGGTGTCACCACCCGACGGTGGCGTGTGGAGTGGCAGGAACGTGGTGGTTCCCATACCATTGCTAAGATTTATTAGTGTCTTAGAATTACGGCTAGTTAGGACCTTACATCTCATAGGTCATATCACTATGCCATTTCACACTCGTTATGTTGTCCTTGATTTCATTATCGATGGCACCTGCACTGTCCGGTTTTCAACAATATTTGTCCTCAGAGGGCGCTGGACTTACGAGAAATCCCGATATACAGGAAGCAGCTCAGGAAAGTCTTTGATTTGACCACCCATTTGATGGACGTGAAGGCGACCGAAATGACGCCCGTATGAAAGCTGCTTCTCGGGTCCTATATCGGCAAAATCCTGGTCTCGGAAAAGTACCACGCCTCGCTCAGCAGCCAGCAAAGCCAACTCATCGAGTTGTGTGGGATCTAGCTGACTCAACTGAATTCCTGAGATTTCTGTTCCGATCGCGGGAGTGATTTCTTCATGAATTACTCCAGGAGCATTAAGAAGATTTTTTTTCTCGGGGTCAGCCCTGGAACCGACGTCGAAATGTTTGAATTCTTCAAGGGGTGGCTGCAGCCCTGGAGTGAAGTATGGAAGGTAACTTTCATATTTGTACTATAATAATTTAATGGGATCATTCGAACGGCTTAAGGGATGGAAGACCTCACGTCCTCTTTCTGATAATCCACCGATGTCTCGGCGCGCAGTTGCAGACTCTGACCCTGCTCGGTTGCAGTTCTAACCTCAGTTGCCATTATGCTCAAACTTTATTACGCAAAACTGCAGAGCTTGATCTTCTTCAGATTAGATATATCTATTGCAATGCTATATTATATTTCGGTTGGCTGGCTACTTTAGTAATGTTTGGCAGCGAACTTGATCACATGCAACGTATTGCGACATCAACCTCCCTGCCTTCGCAATTCCTTTACTCCTAACTCCGCAATTACTACCCAGCAAAATAACCCCACACTATACTCTGTGCAATGCTCGGAATTCGATGCCCGAGTCATGAATCCCTGTGCGCTCCTCTTTTATCGTCCTCTGTGAATCGCGCCAACAACACATTGCATCTTCCATCACTCTCCTGCATATCGCGTGCTTATCGGTGTGAAATCCTCAATAGGTTTTCCGAGATGGAGTGTTGGCATTCTCAATGAAGAATAGACTTTAATTCGTCAACTGCGTGGAACGATTATTTGGCCTAACATCATTAGCAATGTCCATGGCGTGCTTTTCGTAGTTGTAAATAAATTAGACGCGGGAGGTTTTCAAAACAGCCGAGATCTCTGTGGTGACGAAGCTTCAAAAGAAATTGTGTTGAAACAAAGCCATGGTTTTCAGCGGCTCAAAACGAGACTCGGTGGTATTGGCAGAGCTCGAAGCCGAACAATCGAGTTACCAGCGGAAAACAGGCATAGGAACAAAGATTGCCCGGAGGATCTGGGGAGACAACGAGCGAGAGCGAAAGTATATTCGAAAGCTTGACTCATTTCTATTGTAAAAATACCACGGCATTTTCTCGAGAATACGTACACTGCTGACCTGCAAAAGCTCTTATATCATTCTCGGTTACTTCATCAAGTATCTAGACCAGACTAATTATAGTAATGCCTTCGTCAGTGGCATGCAAGAGGAGCTTCATTTATACGGCAATGAGAGAAATCTTCTCAATACATACTTCAATATTGGAATCATCATAGGGACCATACCAGCCCAGATGATTCAGCTGAAATGGGTCCGTCCTTCGATTTGGATACCGAGTTGCGAGCTTGCTTGGTCTATATTGACGATGGCAATGGCAGGTGCGAAGGACATTCAGACGGTATGATCATCTCTTAGAGTGTCACTCCTCAATAGGCTCTACTGAACATATCATCCAGCTTTACGCTCTTCGTTTCTTCGTGGGACTGTTTGAGTCGTGTTCGTTTCCGGGATTTGCCAGCATTCTGGGAAGTTGGTATGACAAGACACAACTTGCCAAAAGGATGGCTCTCTTTGAGCAGACCGCCGCTATAGCAGGAATGTTTAGTGGCTATCTTCAAGCTGGCCTTTACACAGGCATGAACGGAACAGGGGGGTTGGCAGGTTGGAGATGGCTGTTTATCATGGACGCCGTTATCTCGATTCCAATCGCCGTGTGGGGATTTTTTGCGCTTCCTGATCTGCCACATAACACACGGGCATTTTATCTCAATAAAGATGTGAGTGGACCTCCCCAGGCCCCAGTCCTCGGATAGACTAAAATGCTCACGAGTCCAATATAGGATCGTGAATATGGAGTGGAGCGCATGAAAAAGATCGGGCGCAAGCCACCTGTGAAGCTGACTCTCGCAGCGATCAAGAAGATATACACTTCTTGGCAGCTATGGGCTTTCATTATTCCGTACCTGATGGTTGCTGAAGCTGGGTATGGTACTAACTTCTTCAACCTCTACCTTAAACATGAGGGATACAGTGTGGTGAAAACAAATATCCTACCGACAATTGGCAAGTACCTTGTGGCCTCCGAATTTATGCAAGTCCTCGACTAACTCATTGCTCTTGGTGTAGGGAATGCTATTCAAGTCGTGGCGGCTTTTAGCGTTGGCTGGCTATCGGATGCAACAGGTAGCCGTGTTCTGACAGTAATATTTGTAGAGGTTGTGGTGCTTGTGTCGAACATTATCCTTACAGTCTGGAGTGTTCCAAAGGCTGCCCTTTTTGCTGCCTTCTACATGAGCTATGTGGGTGGTGCGGCACAACCGATTGTAATCAGTTACGGGCACGAGATCACACAATGGAACGCGAATTTGCGACAGCTGCTAGTCGCCACGGGAAACATCTTCACTTATACATTTAGCGCTTGGATGCCTGGTAAGATCGTCCGCTATATCATGAAAAGACATTAAAATCATCGCATAAAAAGCTAACTAGCGTATGTCATAGTTGTCCTTTTCCCTACATACGATGCACCACACTACAAGTACGGATATCAAATCCTCATTTTGTTCGGTGGCCTTGCAATTACTGGTATAATCCTCCTAGATCACTTATATAAGCGGGATTTGTAAGTTCATTGTTTTCTCTCTAAGCTTGAGTTGACCACTGTTTAGGAAAAGGAACCCGGGTCTATATGATTTGGCAGGCGAGGATGAGATTAGTCCAAGTATTGATGAACAAGGTCCAGCAGATGCGTCAACATCACAGCAGCAAAGGGGCTAGTTATTAGGTCGTAAATTTGGAGTAGTAGAGATAATATCTAATTCTGAGCGAATGTCAAGATTCCAGAGTTCTGACTCCAAGTGGCAGAGATTACGGTTCAAGCTATCGACTCACAGTGCAATACAAGGCAAATACTGTGTAATTCGAAGTCACATTTATCATCTTTTTATTTTGTTTTTGACTCCCTATGGGCACATATGTACGGACAGCGATTTTGTCATGCGCTCTTTACTACCATATAACCAAGCAAAAGACTTCCTAGAGTGAGGCAGAAACTCGACACCGCGAACGCGCCCTGGATGTCACGTTTCGTGATTGACCATACAATACCGAATACCAAGCTGGACGAAGTAACCAAAATCACGACTACAAAGTAGACTGTTCTCCAATGCCAGCCTTCCTGGAAGTACATCCCCCATCCGATCTCTTCCTGGTCATTGAACGCTTTAAGATGGCCGATTCTCTTTGGTAGTTGGGCCAGTATGGTTTTTTGTGTGGCCTGGACACACTGTGGGCTCAGAAAGTAGTGTTTCAACCGCTGGGACCCGATAGCGGGCTCGTATTTCGGCTTAGTCTCTGGCGCCGGACGACAACGATACTCTCTATCCATTCTTTCTACTGGTGGAAGGCAGACACAAGCGGGGACACATATGCTGACATGCTTGTGAATCTCCGTGAAATTGCTGAAGTCGACTGCAAACTTAATTGCTCTTAGCCAATTTATTCTTGTGTTCACAAAATGTGCCACAGATGAGAGGAAAGTTATACATACTCGACTTAAGGACAAGCTTCCGATACTTCTTAGAGTAAACCAGTGTCTCGTATTCCAATGCCAGAAGTACTTAGATCGTAGGAATAAAAAGAGCTCGCGATCTGTCTTGACATCTTCTAGGTGTTCCTGATGCAATAGAGTTCCGGAATTGCCTTTTTCTACACAAAGGAGCAGGTGAAGAGTATCTTGGCATCCAGAAACGCTCTGGGGAGGCTGCTGAGTGGCGTTCGATTGGGGTAGGACGTTGCACTGATGCCTGAGCTCTTCTAGGGGAAGCACGCTACCTCTATTCGGGTTTAATGGACGCTGTTTCTGAAGACGGTGCTCAATGGGTTTCCATAACGCCCTAAAACCATCGGATATAGTCTGCCCGAGATTTCGTGTCTTATCCGCACAGCCGTCTAGTTCCTGGAGTTCTCTTTCAAGTTCTTTTACGGAACCAGATTCAAGCTCGGTAAAGTCATCGAAAAGACGCGCTCCGCATCGCTGTACAAGACTTAGTATATTCCGATATAATGGCGTGCGGGATGACCTACACATTTCCATCGAGCACGGACTTTTCCCTCTGGAATAGGAGGCTCCGACTTGGGGAGAAGTAAGCTCCGCAGAAGCATATCAACGAGTAGGGGCAAGCTTAGAAGAGGGTTGCAGCTCCTTTCTACCCCACGCTGAGGCACAGGGATGTCGCCCAGTCCACTTCTTGAATTATGCAGCGGGGCCCTTGAGAGTTCCCTTGTAGGACTACGCTCGCCTTCGCTATACTTCAAGAATGATTCCTCAGTACTGCTCTGAGGAACACCAAGTTGCAAGTTCTCCTGCATGGTAGCTGCCTTAGGCGCAGCATGTAAAAGTCCACGGAGATTTTCCTTATACTGGCTAAATGGCCGTCCGGAGGTGAGGAACTCGGCAGTTGCTTTTAGTTTGGATAGCTTACCTCCGTCGTCGTCATCGTCGTCATCATCATCATCGCTATCATCACTTTCCTCGCTTGCTGTATCTGCATTATCTGAGACGGGAAGTTGTATACCTGACTGCGCTGCAGAATCTGTTTCATGCAGAAGACGATCAAGTAGAAAAAGATTGTCTTTCTCCTGCTTCAACATGATGTTGATTTTGTCTCGAACGGTATTATCTGAAGGCATGACGACGTTGCGAATTTTAAAGGAGATGTTATTTCTTTTGCTCCGTGCCCGCAAAAACCCGACAGCTAGTGTTTGAGAAGGACTGTATCCCTCAGACTGCAGGGCGAGGAAGAATTTCTTCAGTAAACGCCGATGGTTTCTCACGAACTTGGCCTCGTCCATTCTTTGAGTTGCCTCCTGGTATAGAGCTAACAACTCCGAGTCACCAGTAAACATTTCAACAATATAGCTCACCGCAGCTTGTCGGTACGCCCCCATCCCCAAGTTAGATTCAACTAGGGACTCAATGTCGTCAGGTATCGACTGAACCGACTGAATATCATCATTCTCTTCATCCGGTTTGTGTTCAGTTGCTGGTTTCGTATAGTTGAAGAAAGTCATGGATGAACGGCTCTCTGTCATTTGCTCTATGTCCGCGGCGGCTTCATAAGATAGCGAAGAGAGGTTTGTTGAACGTGCTTGATCTGACCATATAGCGTTAGAAGACTCTGTAGTAGAAGTCTGCTCGTCTTGCTCAATTAGAGGCAACTCAGGTGCTGCCTTCGTCGTAAGTGAATGCTCTGTCTCGTTGACCAAAGGCCCAAGTTTCACATATCTTTGGTGGTTAGGGAGGCGATCCCATAGCCTCGCAGGCCCTCGCAGGTGCAAGTTTGTTTTTTCCAAGAGCTTGACGGTTGTGAAGCTGCAATTGTCATATTCCTCGAGGAGTTCCTTCAACGATTTGATCAGAGCCGTTGTGAACGAACCCGGGCCGGGTGCATCCGTTATGTCAGCCGAAGCAATAAGTTCGTAGACCCTAACATCGTTAAGTTGCCCCGTTTCAATGTAACCCGGTTCAAAATGATCCGTTGCAATATGATCCGTTGCAATATGATCCGTTGCAATATGATCC